>VWZE01010097.1:23792-41176 GCA_013396675.1 Eubucco bourcierii
GGGGGGGGGGTGGGGAGAGGGAAGGGGGAGGGGGCATAATTTGCTTCCACGTGTGCTGCCAGCTGAACATCTATTGCCCCGTCTGCTGGGGAGCTGCAGGAAAGGCCTGCTGGATGGAGAGCTCTGCGGCGTGGGAGTATTTGCCCTGGCGCATTAGGACTTGCGATTAAAGCCTAATTACAAAAAATAGACGAAAAACCAGCTGAAGTGCAGCCTGACCTTAATCTGCCTGGAGACGGGTTTATTTATCTCAGCCACTTGTTTACAGTGGGGAATTTCAGCAGATTAAGCCAGGGAGCGACCCTGTGGGAAAGGAGAGAATTTCTTTGATGGTGTGGAAACTTGGGCGCGGGATTGGAGCGCCTGTCCTCTCTGGGGCCAGCAGGGAAGGCTCCAACCCTCCCTTCCCCCATCCCTGCACCCAGCCTCGTCATCAAAAAGCAGTTTTGTTTAGAGGCTTAGCTTAATCGTGATCTGCTGCTTTGTTCCCCACTTAACCTCCTGCCATCAGAAAGTTCAGATGAAGGTTTCTGCAGCATGTGAAGAGACACTGAGTCTGAGCTGGCTCAGAGTTTTGGCTCAGGACAGGAGTCACTCATGCTGTCAACTCATGTCACTTGCCCATAGGGCTCAAAGAACCTCTCTCTTCTATCTCCCAGATAACTGTTTTGGGCCAAACAGATGCAAACCCCTCTTCCCTCTTTGTCCCACCTCCTCATCACATCTTCCCTGCTGCAGAAAAAGCCAGGGGCACAGCTTTTTGGCAAGCAAAAGATGCCTCCTCAGAAGCTTCCCAAAAATAGGCTGCAAAGTCATGAGACTTCCAAGGATTGTATCTTAGCTGTGGGAACCAAAAGTCAAGCAGGCATATCCCGTTCCTGAGGGAGGCACAGCAGGAGCACCAGGTCTCATTACCGTGTGTCAGCCAAGCTGTGCTGTGCACCTTCAGAGGCGTGAGCCAAAATTCCTGGGGGCTGCTTTTACACTGGCAGCCCTGGAGTAGGTGAAGAGGGGAAATGACAGCAGGGATGAGTGCTGGAGAGAAGGGGATGCCCAAATCCAGTCAGAGCCCCAGGATGCCCAACACCAGGAGCTAGCTGAGTGGTCACAACCACACAAAGAGATGGGGAGTTTTATACCCTTAGGGTGGCAGCAAGCAGGCACCCACTGCTCAGCTGGGGACCAGCAACCAAATCCATAAGGATGATAAGTTCTCTGGAGCTGAGACCTGATTTTTTTTTCAAAGACACAGTGTCCATGCAACCCCTGTGGAGCCTGCAGGAGCCTGTGAACAGCTAACAGACCTGCTGTGAGATGGATGGACCCTGAAAACCACTAAGGAGACAGCTCTTCTTTTGCACATGCACTAATCTGCTGATATTGCAGCTCAGAAGTTCTATTCCCTCCCAGTTCATCAGAAAAGAATGGTGTTTCCCACTGGTGTTTCCTGGGAGCATGTGAACTGAGATGTAGATGGAGCAGGAGTAGGCAAGGGCTGCTTTGAATATATCACAGAATGTTAGAGGTTGGAAGGGACCTCCAGATATCAAGTCCAACCCCCTTGCCAAAGCATGACCACCTAAGGCAGGTTACAGAGGAATGTATCCAGGTGGGTTTTGAAAGTCCCCAAGAGAAGGAGGCTCCACAGACTCTCTGGGCAGCCTGCTCCAGTGCTCTATCACCCTCGCAGTAAAGAAATGTCTCTTCGTGTTGAGGTGGAACCTCCAGTGTTCTAGCTTGTAACCACCTATCACTGGGCACCACTGAAAAGAGACTGGCACATTCATCTTGGCACCCACCCCTCAGATATTTATATAAACAGCCCCAGGTCTCTCAGTCTTCACAGGAGAGATGTTCAAGTCCTGCAGTCATCCTCATAGTTTTCTGCTGTACTCCCTCCAGCAGATCCTTGTCTCTCTTGAATTGGGGAGCCCACTGAAGATATGCTGATCTTCAGTGCCTGAAGTTGCTTTTCTTGTGCCTGTTCCTGGATTCAGTCCTTCTGGCTGCTGTCTGTGTCGTGATTCTATGGTATCTCTTCTGCTGAGCCAAGTTGCTCTGAGGAGTTGGATGTGCTCAGCCTCCATGCCTTCTTAATGATTTGAACCAAACATGCCCAAGAGTTCTAACCTGAAAAAACTCAGCTAACCCAGTTCTAACCCCAAAGCTCAGCTAGAACCCAGAGGAGTGAGGAGACCCCAGAGTGAAGCTGGAATTGGGACATTGCTGCTCAGCCAGTTTTGCCTTGTGCTTCCTGGAAAAGCAACTGACTGTTCTGGCTGCCTGTGCTGGAGTTACATCCTGGCTAGGGGCTGTTTGGCTTAACAGTACACCTCTGCAGCTGGGGAGCTGCTGCATGAAACACAGCAAGCAAGGGAGGTGGTTTGGGCATGTGGTGAAATCCCTTTGCTGTGCAGCTGAGTTTTGTTGGGTGATGTCCTGCTGCTGGCTTGGGAACTTTTTTGCTCTTTGAGTGATGGACATGGGGGAGAGCAGCTGGCTGGGTGGGAGAAGGAAGCAGCTTAGATCCTTATTGGGCCCATGGAAGAGAGGTAGGGGAGAGTGTTCCTCTGGGAGGCTGAACTGTCTGTCCCAGGTGTGTGACAGAATCCAGCATGGGCTGTTCAGCCTAGGGGGATCCCTGGAGACTCTGCACACGGTAGCTGTGCCAGCATGCAGCTATTGAATCCCATGGGGCAAGCACAAGGGAGGAGACATGCAGCATCCTGACAGAATTGCAGGGAAATTTGATCAGAAATGCCGTAAGCAAAAGGAGAATTCATGGATTCACATTTACTAGGGTGCTTGGAGCCCTTTTCAGGGCAGTGGATGACCAAGTTGGCAAGGTTTGGTTAGCAGCATGAGAATCAGCCCAGTCTTGTGAGAGATGAGTTGGATTTTAATGATGACAGATGTTCTTGGGCCTGGTTTTGCCTCTCACACAGCAGATAGAAGCATCAGGCCTGTGAGGTCCCATAGCTGACCCAGAGCATGTCAGCATGGTCATCTTACTGCTGGACACCTCTGCTTACAACATCTGGAAGACTTGCACCTTGGAGAGAGCTCTTGCCTGCAAGGCATCAAGCCAGGATCCAGGTTCCTCTGCAGCCTAGGGGCTACTGGGGATTGGGGTAAAAAAAAAAGTGAAAAAAAGTAAGAAAATACACCAAATCTGCTTTTTTAAATAGTTGAATGCAAATGGCCTGAAGAACAATGGCAGATGAAATAGCATTTGGAGCAGGCTTTAAAGCACTTGGAACGTGGGTAGGATCAAAATCAGGTTAGTCTTTGGAGATACAGACTCTGCAGCTTGCCAGGGTGTTTTTAACCGTGCTTTTGATGTGTAGTTCAAACAGTAGATTTGTCCTGGCAGACAGAAGCACTCTCAAATTCATACACAGCCGCTCTCTCCTTCCCCCCTCCCCACTGTCCCCCATCTCATGAGATTATAATTTAGCTTCATTACAGAGGAGTTTTACTTTTATTTAAAAACAGTCTAAATCCCCCTCCTGGGTCCACGCATTAAGCTAAAATGATTTTACCAACGCCAATGAAACCTTGCAGGCTCTCTCCTGATGAGCGTGGCAGCAGAAGAGCTTTGCCCCGTGGGCACAGTGGTGGCCACCTCCTTGATTTCTTGGCTTTGTTTAGGGGCACTGTGGGTGTGTGTGGTGTTAAACCCACACTGCAAGCTGGAAGAGAAATCCTGCTGGCTCCGGCAGCTGCGCAAGTGGGGCGAGATGGATGTCTGTCCCCTGGAAGATGGCAATTATGGTAATGAGCTTCCCAACATCACCAACGCCCTCACACAGAGCTCCGGTCACAGCCAAGGTGAGTCTGGACAGGGAGTGGAAATCCAGCCGGTGGCCATGGGGGTTGGGTTAAGTCAGAACTCACCTAAAGTTAGGAGACCTCAGTTCGCCTGCTGGTGATGTCTCTGAGAGTCACAGGAATACAAAACATTTCCCTTCACAGCCTCTAGTTTGAGATACACTTGGAAATGTCTAACTCTCTGCTACATCTTGGGTGAAGCCACCTGAGTGTTGAGCATCAGAGACCATTTGAAAGCAATTTGACCTGGAGGGAGTTTAGACTCCACAAAGATCTGTGCAGGTTTGGGTATGGAGCTGTACCGAAAAGCAGCACTGCTTGAGTAGGAGCAGAGCTGGGCTTGGAAGTCTGAGCTGTAATGTGAGTGAGAAGCTGGAGATGATTCAGAGCTGTTCCCAGTCCTTGAGTCTTGCTTATGGACTTTGATTCAGGTGGTAGATAAGTTATTAGCCAGGAATGTTAAGCACAGAGCATAAATGGAGCCATGTACTCATGGGGTTGTTCCTTCATACTAAAATATTTTCTCAACCCATGACAAAGCATTTCATCCCTTTAAATTTAAGCCTGAAAGCAGACATTAATTGAAAGTTACTGCACTTACCATGCTTCCACCTGCTGCAATGGAATTGCTCTTTGGTGTATTGTGTGGCCAAAATGGGAAGAAGAGAGGGAGCTGGCAGCCATGCCGTGAAGGAAACTTCACTCTTCTGAGTGGAATTAGTTCCCCAGCAGTGGTCAGGAGCATTCCTGTCCTGTCAGCCCACCCCAGCCGTGGCCAGGACCAGGCACCCTGGCTGCCTCCCTGGGTTCATCCTCGGGGAGCAGCTTAATTTAACCCTGGCCTCCTTCCATGTCCTGCACCAGCTCTGGGACTCCCCTCGGTGTTCCCAGCTCCGCCGAGGATTTGGTCTGGCATTCGGGGCACGTTTTTAGGCATGTGGGGAGTTTCCAAAGCACATGCTGGGGACGTCCTGTTGTCCCTGTGCTTCTGCCTCTCCAGGCAGAGGACTGAAAGCAGCATGGGTCCTGGAGGTGTCCCAGGGTTAATGTTCATGCATGTGCAAAAACTACCACAGATTGTTGCCAGCCTCTTTTATTACTGAAAAGAGAACAGCTGATTCCTGAAACCCTTCCTGGTGAAGTGAGCAGGCTCAATTCTGTTGGTAGGAACACCTGTTTAATTTCTCTCCACCTCGGGGTGCCTGCAGTATTCAGGCTAATTGCTTGTTCCCATTGTTTTCCAGAGTGTGTTTATCCAGCCTTCCTGGACCAGCTTTGAGCAGTGCCTTTTGTTCTCACCCCCTTGAAGGCATTTAACTCAGCTCATCTTGTGGGTTGCAGGACCTAACATTCAGCCCCTTTGGGGCTTCCCATTTCGCAGCCCACCAGCTGTGTTTGGCTCTCATGATGCAGCATGGCTGAAATGATAGCAGGATTGATCCAGACAGGCCTTTTTCTCCTGACAGACCACTTGTCTGATCTGTCTGGACAGAGAGAAGTGCTTGTCCAGTATTTGATAGCTTCAGAAATGTCAGTGTAGTTACAGAGCAGCTCTGAAGGGGGATGCACAGCAGCATTAGGTTTCAGACTATGGCTGTTGGCTGTCTCCTCCCTTCCAGCCCACTCACTCAGCTGGAGGACATTGGTGGAAGGTGATGGTTCCCCCCATTTTCCACGGGGTACATGAGACATGCTCCTGTGGTTCCCTTCACAGCTTCAGGTGTTACAGCTGTGGTTCAGTGAAACTGAGACTTTGTGTTGGAGCAGAAGAGGAGAGCTCCTGGTGCTTGCAGGGCAGCAATGCTGAGAAAGCCCAGCGCTGGCCCCTCGCAGCTGCCTGCACACTGGATGACACAGGTGTGGGAATGCACTGCCACATGTCAAGGCATCAGCCTCCTGTGTGATAGTGGGTTAACATCAGAAAGCTAATGGCAGGGCAGTCCCTACCTCTCTTCTCGCCTCTCTAGTCAAGGCAGCTGTTCTAGCAAGCTGCTTAGCAATGCTAAGGAGATGGCAGTTCCATCAGAGACGGGTAGCAGGGCTATCTAAAGGCAATCTTCTGCAGCTCAGGGGCCAGAGCCCTTGTGCTTAGCTCAGAAACAGCTGTGGTGGAGCCAGGTGGGGCTTTGCTCATACTCTGCCTAGGGAGGTCATGTCTAGGGGCAAGAATGGGCAGCCCCTAGCCCAGCAAGGCACTGATGTTTTTTCTCGTTGCAGACTCACTGGCCAGGCCCAGGCGAACTGTGTTCACCCGAGCGATCGAGGGCTGCGACCTCCACTGGCAGGACAGCCACCTCCAGCGCATCATTAGCAGTGACTTCTATGTGTCTCCCTCCTACCAGCGGGAGGGTGAGAGTCTCCTCTTTAACTCCCAAGGGCAGCCACTGTGGCTAGGTAAGCATCCAAACCAGCAGCCTCTTGCATGCTCTGGGTGGGCAAGGTTGCTAGTGGAAAAGAACCATCCAAGTCATCAAGGAAGCTTTGCTACCCTGGATCCTTGCAGGCTTCTATATCCTAGATTGAAAGTGCCTCACTGACCCTTAGCCTGAGGAATAGAGCTTCATAACCTCCCACACTCCAGTCACAGTCCTTGTAGCAAACCTCACGTCTTTACAGTCTGGGTTCCTCTTGGACAGCTTGGGCCAGGCTCATATTGTCCTCTTTTCATCCTGACATTGTTTGGCTGTTCCCAGTGTAAGCTCTCACTGTTCACAGTACAGGGGGACTGAACACTTCAAGTCCCTTGAAAGCTGGCTGGGAAGGACAGCTCTATACTCTGGATTTTTAATGCCTTGCTCTTACCCTTCCTTTAGTCTTCCCTTAAAGGCAATTAGCAAACAGTACAATTAAGCTTTTGTGAGCTTAAGGCACACCAGACCAGTCAAGTCCAGTACCATCCCTTGTTGTAGACCTTTAGTCCGTGCAGGTCAAACCGTACAGCTTCTTTACTGCAAAGTCATGACCCTGGGCAGATCTGCAGACCCTTGACAACTATGTGTCTGGAATGACAAGGAGTGAGATAAGGGCTCGGGGATGCCTGGTGTGGCTGTCAGCCCTCAGACTGACTCCAAAATGGGGGACACAAGCCCCCATAACTAGAAGAGGGTGAATGCCTCATCCCGACAGCCCGAGAGGTGAATGTATGGGCACAGAACAGCTCAAAACTCACCACTGCACTGTTGTCCACTCTAGAAGCCAAGGTCTGCCTTCATCCAGCCAAATGGCAAGAGAATATTTAAAACCATCCAGCGAAATTGTTTCTGGGAATTTTCAGGCACTAAGTTTCTATTAAGGCTAGGAAATAAGTTTAAAAGGACCCATGAAGGTTACTGATATGCCACTGCTAACTTAGCTGAAGCAGAAGGACGTTTCTACTCTGGCAAGAGTTTTGTGTAGGCATCAGGTCTCCCCGGCTCTGCAGCCACGGAGAGCACCGTTGAGTCAGTACTTCCATGGACTCCATCTAGCAGGGAGGTGGTGTCCACAGCTCCCCTGTCCCTAACGTTAGCTGGGTTCTGGCAAGTCCTTTGGCCTGGCTGGTTTGGTGCATGTTATTTTTCTGATGTATTTGCCATGATTTTTGGATTTTTGCGCTTTTGCTTTCTTGGCACCCCTGCAGGCTCTCTCTGCTGGCCAAGCAGTGTGATTCGTCAGCAACTTCCAGTGATGAATTCAGTGAGAAGCTGAATATTTCATCCGTTTAGCAAATGAATAGAGGGAGCAACAAAAAGCTCTTTTACAGATGTGTTTGTTCTGAAACCTCTTGTGTACTCCTTGCGAGTGACCTTTGGGATATGGAAACCCCATTTGTGGAGGTGGTGTCTGCGTTTCTAAAGCTTTCTGAGCTCTTCCAGGAATAGAAGTTATTCCTCTACCACAATTTCAGATCTTCTGTGTTTACCTTTTTTTTTTTCTTTTCCCCCTTGGTTGGACATTTTGCAAGAAAATGGGATTTTTGCTGCTTGTTATGCAGTATGTCATGTCATCTGCTTCTGCTAATTTCTCACTCAGTCGTAATCCTCTCCACAGTTGCTTGTTATTTCAGGTGAGCAATGAGCAGCAGGAGCAGATGAATTCCTAAGCAACTGTGAGTCTTGGTAGGGGGGTTTCATGCAACTGTTCCTAATAATAAAACACCAGGTAGGAGAGCTGCAGAAGAGATGGGTTGTCTGCAGAGCTTGCTCTGTGGAGGTGTTAAGGAAGCTGTTCAAAACAACACCCCAAATCTGCCCATGCCACCAGTGCACTGCTGGATGCACAGCCTCACCCTGTGTGTCATCACCTGTCCCATGAGAGCAGGGAGAAGTATTGGATGAGATGCAGGGCAGTGTTTGGGTGCACAACAATGAGAGAAATCATCCTGAGCTGTGCAGATTTTTAAAGAAATGAGCAGCAGGTTGTAACAGCCTCTGTTCAGAGCTGTCGTACTGCAACAACGGCACCTTGGAAATGCTTCCTCCTTTGGGTGAGGTTTGTGGAGATGGGGATTTAGCTACTGATGTGGCTGCTGTGGATTACATGTGGTGGGAGTCCCATCAATATTCCTGGTAGGTATCCCTGACAGGAGCAAGGAGAAGGGAATGAATTCAAAACAGGGAACAAGAGTTTAGCTAAGAAATGGGGGAATATCAGCAGAAGAAAAATGCCCCAAAGTCTGATGCTGCCAGGTTCTATCCCTCCATAAGTACCTTCCCATGATTTTTTTTCCCCCTCCTCTGGCTCAGCCATGTCCCTGCATTTGTCCTTGCCTTGCAGAACATGTCCCAACAGCCTGTGCTCGAGTGGATGCCCTGCGCTCCCATGGCTATCCCAGAGAGGCTCTGCGTCTAACTGTTGCCATAATAAACACTCTGAGACTGCAGCAGCAAAGGCAACTGGAAATATATAAGCATCAGAAAAAAGGTATGGGTAGAGCTATGGGAGAAGTGTCCCATGAGGTCTATTAGGGGTGTCACAATTGGTTGAGAATGCCTTCTCCACCTTGGAGAGTAGCGCTGCCCTCTCTAGAGTGGCAGAAGTTGATGGTATACAGTGCTGTACACCCTGGAAAGGCAAACTGATGCTTTGGATTGCTTGAGCCAAACTGTTGGTACACATGTGCTAAGGACAGAGGGGCCCAGGTGCTCTCTTCAGGCTACTGGAGTAGGCATGCTCTTGTTCCTGCTTTTCCTGTGGCTGGTTGCCTATTAGGATTGCACAGGGAAATGATGTTTCTGTTAAAGAGCTGAGGCTTGTCTGCAGAGCTGCCATAACTGGCTCTGTGTGCTACCTTCACCTTGCATTTGCTGAATAAACTGTAGCAGGAGGCATGCCCAGCATTTCTCCTTTTGCAATTGAAGTTGGCAAGGAGCTGAGATCAGTTACTGCAGTGCTGTTGGTGGTCAGTAGACTCCTGGAGCTTGCTAGCTCGGTCAGCTTGAGATCATCAAGATGGAGATTTTTCAAGGCTCACTGGGATTCTTTGAGGGTCTCCTAAGGGATGTCTGCTTATGTTCTCAAAACGTTCAGGCTACCCATTGCAAATGAGTCCATCAGTTGAAGATCTGACTTTATAGACCTTAGCTTGGGACTCCTCAGTCCCTTGTGCCCTCCTGGAACAAAGAATGAGCCACTGTTCTTATGGGGCCTTAGGGGAACATTTTTTTGTTAACTACCTGCTGTCTCTAATGTCTGTGGCAGTGTGTGCATTCTATGCTGCCTGTTCTGAGCTGCTCCTAAGCTACCATATCAGAGTTTGTACTGGAAGTTCCCAAGGGATAAGAAAAGGTCTCTGTTCTCAGAGACTCCTCTGGGTGCGGAACCTCTCTTTAAATCTCTCACTTATATTGCTTTTCTGTTCCATTTTTTGCAGAACTGCTGCAGCGGGGAGCAACAACCATCACCAACTTGGAGGGATGGGTAGGCCACCCTCTGAACCCCATTGGCTGCCTCTTTCTCACCCTGACCGAAGCTTGTAGATTAGAAGAGGAAAATTGCCTTGAAATTTCAGGTACTGAGGACTCCTCCTGATTCCCTTCCCGGTGGCTACAGCTGAACCTAGTCCAGTGGGTGCAAGATGCAGGTCTGGGGCTTGTGACTCCTGGACTCTGACTCTCCTGTCTCTCCATATTTGCAGGAGCAGCCAAGGCAGAGCTGCAGTTCAGAGGCAGGGGAGCTAGTAGACCTGAGTTTTCCCAGTCCCATGGTTTGCAGCCAGAACTGAGCAGGAGAGTTGCCAACCAGAGCAGCAGTCTTAGCAGAGCTGGGCTAGGTGTGCTGGCCCACAGGAATGCCCTGGAGGAGACCAGTACACCCTGTTGCACTTGTCTCAGGTCTCCTGCATGTCCTAGTGAGGGCAGGAAGAGTGACATCCGTATCTCCTGCAGCCAGCTTTTATCCATCCTCTCTGAGTGACTGAGAGAAGGCAGCAGAGGAAGTGTGGGGCTTTCTTCTGAAGTTGAGAGGGTTGCTTTTTCTCTCCAGTGTGGTTCTGCCTGCTAAGAAGGCTCTTCTAACCCTGCTGCAACTCTTTCCCGTTATTGTAGATGCTGGGGACTCCAAACCCCCAGTGTATCAACACGTGCCCATTGCAACTGGCAACCAAGACAGCGGTGAGTCCTACCTGTCACTGGCCTTAGAAGTGGCCCTGATGGGGATGGGTCAGCAGAGAGTGATGCCCGAAGGTCTGTATGCCCAAGACAAGGTGTGCCGCAATGAGGAGCAGATCATTGCCCGGCTTCAGGACCTGGAGCTGGACCCGGTGTTGGTGCAGACCCTGCGGAAGCAGTGCATCTTGCTGCTGGAAGGTGGGGCTTGGTCCATTCATCTGTCTTCTGTGTCTTAACTGAGTATTGGTTGCATCTCTGGGGTGCCCTTTCCAAGGTTTATGCTTGGCTGACCCTATCCTGGCTTCTGTCCATGTGGTGATGAGTCTGTAGGATGTCTGCTCTGCCCCATCACCTGGCAAAGCAAGTGTTTGCTGGCGTCCCTGGAGCAAGATGTCCTCAGAGGCAGTACTGAGATGGGTACTAAGCACATGGTCTCGGTTTCTGAATGATTTTGATGTGAAAGGCTTTTTTGAAAAGTAAAGAGCAACCTTTTTCCTGGGATCCAACTTAGATTGCACACCAGAGAGCTGCTGAACACGTCATCAAGACTTTGGGATAGTTGCAAACACCAGCCACAGATCTTGCTCTGCTAATTATGGCTGATGGGCTCTGCTTCCACCTAGGTGGTCCCTTCAGCGGCTTGGGAGAAGTCATCCACCGTGAGAGTGTCCCCATGCACACCTTTGCCAAATACCTGTTCTCTGCCCTGCTCCCCCACGATGCAGACCTGGCATACAAGCTGGCTTTGCGGGCTATGAGGTTGGTGCCTGTTTTATTCCTTCTCTGCCTCCATTTTGCCTCCCTCCTGTGCTCCAACTGAAGGCCAGAATGCTTTGTAGCCCTAGAGCAGGGATGAGAGTTGGAGGCGGGCTTGAAGCTTGCTGTCCCTGGGATTGTCCTCTGCGTTATGTAGGCCTGCCCACACAGCAACAGCAGTGCAGAGACATCTGCTCTCTGTTTGGGTGATTTCTGGGTTTTAAGTCTTCTACCCAGTCCCTTGTCCCAGTCTGGACCACTACCTGCCTGTCCTGGTGACAGACATCCTCTTCCAGAGCAGGTTGCAGGCAGGCATGATGCTGGCATCTCTCTTCAGTCTGCCAGGCCTCTGGCACCCTGCAGGCCTCTCTGCCCATAGGAAGGGCTTTTATCCCAGCACAGATGGGCAGATGATTTGCCTCAGGCTCCAGGATGTTGCAGAGCTGGGTGGAAAGCAGAGTCACCATCTGTTAGCACTCACCCCCTGCTCCTAGCTGGGACGTCCTGTGTTGGGGTCTCTCTGACCTGGGCTGGGAAGGTTGGGCTTCTGCTGCCTCATGAGTACCCCAATCCTGTGCATGCAGAGAGCAAAGACAGTTGGATGTTCTGCCTGTCCAGGAGGACAGTTTGTCTCCTGCAGGCCTTGACTGGCCATCAAGTACTAACTAGGACCAACTCAGAGGTTTAAGAGCCAGCGTGGTGTTGTCACCATGGCTGTGATGCAAACCTCATGCTCCCCTTTCCTAGGCTTCCTTCTCCCTTGAGTTTCCCAGACTTTTAGATAACCCCACAAAAGCAGGTAACCCAAACCAGCTGTGGGGGGCCCTGGGGAGATGTGGCACTGCCTCTGATGACAACTGGACATTTTAAGAAGAACCAGATGATAAAACCAGGAGTTCTGCTGGGTGCTCTGACATGAAAGGAGTGGGGAAGTGGGAGGGATTTTGCCACCTTTTTCTTTTTTTTTTCTTTCTTTTTTTTTTTGGTTTTTTTTTTTGTTTTTTTTTTTCTTTCCTGAGGCTTGTGCTTTTCCTTACAACTTTATAAATCACTTCACGGATCATTCTCCTCCTTTCAAGTTGGTCTCAGATTGATCCCTATGCCCACGTGTTGAGCATGCAGCCTCAGGAGCCCCCACACATGCACGGCAGCAGGATGCTTTCAAAGGCAGTGCTCCAGGCAGCTGCCTGCAGGCAGCCCCCGCCTTGCCTTGCTGGCGCCTTGGGGAGAGGGTACAAAACCAGAGCTGGGCAGGTGTCTGATCTTTCTTACTCCTGTTTGTTCTTCAGGTTGCCTGTCCTGGAGACCACAGCACCATCCGGTGACGTGACTCACCCCCACCATCTAGTCTCAGTGGTCCCCAGCAGATACCCACGCTGGTTCACCTTGGGGCACCTGGAGTCACAGCAATGTGAACTGGCCTCTACCATGCTCACAGCAGCCAAGGGTTGGTGCCAGGGATAAGTGTGGAACAGGGGTGATGGGACAATGCTGCACAATGGCATCAAAGGGATTTTTCTGGAGAAAAGAGGGAGCTTCTGCTTCTGTTCCCTTGAGAACTGGCAGAGAATGGTTGAGTGCCCTGCTGGCAGCCCTCCACTCTTGTCCCAGAGGACCTGAAGGCTCATGCTCTGGTAGGGCAGGACAAGAGGTTCCCCAGAGTTGCAGGCAAGCCTGCAGAGATGCCAGCCACAGTGTTCTGGATCCTGGGTAGTGCTCTGGGTGATGCTGGACCATGCCTACCCTGCAGCACGGTCAGCTGCCAGATCAGCTTGCCCTGCCAGATGTGTCATGAGTTCATCCCATAGTTTAGTTTGAAGCTGCTTCTCCTTTTAGCTCTGTGTTTTTTCTTCTTGCCTTGTGGTGATGATCTTGCACAAGCTCTGGAAAGGAAAGAGACCTCACTGTGCACCAAACCACATGTAGGTTTCGAGGGAGATGGGCACAGCTGCGCTGGGTGGGAAACCAGATTCCTAGCTGCAAAGGTCCTCACTAATCTCTCAGGCCTATTTGGTTTCTGCCCAAGCACAATGATGAAGATGAGCACAGGCTTTTTTTTCATTAAATATCCCTGTCTCCAGAAACCAACCGTACCAGGACAGCAAGAGCCTTGTGTCCTGTGAGGGCCAGAGAGCTGAGCAGTTATCACTGCCCTCTGCTCTCCTGCACCATCTGTGGCAGCTTCTAGCCTCTGGTGCTGCCAGCTTGATGGGGAAGGTGCTGCTTCCCAAGTAAGGTGGAAAGTAAATGAGCTGTCAGAAAGTTCCAGACTTGCCACCTCAGCAACCTCTTCTCTCCTTCCAGCCCTCCTCCTCTTGGCTGTTTTTCTAGGCCTGATGGCATCCTGCCCCTGTCTTGCAGTGCCCTGACGGTGTTGGTACCTGGCTTATCCTTAGTGTCTTCTCCCTTCCAGCCTTTAATGGGGATGAAGTTTTTATGCCAGGGGTTTAGGGCCCTTGGATTATGTATACTTTTCCCATCATCCCTTTCCCTGGGTGTTCCTCTGCTGCAGCATGTCCTGATGTGATCCTGTGTCCTCACAGCCTCTCCCGCCCATGCCCCCGCAAGTTGTTTTAGGGAGGGTTGGATTTTGATGGTAGCACGAGCGGCTGCTGTGGGTGGCAGGCGATATCTTTAGCTATTAGTCACCCAGGATGCCTCTGTGTGCCCAAGTGCAGCTCGAGGTTTTTCACACTGCCATGCATTATTCGGTTTTCTTTGCATGAGGTTCACCTGTGACTATAGGACTAGAAACTTGACCCTGGAACAACAAGGCACAGGGACCTGACATAGCCTGTTGACATCTGTAGTCTGCACCCATGTCAGAGGTCTTCTCCCCACCCTGTATCCCAGAGGGGATGATAGGAGAATTCCCCAATCCAGATGCAGGATCATTTGTGTGTCTGAATGGGTCCCTCTTCCAACCTCCTGCCCTGTCTCCTATTGCCATCATGTATCCTTATAGCACCCTTGGCTTCCTGTGGCAGGAGATTCGCTGCATCATTGGTGTTGTGCCAGGAGCCCTCATCTTTGGGATATCTCAGTCTTTTTTAGTCATGAGAAGTTTGTGCCTAACCTGGATGATTCAGAACCAAGGCACAGGGAGCAGCCCAGCCTTTTCTAGTCTTGAAGAAGGAAGTGACTTACTGAGAAAGCCTATATGGGTGCAGCAAACAGCCCTTCTTATTTGTGATGTTTGTAAGAGAAGATTGACCTTTCTGCAGTCATTCAGCATTGGGCATCTCCTCAGATCCCCTGTTTTGGGAAGAATCTATTTTATAGCTGTCAAACCGGAGCCTAGGGTGGAACATCCAGGTACTTGGAGATGTCTCTCATAATGCTTCAGAAATGTGTTTGGGATCACTCAGATTGTTTGTGAGAAGATGATCTTGAGCAAGGATGGGTACTGTAGGATGTGTCATCTCCTGGGGAGGACACCCTATTTTGCTGTTCAACTGCAGATCCAGGATCTCTGTCCATCCCTCCACATGCATGTTCAAGGGGACCTAACCATGCTGAGCTATGTTCACCACTCACTGCAGACAGGACATGAGGCTTGAGGGCAAGGCTGGGGAGGCTGAGCCATCTGACCATTTTTACCTGCACCCAGGAGACATGCTGCGCCTACGCACAGTACTGGAGGCCATCCAGAAGAACATCCACTCCTCCTCCTTAATCTTCAAGTTGGCCCAGGATGCATTCAAGATCGCCACGCCAGCCGACAGCAACTCAGACACAACACTGCTCAATGTGGCACTGGAGCTGGGGCTCCAGGTACGGGGTAGCACTGGGAATGCTGGTGGCTCTTTTACCCCATCTTCTGCAGCAGCAGCACACTGGTGATGGTCTTCCACCAAGCAGGCAGTCCCCCTTAGAAAGAGTAAAATAACTCCTGCATGTTTATAAATATGTAAGGGGTGAGTGCCAGGAGGATGGAGCCAGCCTCTGCTCGGTGATGCCCAGTGACAGGACAAGGGGCAATGGGTGGAACTTGAGGCATAGGAGGTTCCATGGGAACCTGAGGAAGAATTTTTTCACTGTGAGGGTGACAGAGCACTGGAACAGGCTGCCCAAGGAGGTTGTGGAGTCTCCCTTTCTGGAGATATTCAAGAACCATCTGGATGTGTTCTTGTGTGATCTGATAGAGGTGATCCTGCTCTGGCAGGGGGGCTGGGCCAGATGATCTTTGAGGTCACTTCCAGCCCCTGACACTCTGTGATTCTATGGTTCTGTGGCCCTGAGCAGGGGAGCTCAGCCCTGGGAAGTCCCATGTGCCTGCTGCAGTTTGGGTGGAAGCAAGGCACTGCTGGGAAGTGAGCTACCAGCCAGTCCAAAGGGACTTTTGGGGAGTATTGCTGTCTTGAGTGGTCTCATCTGAGCCCTGTGGGGCAGCTGATAATGCCAAGTTTGCCTCACAGGTGATGCGCATGACCCTGTCCACCCTCAACTGGCGGCGGCGGGAGATGGTGAGGTGGCTGGTGACATGTGCTACTGAAGTGGGTGAGTGCCTTCCTGCGGGGTCCTGAGGTGTCCACCTTGCGTGTGACGAGAGCAATTGGGAAAGGAGATTGTAGCTCTGGGCGTCTTGAGTTCTCCTGAGTCTCCTATTCCTCCTGGGTAACTGGATGCACCTGAAAGCACCAGCTTAGCAGGGTTGGGGCCACAGCAGCGGACAGATTTAGGACTGGATTTAGGTCTCCTGTACTGAGGTCGGGGCAGCAGTGTTGGCTGTGTCCTGTAGCATGTCAGCAGAGAGTAGTCCCTCACTGTCCCCCACTATACTCTACCCACTGGGGCAGAGGCAGCAGTTCACAATTGCTGCAGGCTAGCTTTGCCCCAGCTCCAAACACCCAGGACTCTGAGGAGCCCCATGATGTGAGCTGGGCTCCAGGGCTGTGCCATAACCATGGTGTTTTCTTGCAGGGGTGAGGGCCCTGGTGAGCATCTTGCAGAGCTGGTACTCGCTATTCACTCCCACGGAAGCCACCAGCATTGTGGCAGCCACAGTGATGTCCCACAACACCATACTGCGCCTGAGCCTAGACTACCCTCAGCGGGAAGAGCTGGCCAGCTGTGCCCGCACCCTGGCCCTGCAGTGCGCCATGAAGGACCCGCAGAACTGCGCCTTGTCTGCCCTGACCCTCTGCGAGAAGGACCACATCGCCTTTGAGACCGCCTACCAGATTGTCATCGACGCTGCTTCCACTGGCATGACCTACACCCAGCTCTTCACCATTGCCCGTTACATGGAGCACCGGGGCTACCCGCTCCGGGCGTTCAAACTGGCCTCGCTGGCCATGACACATCTCAACTTGGCCTACAACCAGGACACACACCCAGCCATCAACGATGTGCTTTGGGCCTGCGCCTTGAGCCACTCTCTGGGCAAAAATGAGTTGGCGGCCATCATCCCACTGGTGGTGAAGAGCGTGCACTGTGCAACAGTGCTCTCGGACATCCTTCGCCGCTGCACCATGACGGCCCCAGGGCTAGCCGGCATCCCCGGCCGCAGGAACTCGGGGAAGCTGATGTCCACTGACAAAGCCCCTCTGCGGCAGCTGCTGGACGCGACGATAAGCGCCTACATCAACACCACCCACTCCCGGCTCACTCACATCAGCCCGCGGCACTACGGGGAGTTCATCGAGTTCCTCAGCAAGGCCAGGGAGACCTTCCTCCTGGCGCAGGACGGGCACATACAGTTTGCCCAGTTCATTGACAATCTCAAACAAATCTATAAAGGCAAGAAAAAACTGATGCTGCTGGTGCGGGAACGGTTTGGGTGAGCCCTGGCCCCCGCCACGCTCACTGGCTGGCAGGGTTTGGCCGCAGCATGGGGACTCGGGAGAGAAGAACGAAGGAAGCAGAGATCACCTTACCCCCATCAGCAGAGGCTGCTCTGTTCTGGTCTTCTGTTTCTTTCTTGTTGTTTTTGTTGTTGTTTTTTTTTCTTTTTCTTTCTCTCTCTTTTTTTTTTTTTTAATTTTACTTTTTTTTTTGTCTTGGATTTAACCATTTCACACACTGAGAGAATCCAGAGATTCCTTGGGCACAAACCAAAAGGCAACCATGGGGAAAATAAGGATGGTTCGCTCAACCCCCTGCCCTCCCTTGCCAATACCAAAAGCTAACCTGGAAATCTAATACCTCTTTCCTGAAGGAAGCAGTCGCTGGAGGGATCTGAAGGTTGCAAAGTGCAAAAATCGTTAG
>VWZE01010097.1:46941-197939 GCA_013396675.1 Eubucco bourcierii
TTGTCGTAGTCCCGCCTCTCCGCGTGCCTCTATCCTGTTCGACTTTCCGCTCCTCCGTACGCCGCCATCTTGCCCTGCCCCTGGCCCCTCTGTACGCGACACGGGTGCCGCCATCTTGCCCTACGTCCGTTCGGGCGCCGCCATCTTGACTTGTTGGCGGGCGGGGTTTGCCGTAAACCTGCGAGTAGTGACCCCGCAGGTGCGGAGATAGGCCGCTGCCTGCCAGGCAGGGTAGCCGGTCCATGATGCGTGCGGGCGGGGAAGCGCCGCACCAGGTGCTGGGCCGCCTACGGTTCCTGCTGCAGTGCAGCGAGTGCTTCCGCCGCGCCCGGGAGCTGCCCGCCGCTCTCTGCTACGTGCCGCGGGAGGTGCAGTACAAGATCTGCAAGGACCCCGCCGCCGCTGCCGGCGCCCGCAGTCTGCTCAGCGTGTGGGACAGCCCGGGGCCGGCGCGGGGCGGCAAGCGGGCGGCGCGGGCCACCATCGAGGTGCGGAAGGGCGGCTGCCTCCGTGCCACCGGCGAGGAGTACTGCAACGGTGCCGGGCTCTGGGTCAAGCTCAGCAAGGTAATGTCGCGGGGCTGGGAGGCCGCGGCCTGTGCTGCCTGCGGAGGGGCCTGTCCGTCCCCTGACGGAAGCCGCCGGTCCCCCGCAGGAGCAGCTGGAAGAGTACCGGAGCGGCTGCGAGCTAGAGGAGGGTTGGGTGCTGGTGTGCAAACACGCCGACGGCGGGGACCGGCTGGTGCCAGTGGAGTCCACGGAACGGATTCAGCGGCAGCAGCAGCTTTTTGGGGTAGACTACAAACCAGTCATCAGGTGCGGGGCCACCGATCTCTCCCTCTGTGTCGCCCATCCTGGCCTCCCTGGCTCCCTCTGTCAGAGCAGAGAGCAGGGAAGTGCTCATCCCCCGTTCTCCCAGGCCCAACTGCCTGGGATTTCAGTCCGCAGCCCCTCAGCCGTTCCTACCCCGGACTGAGGAGGCCAGACCCGGTCGGCCACCTCTTCCGTGGGAAGTGAGGCTGTAGGGATGTCAGATACGGAGCTAACTGTGTTGGGCTTGACCGCTGCACCTGTTTCTTGCCTAGTGGGTTGCGGACTGGGAGCAGAGGTGGTTAGAAGGGAAGGGGTGATGGTGAGGCTGGGGATGATGAAGGATGGAGTATGGAGGGGCTTTAAACCCAGATCTTTCTCACCCATTTACTCTTTAATCACCAGCTCCTCTCCCTCAGGTTTTTCTCACTCTTTCCTTCACTGGGTTGTTTCAGGTGGGAGCAGGTGGTGGATCTGACATACTCACTGCGCCTGGGAGCGAAACCCAAGCCCATGGAACAGGATGAGGCTGCAGTAGAGAAGCTGCGGTATGAGCTGCTTCCCAGCTTCTGCTTTGGTTGGGTGCAAGCCACTGTCTCTCCTGGGCTGCTTAGACAGCTGTCTCCTGAAAACTTGGGGTGGAGGTGGGGCTGGGGAAAGAGTGGGATGACAGGGAGCGGGAAAGAACTCAACTTGGCACAATCTCGTCCTAGATAAGCCTGCAGAAAGCAGAAAACGGGGTAGGACCAAGGCAAACAGGACACTGACCTGATCCATTAGCCAAGATGCCTCTGGCTCTCTAGACCCATTAATCCCTTTTTCCCTGGTAGATATGTGCCCCCAACATGGACTTACGAATGTGATGAAGACCTAGTGCATTTCCTGTATGATCACATTGGGAAGGAGGATGAAAACTTGGGCAGTGTCAAGCAGTACGTGGACAGCATCGATGTCTCATCTTACACGGTGCGTTAAGGTTGCACCAGCCCTGTGTGCTGTGGAACTGGAGTGTGTGGATGATGCTTAGTGCATTGAGCTGACCTGTGTTGAAGAATGTGGGTGAGAAGCATCATGTGGCATATTTGGTAATGTGGCCTCTGGAGGGACTGTTGTTTGAGAAGCAAATGCTAGCATTAGTTGCCAAACTGATTTTTTGGGTCTGGTGTTATGTGTTCTGTGTGTGATCCCAGAGAACCTTGTGTGATCAACCCTAGTGTCCTGTGCATTACATACTCTCTGTGTCTACCCAGAGCCCAGCGGAGGAAACAGGACAGTTTGATACCCTCTGGCTCTTAAAATTCCTGTTGAGAGTAACTGCTAAGAGGAAGTTAATCTTAGCCCCATGTGATCTTCCTTTCATTCACTCCTCTCTTCCAGGAGGACTTCAATGTGTCATGCTTGACCGACAGCCATGCTGACACGTACTGGGAAAGTGATGGGTCCCAGGGCCAGCACTGGGTGCGGCTCAACATGAAGAAAGGCACCATTGTCAAGTGAGGCACCTCTCCCCTGCATACTGTCTTGCAGCTGGGGCAAACCTTGCAGCCCCTGTTCTCTTCATGAGTCTTTCACGGCCCAGATTTGCCCTGTGCTCCCTGCCCCTCAACCCTTGCTCTGACTTGGGGCTTGAAAGGGTCATAGCATTCTCAGAGGTACCTGGGGGTCCCAGCACCAGGCTGCATGTACTTCATAACAAGTAATGAGGGGGAGCAGCAATGAGTGTTCAGATGCAGCTAACTACTCTTTTCATTCTTCTTTTTGCAGGAAACTTCTGCTGACGGTGGATACCACTGATGAAAACTTCATGCCCAAGCGAGTTGCTGTGTATGGGGGCGAGGGGGACAATCTGAAGAAACTGAACGATGTCGGCATTGATGAGTGAGTGGAAGGAGGTGAAGAAGGTAGTGTGGCCCTTGCAGGGGCTAGAGGTGCTAGACACATTGACCCTAAGCAGGTGTGGCAACACCAGTCTGGCTTAAGAGGTCTAGGGACAGGCATTTTGCGTCTCTGAATTTTGGGTTCTCTCTGCCAGCAGTAGCAAATGGCATAATTTGTTAGGGCTGTCCTTATACAGTTGTGGAACTCATTGAGCTCATGTCACCTGAACCCAAGGCACTGGCAGGTTCAGGCATTCAGCAAAGTCCATGTCGTAGGTAACTGGATCTGTGTTCCTGATACAGGCTTCTGTTTCAAAAGATGCAAATGCCATCCTTTATAAGCAGCCAAGTGGATTTTGGCAGTATGGAAGAAGGAACAGCTCTGCAGCCCTTGTCTGTGTTTGCAGGAGCTACATTGGGGATGTGTGCGTCCTTGAGGATATGACAACACATCTGCCAGTCATTGAGATCCGGATTGTGGAGTGCAGAGGTAGGACTGGGTGTTATGGCTACATTCATAAAGCACCTCTAAGATGCTGTACGTTAGGAATTTGTTCCTGTGGCTGGTATTTCTTGGCCCTGAGGGCTGTTTCACATGAGTTGCAGGGGAAGCACGTGAAACAGAAGGGGGACCTGGAAATTTGCAAGCTCTCAACTTTCATCATACCTGTCTCTGCCTTTAATCTTTTTTTATTTTTATTTTTTCTCTTAAGTGCCCTACTGCTTCTTCACAGAGGCATTTCAGGCTATCAGCACCCAGCCTTGGAGCTGGTGGAGATGGTCAGTTTGTAGTGCCTTTGTTATAGACCTCTCATGCTGGAAGGCTTGCTTTCTCATGGTCTTAGCAGGTGAACATCAGTCCCATCATCTTCCTTCTTGGTTGGCAGATGATGGGATTGATGTTCGCCTCCGAGGCATCAAAATCAAATCCTCTCGACAGAGGGACTTGGGGCTCAGCGCCGACATGTTCCAGCTGCCCAATCTAGTGCGCTACCCTCGCCTCGAAGGGACAGATCCTGACCTGCTGTACCGACGGGCCGTGCTTATTCAAAGGTACTACATGGAGGAGCTGGTATTGCCTGCAGGGATCGATGCCATCTCCAGCATGGGTATGGCTGGAAGCTGTAAAACTCTGTGACTCCCGTTGGGACCAGCATCCTGGATGCTGGGGGAAATAGCGGTCATTAGGGAGCAAAGTGGGCTTTGTGGGGCAAGTCCTCTATACTTTCAGAAGAATTTTGTAACTCAAGTTCAGTGTGTTGTGTGTCAAGCACAGCATATCTGTGCTGCGCGTGTGGCAGGTGCATGCAGAGCCCCTTGGAAGGGACACAAAGTCCCTGCAGTGCCAAGGGAGTGGGATTTTAGTATCAAAAGTTCTGTGATATAAAAGACCTTGGGTTTGAATCAATTGTCACTTTTCTGCTGGTGTCTTGGGGTATTCGGTCTGGAACAGGCTTGTGCAGATCCCTGTCACAATACCTTCTTTGGCATTTAGGTTCATCAAACTCCTGGACAGTGTCCTGCATCACTTGGTGCCAGCCTGGGACCACACTGTTGGCACATTCAGCAAACTCAAGGTGAGTGATTTCCTCTGTATCTTGTGGGGCCTTGATCTGGTGAGCTGATTGCACTCGGGCTGTAGTAAAGGAGGCAGTCAGGGCTTGTTGCCTTAAAGCAGTTCAAGGAAAATACCTGGCTGAGCTCTATTTATTAAAACCATGAAAGATGATATTGTTTAGAGGCTAGTTTCCTGCTAAAGTGCTGGTGTGGAAATGTGGATATGGAGTAACAAGTAGAATCAAGTGAGAGCACTTCACCCTCAAAAGGATTTGGACCATAGCAGCACTGGGCATGTGAGCTGGACACGTATCTTTTCTGAGATCTCAGCCCAGGACACTCTGTTCTTGCACTTGCTGCCAGCAGCTTTGAGCTGACCGTGTCCAAACAGCAGAGCTTTTACCAGTAATTTCTTCTTGGCTTTAGTAAAGTTTTTTTCTTTCCATCTTTCTCATAATGGTGAGTTTGTCCCTCCGGTTTTCTGTTTCCTTACATTCTATCCCAGAATACATGTGCCAGATGTTGCTGGGGTAACTCCATTCTTGGGGTAACCCTTTTCTGTGTGTTTCCAGCCCTGGTATCAGAAAGCACTGTAATTCCTGTTTTGGCTCAACATAGGACCCAAAGCATTTAAGGAATCTGGTTTGTTTAGAGGAGCTTGCTTTGATTACAAACATGAGGGATAGTAAGACATTCTGGTGAGGGCGAAGGAGGGTCCAAGTATCAGATAATGACTGACAGAGAGAGAACTGGATTTGATGTCTCCCTTAAACCAGAAAACAAAACCTTTCAGAGGCAGAGGTGGAACAAATGTGTCAAAAGATAAGGTGTCTGTGTGTGGAAGGCAGTGGCCCTGGGAAGGGGAGAGACCTGGCGGTGCAGTGACTTTGGTAGGAAGTAGATTGCATGTTTTGGACAATGGTGGTTTCTGACATTTTGGACATACCCATTGGCAGCATATCAAGCAGTTCTTGCTGCTGTCCAAGAGGCGCACAGCTCTCATTACCCAGTGTCTGAAGGACTCTGAGACCAGCAAGCCCAATTTCATGCCGCGACTCTATATTAATCGACGCCTGGCTATGGAGCACAGGGACAACCCTGCCCTGGACCCCAGCTGCAAGAATGCTGTCTTCACCCAGGTACTGTCCCTCCTGGGTGGATCCCTGCTGCTCTGGAGAGAATGAGGCCTCCCAAAACTAAAATGAATCACAAAGAGGTGGGTGGAAGGGACAGCTTGGAGTTGGAGATACCTGGAATCCTCAAGGCTTCTTCACATGACTCATAGGCTCTACAGTTGCATATGCTGGTGATCCCATATCCAGGAATAACATCTAGGAGAGATTTGTGATCTCTGAGTTGAAGTTTATCCTGGATGCTCTCTCTGGCACGTTGCTAATCCAGAACATAACAATCTCATTACACTAAAAGGGCAGCAAAGAATTCTTGTGTGACAACAGTAATGCAGCTGCATGCAGTCCTGTATTGTGGTTTCAAAGCAACACTGATCTTGCTATTGTCATTCTCCCCCTGCCTCTAAAAGATCTATTATTCTGTGTGCATGGACAGCCCAAACTGCTGTGAGGTTTAATACATATCTGAAGTGCTTCCAAGGCCAGAAATCTCCATACAGTGGTTACCACTCTCATTTAGATTCCTTTTCCAAACGTAAAGGGCTGCTAGAGACCATTTAGAGATTTCCTTTAGTCAGTACTTAAAGGTTTGGGGCAAACCATATTTCTTCTCATTTCCTGGCACTTGGCACCAGCTCCCCTGGAGAAAGGATACCAGCCTTGATCTCTGTTTGTTGCAGGTGTATGAAGGCTTGAAACCTTCAGACAAATTTGAAAAACCTCTAGATTATAGGTAAGTGGTGTCTAACTGAGGAAGGGGATCATTCAGTGCTGGTAGCTGTGTCCTCTGCCACAGCAGAGTGTTTTGGAAACCTGTCCATGTCTTGTGCTCTGGAGAGGGTTTTCTAGGGCAGAAGCCAGCTCAGCTGTGGGATCAGTGCCAGTTGCCCAGGGTGTCACCTCCCTACTGAGGATGCAACTGTCTCTGGAGATTGAGAACTTATCCTGTCCTGTGCTCAGACTGGTCTACCCTAATT
Source organism: Eubucco bourcierii (assembly GCA_013396675.1). NCBI lineage: Eukaryota > Metazoa > Chordata > Aves > Piciformes > Ramphastidae > Eubucco > Eubucco bourcierii. The sequence goes on from VWZE01010097.1 coordinate 53,292, forward strand.
CCCTGATGTCCCTACTGTGCTTGCTGCCTCCCCAGCATCTTCTTGGCTTTGAACATCGCCTCAGGCAATGCCTGGTTCTTCGCAGGTGGCCGTTGCGTTATGACCAGTGGTGGGAGTGCAAATTCATCGCAGAGGGCATCATTGACCAAGGTAGGGACTGTGTGGGGCAAGAGTTTGCCTGACCAGAGTCGGTGGGGGGTTGATGGGGCGATTTTGTTGCTGTAGCAGCTCTCAGATTTTCTCACAGTACTACTGCCTCTGAAGGACAGAGAGAAGGCTGATTGCCTTGTCCTGCTATCTCTGGCTGTGTCCCAGATGAGTGCTGCTTGCTGGGATGGGGACCAGACCTCCATTGGTCACTAACAGCAGCTTAGGCAGTGTCAATACTCCCTCTGACTGTCCTCCACAGACCAAACATGGATGTATTTCTGTTTATTTCCTCTGGTGCCCTAAGGCTCTGACAGGAACTTTCTGCTCAGCCCTGGGCCAGTTTGGACTAGAATTCCTCTTCTTTGCTCCATAACTCTGAGAGTCAGCACATAGGGAGTTAACACCACTTACAGTGCCCTTCTTTTGGGGTTGCAGGTGGCGGTTTCCGAGACAGCCTGGCGGACATGTCAGAGGAGCTGTGTCCCAGCTCAGCAGACACTCCCGTGCCTCTTCCCTTCTTTGTGCGCACATCCAACCAGGTGCTCTGGGCCAGGGTATTTGAGGCAGATCTTTCCCTGCCTGGCAATGCAGTGCTGCCTCTGTTCTCCTGCATGCCAGGGCCTTACTTACTTTCACTGATCCAAAGCTTTCTCTCATGAGATGCTGAGAATACGACTTTGTGGCACTTCATTTTGGGATATGTTGACAAGTCCCTGGCTGCATTTCTATCCAAAGATGGATGTGGGGTTTAGCCCACTTCTGTTGTAAGAAGCGTCCATAGGCACTACGGAAACTGAGTTTGTAGTGCTTCATGCTATGCTGAGATCATGACTTGGAGTTTTGCCTCTCATTCTTGTAGGGTAATGGCACTGGAGAAGCCAGGGACATGTATGTACCCAACCCCTCCTGTAAGGACTTTGCAAAGTACGAGTGGATTGGACAGATCATGGGAGCAGCTCTGAGGGGCAAGGAGTTTCTGGTAAGCTTTCAATCCTGTCCCTGTGTAGAGGTGTGCTACAAAGGGAGTTGTTGGGGCTGTTCTGCAACCTGTACTACAGGATCATGGAAGGACTCTGATCACAGACTGGGACAAAAGGTGTTTGGCAGGATTTGGGGTCAAGGGGTTAGGAGAGCTCACAACCTGAGTTTTGGGAGATTGTACTTAGAGTTTGGGAGACAATATTTGGTCTCTGCCCAACTATGGTGAGCTCTGCATGTGGACAGGGAGAGCAGGGAAGCTCTTTTTTGAGTGTATTGTTGAGCCATGTCTCCTTTAACACAGACTCACAAAATCTCCATTCTCCTTCAGGTCCTGGCTCTTCCTGGCTTCGTATGGAAGCAATTAACAGGGGAGGAAGTCAGCTGGAGCAAAGACTTCCCTGCTGTGGACTCTGTGCTGGTGAGGGGTTCTGGGAGACTGTGGCTATCCTATGCCTGTGGCACTCAGCAAGGTGGTGGTTTGTGTCGCTTTCCTCATGCTGTACTTGCTTCCTTCTGTGATGTGTCAAAGAAACATGCAGAAAAAGTTCATTCTTAGCATTTAATGCATCCTTTATCTGATTTAGAGATGTAGCCATACTCACTACTGCTTCGAGCATGCAATGCCCCAGGGTCTGATAAAGAGCTCTAGGGCAGCATATCCCATGCTGTGCTGCTGTCAAAGTCACTTCAGCCCTTGTCTGGGAGGAACTGAGGGCTCAGGCACACCACTGCTCACTGACCATCTCTCTAACAAGCACTCCTCTGGGGCTTGGGCAGGTGAAGCTCCTGGAGGTGATGGAAGTCATGGACAAAGACACCTTTGAGTTTAAATTTGGGAATGAACTGACCTACACAACTGTGCTGAGTGACCAGCGCATGGTGGAGCTGATCCCCAATGGCAGCAGCACTGTGGTGCGCTATGAGGACCGCAAGGAATTCATCCGCTTGGTGCAGAAGGCTCGTTTGGAGGAGAGCAAGGACCAGGTAACACTGTCCCATAAGATCAGTGGTCATTGAGTTAGCAGAGACATACTCCTTTGGATCTGTTTCTGATAAGGTGCATCATGACTTGTGTCCCTGTGCTCATTAGTGCAGCAGTAGGCAGCTCTTTGTGGTGAGGTCCTGGAGCCAGTGCAGTTTGAGGAGCAAACTGACTTGCAGCAGCATAAGAGACTGGTTTATTCACAGCTCTGACATGAGCTTCCTGAATGAAATGGGGTGCATCTCTGTGGGATTCTGTTCCCTTTTTCAAGGTTCTTGGGGCATTTGCTCAGCAGCCATATGACTTCCATCCAGTTGAGTCCCTAGGCTCAACCACAAGTCAGGGCAAGGGCCAAGACCTGCTGCTTACCTGGCCTGTCTTCTTTTCAGATCATGGCCATACAGGCTGGGCTGTTGAAGGTGGTACCCCAAGCTGTTCTTGACCTCCTCACTTGGCAGGAGCTGGAAAAAAAAGTCTGTGGAGACCCTGAAGTCACAGTTGATGCCCTCAAGAAGCTCAGTAAGTGAAGGCTTCTGCCAAAAACTTTTTCCCTGAGAACGAGACTGCCTTTTCTCCGTGCTGGGACAAGGAGAGGTGTGGGAGGCCAATATTAGCCTTTATTACAGTGAGCACGTGGACTGTATACTTCTTGCCTTCAGATGGGTGCTGATTGTGTCAGAGATGTCTCTTGTCTCCATGCTGGGCCTTAAAGCAGAAGCTGAGGCATCCCTAGGCTGCCAGTGTCGGGGCTTCTGTGAAACTGTGATGTGGATCTGCTTTCTGGAAGGGTCCTGAATGCTGGTGTCCCTAGCACCTTGGGTCTTTATGTACATCCCCTGCAGGCACCTAGAGGTTTCTTCCTGCACCGGCAGAGGACCTATGAGTGAGCAGGGGAGGCTCTACTCTAAGTTATCCAGGAGCAACTTGGATCTTCAACAATCTCCTTTTCTGTATCTTTCCTGCCAGCCCGGTTTGAGGACTTTGAGCCATTGGACACTCGTGTTCAGTACTTCTGGGAAGCACTCAACAACTTCACCAATGGTGAGTGATTTGCTCTGTCTCTGCATATCTTGTGCCATGACAGCCCCTGCATGCTGGCTGGGGGTAAAACCATCCTCATTTCTGCCTGGGAAACAGATGAGAGACAAGGAGAGCAAGCAGCTGAGCTAAAGGAACTTCTTGCTAGTGCTAAGGTTACCTGCAGGTGGCTGTACTCCATCTCCCATCCTGCTTGGATCTGATGTCTTTGCTTTTCCTTTATAGAGGATCGCAGCCGCTTTCTCAGATTTGTCACTGGCAGAAGCCGCCTTCCAGCACGGATCTACATCTATCCAGACAAGATGGGGTGAGTGTATTCTCCTGTCAGCTGCAAGGCTGATACATTCCAGACCAAAGGGATGTGTTCTCTGGTCTTCCCTGCCTCACTGGCCTACTGGTTCTGACCACGTATCACCTTCCCCCCAAGCTCTGAGACAACGGATGCTTTGCCAGAGTCATCCACTTGCTCCAGCACTCTCTTCTTGCCCAACTATGCCACGTAAGTGTTGGTGCTTTTTTCCATCTTAACCCCAGTGCTGCCCCATAGGGCCCTATCGCTTTGCCACACTTACATCCCTTTCCCTGTACCACGTGGCTGCTGTGATTGTCCCTGCGAGCAGCTGGTGAAGCACAGCCTCCATCTTGGAAAGCATCTTGTCCTCTGGGCTGGCAAATGCAGCAATGGCAACTCCTCCTTGTCTATTTTTCCTTCCTCCCCCACCCTCCTCTGCCATCCCTAGAGCCAAGGTATGTGAAGAGAAGTTGCGCTATGCTGCCTATAACTGCGTGGCCATTGATACAGACATGAGTCCGTGGGAAGAGTGATGTTGGAGCCTGGCCAAGCAGCATGGACAATGATGTGACAAAACCGCACAGTGGGAAGAGCTGCCTTGTCTCCCAGGATGTGTATATAAAATAAACATGAAGGTGTGAAGCCTGGCTCCCAGCAGTGGTAACCAGCACCTCTTTGCGCATGGAGATTGCGGTCTTCAACAGGGTGGGAGCTATCTTGAAGTGTAAATGTAGTTGCAGTAACAAAACCCTGGCCCAGCCCTCACAAATCTGGTAGGCTTTTACAGTGCATTTCTTCTCTGTGTGTCCCTGTTGCAGCTCCACAACTCTCATCCCTCTCAGGCTGTATTCTGCTCCAAACAGAGAAGGAGTAGGGCCATAAAGTTGTGTGGCAGGTTACAGCACAGGACAGAAATATGTGGGTTACTGCTGAGACCACAGCGTGTCCTAGCCTTAGTGGTCCAACCACATTCCCTTGATTTGTCCCTGCTCTTACCTGAGATCAATGGAAATGAGGTTATTCATCTGGGTTTAAGAAGAAATGAAGCAGGATGGTGACAGGTGCTGCAAGGGTGCCTCTGGCCAGCAGGTGTCACGACAGACCTGCACAGCAGGACTGCAGGTGCTGTCAGGAGAGTTCTCCTATGCTTTTTGTGTTGCATCAAGTCCCAGTACCTGTGACCACCAGTGGTTCCCGGGTACTCTTCACTCATCGGTGACTGCTGGGGGGAGCTACTCCTTTACAGGAGGTGGGAATTGTCTGCTGCCCTTCTGCTGTAGCTTTCAGTTCTCCGTCCAGCATGCTGGTGGCCTAGCCTGTTCTCCCAGGCTCTTTAAGTCAGTGTGATACGTTTCCATGCTGGTGGCTGAGTCACTTCCTAGGGTGTCTGTTTTAAATAGGCATGAGCAAAGTGGTGAAAGGACTTTGATCTGCTGGCTTAGCCTTCCTTAGGAATGTTGGTGAATGAGTCTTCAGCATCAAGCTGGGATTTGAAATGAGACATTTGGGCGAAATTGATCCTACTTTTTCCAACCTTGACCATTTGTCTCTAGGGAAGGCCAGCAGGAGGTCATGTTATTTATTGAGCAGAACTGAAAGTAGCAAGAGAAATGTGCATGTCTCCTTGTGCTTTGTTGTCTGGCAGGAAATGTTGATTAGTGAGTGGCTCAGGGCCAGATGGATGAAATTGACCTAGTCTTTCGTGGAAGGATTTGCTGATGTCACCTATAGCTAGGTGGCAGCTGGAGCCGCTTGGGGTAAACAGCTGGGAAGAAATGGGCAACTCTGGTTGAGACATTTCCAGCAGGTGACCTCTGTCTCCCCTGGCCTCAGTGGCAGCAACTGCAGATGTCAGAGGGTAACTGAGCTAATTATGGAGGTACCCACAGCAGCTCAGGTTTCTCACTGAGTGATAAGGTGCTCAGACAGCTCTGTTTTCACTTGTCCATGTACACAGTCCCAGCCCTCCATGATGAAGGGAGAGCTGATAGGCAGGAGGATGCTGAGAGCACAACCTGACTGAAGCAGTGGGATCCTTCCGTAAAAACATTGTGGCATCTCCACCTTTGGAAATACTCAAGACTTGTCTTACAGCCCTGGGCAATCTGATCTTCTCTTCCAGTCTTGTCCTGCTGGCTTCAAGTCTAGGTCTAACCTGAAGCACTTGATGACTGTGGAGTTACTGACCTTAGCTTTTCCTACATTTCTTCACTCTTCCAGCAAGGTCTTTTAGCCTCTAATTCTCTCATACCTCTGAGTTTTATTTCCTGCCACTGGAGAAGAGTGCCACCCAAGGGCTTTCTTGAGCTCTGCTGTGAGTACTGGAGCTCTGGAGAAAGGATCTAGTCAGTAATGAGAATTTCTGTTTAAAAGTTACTTGAAGTAACAGGAATATGGCCCTAGCAGGAAGGGAGCTCATCCAGGATGGTCCAGGTTTAACCCCTACAAACATATTGAGGAAAACATTGTTTTACCATATATACCATTGTTTCACTCTGCATTTTGTGTTATGGCAATATACATGTTGCAGAATGGCAGCAGCTGCCAGGATATAGAGACCTGTGAAAGCCCCTTCCAGTTGCAGGAAGAGCCCGTCACTGCAGCAGGCTCTCAGTTGAGATCACTTAGTGCACGGTCAGGGGATTGTATCAAACATGGCTTCTGAGCAAGGATGACAAGCTAACCCTCAGGTCGTGCTGTTGACCTGGCTGTGTAAAGGTGAGCTGGGAAAAGGAGCTGGTAAACCACTTGGGTCTCCTCTGTGTGGTTCTCTGTCTTGTCTGTAGTGTGTCAAAGCCAATTGCAAACTGAGTGTTCTGCCCAGCGAATTGTGGAAAAGGTCAACCTGGCTCAGCTCTGGTCTCAGGGGCCCAAAGTAGGTGTTATTTCAGTGCTGGGTCACATTTCTTCTCTGATCTTTCAAGCTGTGGGTAGGAGCAGTTTCCTATCATGCTTGATAAGACATGAATCAAGTACCCCAACTCCTACTGTGTGTGGCCTGGGCCAAAGAAGCCCTCATGGGCACCAGGAACCAGAAGCTGCGAGTCCTTGCTCTATCACCTGGTCTTAAGTCAGTCAAGATTGATTTTTTTCTTTTTTTTTTTTTTTTTTTTTTCAATCCAGTGTCATCCTGAGGAAGGTGGTAGTGCCTTTGTTGTGCTGAAAGGAGGAGGCATCTATGTGACAGAGATGCAGCTTTACAGGGTGGGTAGGAACGACTTTGAGGAGGGACCACGTGCTCCTCTCCTGACTTCAGCTTGCTGAATTGTCCTAGAACAGCTTCAGGTGATTAATAACGCATGTTAGTCTAGCTGTTCTTGTTATTCCACTAATACCCTGGAGTAGGACAAGCTATAAATAGTTTGACAGGATCTGTCTATCCCTGCCTCCTGTAGGATCTAAAATAAAGTGAACAAACTAACTCCTCCTGGCCTTTCTCATGATTTATGTGATTGGGCTGGGGCTCCTGCATCTTTCTGCTGGGTTAATATGAGATTGAAACTGGTGACTGGAGGTGAACCAGCCTATGCTGCCCTTTGTCCACAAAGCAGTGTCATGGAGGTGGCTCAGCATATTAGCTGGTTCAACCCTTCACAGCAATTCTGCAGCGTATTTTATGGGGTGTCATGGTTGTGGAAGGTGGTGTGGGACTCTTGTATACAACTGGCTGCAGTATGGAGCAAGGCAGAAGTTTGTGCTTCTTGTACGCCATGGTTGAGGGGATTTGGCTGCTGGCAAGCTGCATACCCATCACTGTGATATGATACGGTCACGCTTGTTCAGTAGATAATGCTATAGAGATGGCAGCTGTCAAGGTTCCCTTTGCAGTCTGCTGTTGCAGGCAGGGATGAAGCTGGACTCTGACCTGCCAGGAGAGCAGGCAGGCTCTGGAGGGGTGCAGGGACCTTTGAGCTCTGCTAGCCTGGTGGTTTTCTGCTCCCTAATTGCAGCTCTGTGCCCAGCCAGGAGCAATGTAGGTAATGTGGGGTGGAGCTGAGTTGCTTTCTGCCACCACCTTGCTGTGGTATGCAACAGGCAGACGAGGCATGAGGTGACACACTGCCAAGGTTCAGGTATGGCTGGGTGCTGCTGGGTGTCATGGCTCCCATCCTGCTGCCAGGAGGCAAGCTGGGATAAATCTACTTTCTGGGGAGGGAGGCCCGTTATCTGCCCCAGCAGGTGCTGAGACTCAAATCCTTGCTGGAGATGTAGCTGAGGGCCGTGACCCTGCAGAGACCCCCTCCGTGCTTGTGGGGAATGCTGCCAGTTACACGGACGTTGGAGGCCAGGAGGGAGCAGGGTCCTAAGCCGCGGGGTGAAGGGCTGCAGATGACTTGAGGTAACTCCTTGCGGGGAGCAGCCTGCTCCTACCAGAGCAGCTTCTTGGCAAAGGGGGAGTGACACCACACCCAGCTGCCCGGACTGTGGCCCGGGAGGGGAGAATAAGGGGTGGCGCCTGCCGGGAGGCACGGGCGGAGTGCGGCCTGCCCGAAGAGGAGGTGGCAGCCCGAGAAATAGGGCTACCCGCGGCCGGGGCGGCCCCGGAGGGCCGGGCCAGGGCTGGGCGCGGCCGGACGCGGCGGCACCGCGGGCATAGTGGGTCAGACACCGTTGGGGGTACAGCAGCGGGAGCGGCACCGCCGGGTTCGACCGCTGCCTGCCGGGCAGGGTAGCCGGTCCGCGATGCGTGCGGGTGGAGAAGCGCCGCACCGGGTGCTGGGCCGCCTGCGGTTCCTGCTGCAGTGTAGCGAGTGCTTCCGCCGCGCCCGGGAGCTGCCCGCCGCTCTCTGCTACGTGCCGCGGGAGGTGCAGTACAAGATCTGCAAGGACCCCGCCGCCGCTGCCGGCGCCCGCAGTCTGCTCAGCGTGTGGGACAGCCCGGGGCCGGCGCGGGGCGGCAAGCGGGCGGCGCGGGCCACCATCGAGGTGCGGAAGGGCGGCTGCCTCCGTGCCACCGGCGAGGAGTACTGCAACGGTGTCGGGCTCTGGGTTAAGCTCAGCAAGGTAACGGTGGAACGCCGCGCAGCCGGGAACCGCCCGGAGTCATGTCTCGTCCCGACGGCGGTGACGAGCCAGGCTGTGCTTACAGGAGCAGCTGGAGGAGTATACGGCCGGCCATGACCTCTCTGAGGGTTGGGTCTTGGCGCGGAGGTTTGGAGAGGGAGGAGGTAAGCTGGTACCGGTTGACTCCGTGGAGAAGATTCGGTGGCAGCAACAAACCCTCGGGGTTGATTATAAACCCCCCGTCAGGTACGGCCCTGGAATGCAGACCGGGTCTGGGCTGGGCGGTGGGCACTGGAAGCGCGTGTGACTGATACCAAAAGCAGATGTGCAACCCAGCCATCCCAGTTCGCCTGGCACGTCCAACACAGGCCCCTCACTCCTCTAGCACCGGTACCTGTATGCTTGTGGCAGCACCTGTGCAGCACGGTCTGCCGAAGGTGTCTAAGGCACTAAGGTTTGGGTCGAGTGCTGTCACAGAGGCAGTGGAGTTAGGACAGTGCTCATGCTTGATTTTCATGATGGAGGGCCACGAATGATAGGGATTGGATGAGACCTCTGGAGATCATTGAGTCCAACCTCCCTGCAAAAGCAGGTCACCAAACCTCACCGAGGTCAGGTCACCCAGGAATACGTCCAGACAGGTCCTAAAAGTCTGTAGAGACGGAGATCCCACCAGCTCTCTAGAGGGGCAGCCTGTTTCAGTGCTCCATCACCCGTACAACCGGTTTTCCTCATATTGAAGTGAAACTACCTGTGTTCCAGTTTGCATCCCTATATGTGTAGGGCTGGATTCCCCAACTCTGCCCCAGCCTGCCCCCAGGTGCAGGGACACTCTGAGCCCTCCTGCAGCTGTTCCTACAGCTCTTGGGTGCCCAGTTCCCCACCACTCTCACTTCCACTCCGGGATAAGGCATTAATGCTTGTGTAGGCTGAGTACTGACTCATCTTTTCCCTTGTGCAACTTCTCCAACGGTGCTGCTACAGCTGGGAACAAGTGGTGGACCTGACCTACACAATACACCTAGGAGAGATGCCCAGACTCATAGAGCAGGATGAGGCTGCAGTGCAGAAGTTTAGGTATGAGTGCATCTCCTAGAGCACTACTGTAGCACCTCAGGGGCTGGCTTGCTAGGGCCTGAACACACCTGTGGGACTGGAACTGACTTCAGAGTTGGGAACAGGGAGGTCGGGTGCCATGGGGTGACTTTTACAGTGATACTGTTTGACACCGCTCAAGCAAAAATGGCCTTTGCTCCATGGAGCATTAGATCAACAGCACAGTGTTATTCCCACTGGGCTGGGGTGGCCATAAACACCTGGTGTACTGGTGGTGAGATACAGCTGTGCCATCTGCCTGTGGCATGGCCAGCTTCCTGGTACCATCTTAATGTCGTAACCATGAGATATTTTGCTAGTCTGAGCTAGGGCATCAGCGCAGTGCTGGTGGACAGTTTCAGGACACAGCCTAGTCTCCCTGTCCTATTAACACAGAGCTCGCCTGCAGGTCTGTGCCCCCAGGCTGGAGCTATGAGCACGACATGGAGCTGGGGCGCTTCCTGTATGATCACAGTGAGAAGGAGCTGCAGCACGTGGACTGCATCAAGGAGCACGTCAGCACCATCGAGGTCTCCTCACAGGCGGTATGTAGTGGGGCTCTTCCGCAGCCTCAGATCAGTATGAGACGAGCACTGCCACAGCTGCAGGAAGGAGTAGCTAGGAGTGGTTGTCCCCTCCCATGAGGGCCTGAAGATGGTGGTGAGGTTCTGTGTTCTAGCAAAACTGCTGGGAGTTGAGCATCTGGAGCAAGACCCCATTGTGTCTCTGGGGTTGTGGCCAGCTTGCTCTGCAGGAGCCACCATCCGCCTGCAGCCTACTGTACGAAGGGGCTGGCTGAGTCCTGACTTCCTCTGACAGTCCAGGACCTGTTCCAAGGGTGGACATGGTGTACCTAAGGATGCTCAGCTCCTTTCGTCCACTTGCCACACTCTTGCAGGAGGACTGTGAAGCAGCCCATCTGACAGACAACCAGACATACACCTTCTGGGAGAGCAACGGGCCCCCGGGGCAGCACTGGGTGCGGCTCAACATGAAGAAAGGCATCATTGTCAAGTGAGACCTCAGGGTGTCCCCTCCCTGCTGGCAGCCTTGCCAGGGATGGGCAGGGTGTGGGGCAAAGCACAATCTTCCTCTTGAATGCAGCTTTCCTTCAGCTTTGGCTGGGGGCTTGGGGTTGAGCCTTGCCTCCAGGCCTGGGACATCTCCAGAAGCATCTCTGTGCTCAGGCAGCTCAGGAAGAGAGGACAACACTGTCCCTTGTTCTCATTGCCAGGAAGCTGTGGCTCATGCTGGACGGGCAGGCCAGCTCCTATGCACCTCGACGGGTGGCTGTGTATGGGGGGACACTAAATAGGTTGCAACACCTGAGAACCGTCCTAATTAACGAGTGAGTAATAAGTGAGGAGCGCTCTGGGTCTGGTTTGGGCCAAACCCCTAAGCTGTCTATGTATCCCAAGCAACTGCAAAGAAAAGGGCTGGGGTTGGTCCTGAGTGACCTGGTGGTGACTATGACTCTCTGTGGGTCAGGGCTCCCTGGATGCAAACTACAACTGTCCCTAGAAGCATGACAGGACTACGAGCTGAGTGCCTTCATCTCCACTCCTGCTCCTTATTCATGCTGCAGCAGCTGGGTTGCAGTGTGCTTCCTTGTGCCCAGTGACTGGGAGTCTTTCTGCTTCCTCCGCTCCTCTGGTGACATGTGTTGCTGCTCTTACCTTTGAGCATCTCTGCTGTGCTGTAGTGAAGAAGTCCTGGAGTCTTCCACCTCTTTTCTTTGCCCTGGCTCTGCAGCAGGCAGGAGTTTACACAAGGGTGCAAATTTCTTCCCCAAAACTTGCCTGTTTGCCTTTTTCCCACTGAGCAGTGAGATTTGTCTTAGAAGAAGCACCCACGAGACTGCCCAGGTTCCCTTCTTGGTGGCAGGAACCAACTTCTTGCTGCATCTGAGCAGTCACAGTAGGCGTTTGCTGGAACCTCGCCAAAGGCTTTTGAAACACAAATGAATCACCAAACTGCTCATCTCCACAAATCTGGTTTCTTTCAAACTATAACCCTTTTGTGACCAGCTTAGCTTGAAGGATGGTTGTGCCATTGCAAGATGCACAAGGAGCCCCAGAAATGGCTCATGCTTGGCCTTCTCACCTTTCTGTTCTGCTTTGAACTTATTCTTATTTCTGGCTCTCTGGATGTGGCTTCCGCCTTCTTCAGGATGTGTTTGTGCCTCTGGCAGCCTCTTTGCTCTCTTTGGTCCCCTCCTGGCGCAGCCTCAATGAAGCAGGAAGGTCTTTCACCATGGGTAGTGGCATATCTTTGGCTGGGGAGCCAGAGTGGCCCTTGCCTTGCCAGCTGCCTCACCAATGTCTGTGCTTTGTGGCTCTGCCATTTCCCTATGCCATGTGCAGGAACAGCTACCAGAATGTCTGCATCCTACGTGACATGAAAGTCCACCTGCCAGTGCTGGAGATCCGCATCCTGGAGTGCCGGGGTGAGCCTGCACTGCTGCCAGCCCAGCCTGGTCCTGACCTGCAGCCGGTACTGGCACCTGCATCTCTTTCTGCTGCATCAGCTGCTTTTTGGTATCTGCCTGAGGAAAGAGCTTCATTTGGGATGCCACAGGCATTGAGGGCTCCTTGCCCTCAGTTGCAGTATCTGAGCTGTGTTGGCCATGTGGCTGTGGCCATGCATGCAGCATTGCTGTCCTTTCTTGGCAGACCAAGGGTACAATGTCCGCCTGCGAGGGATTAAGATCAAGTCCTTCTGGGAGTGGGACCTGATCCTCAATGCTGACATGTTCCAGCCAGCACGGTTGGTGCGATACCCTCTCCTGGAAGGTGTGGACAACGACATCCTGTACCGGCGGGCCGTGCTCATTCAGAGGTATGGCACAGGGATGGCAACGTCCCCACAGCGAGCTCAGGTCCTGAGAACTGTCCCCTGGCCTCTAGCAGGGGCTTGCACGTGTTTCACAGATTCACAGGTTGCATTGAGTTGGAAGGTACCCTCGAAGGTCATCTTATCCAACCCCCCCTGCAGTGAGCAGGGACACCTTCAACTAGCTCAGGCTGCCCAAGGACCTGTCTTGCTTAAAGTCTGCCTGCCCCTTTCCGTGTATGGCAGGGTCTTAAGCTTGCTGCTCTCAATCCTAATATGGCTGCTTCCAGTGTCATAGGATTGTTTAGGACGGAAAATAGCTTTAAGATCAAGTCCAACCATTACCCTTATACTACCAAGTCTGCTGTTAAGTCATGTTCCTAATCACTATGCTTCCACATCTTTTAAATGCTTTCAGATGTGATGATTCAACCACTTCTCTAGGCAGCCTGTGCTGGGGATTGACAGCCCTTTCAGTGAGAAAATGATTCCTAATGTCTAAAAATTTTTTTCCTAAAGTCTAGGAAGCATGATGATGGCACAGGCTGAGGAGGACTCACAACATATAGAGTTCTCCATCCTGCTGCCTGCAGGGCAGTCCCAGGCTGGGGTCAACATTTGCACCACAGAGAGAGACCTTTGGCAGCAATTTTTCTGCAGTGTTGTGGCATAGGCTGGCCTGCCCTTGTCTGCAGCTTTTGGGGGTTTTTTGGAAGAACAAAATAAAACACTTGTCCCAGAGGGTGCTGGTGGGGTACTCCCCTTGGAGTCTGGTGTCACTCTGTGGGCAGGAAGGGACCCATGTGCAGGGTTCCACGTGTGCCTGGTGTTGTCTGCTATGAAATGCTGTGGGTATATTGGGCTCCACATGTCTGCCAACCCATCTCATCCTGAAGCTGCTCTTCTCTGTTCTCCAGGTTTGTTCACCTCTTGGACAGTGTCCTACATTACTTGATCCCCCTCTCTGAGGACAGCATCGGCACTTTCAATGCACTCAGGGTGAGTGTTTGCCAGGCTCTCCTGTGATGGTGTTGGCAGGAACATCTCATCACAGACTTGGCTGTTTTTTTGCTGGGGGCTGCGGTGCATGTCTCTTGATCTGATAGGGACAGACCTGCCCAGGTCTTATCCTCACAGCTGCCCTCCTGGACATTAACAGAGGGATGGAGGACCTGAGCATCCCCTGCAACACCAGGGGCTGTGCTTGAAGAGGGGGAGAGAGGGCACACAGTGACAGGATCAGGCCCTAACTGTTCCTGCTTGTCCCTTGCTAGAACATGAAGCCATTCCTGCTGTTGTCCAAGCAGAGCACAGCCCTCATCACCCACTGTCTCCAGTCCTCGGAGAGCAAACCCCCTAACACTATGCCAAAGCTGTATATCAACCGGCACCTGGCCCGGGAGCACCGTACCAACCCCGCACTGGACCCCAGCTACAGAAACACTGTCTTCACCCAGGTACAGCAGTGCCATGCCCTGTGCCAGGTACCTGCCACTTCCATGTCACTTGCCCCTGCTGCATCTCATCCCCTTTCCACTCTGCTCCTCTCCAGCTCTATGAAGGCCTCAGACCTTCCAAGAATAATCAACCCCTGGATTACAGGTAGGTCTTCAGCATCACGTTTGTGGGGCACTGCCTCCCCAGAGCAGGTTGTGAGGGGATGCTGGGTGCTGCTGATTTTCTTGAAGGAGGGATGTGCATGGAGCTGTTGCTTCTGTTATCAATATAATGAGGAACAGCTGAGGGAATACTGGAGTTGTTTAGCCTGAAGAAAAGGAGATTCAAAGGAAACTTCATCACTCTTTACAACTACTTGAAAGGAGGTCAGTTTGTTTTCCTCAGTAACAAGCAATAGGACAAGAGGAAGCACCCTCAAGTTGCGCCAGGGGAGGTTTAGGTCAGACATTGAGGTCCCTTCCAACCTTACCATTCTGTGATTCTATGATTAGGAAAATTTCTTCACCAAAAGAGTTCTGAAGTAAAGCGACAGACTTCTAAGGGAACTGGTGGGCTTGCTATCCCTGAAAATATTTTAAAAGACATGTAGATATGATGCTGGGAGATGTGGCTAGTGCTGGACTTGACAGTGCTGGATTAATGATTGGACTTGATGACCTTAAAGGTCTCTTCCAACAGAAACGGTTCTGTCATTCCCTGTAGGTGGCCCCTGAGCTACACCCAGTGGTGGGAGTGCGAGTTCATTACTGAAGGCATCTTTGACAACGGTGAGAGCACTCCTCGGCTGCCCTCCCTGGGCTTTCATGTCTTGGGTTGCAGTTCAGTGGGTCACCTACTGTGTTGGGGTGCCCACACTGTCCCAGCTCCTCTGGGGGAGGCAGCTCCTCTTTGCACACTCCCCCGTGGTCCCTACACGTGCCCTACTCGGGGAGGGGGGCAGATTGGCCAGATCCTGCGGCTTAGCATCTACCCCTAGTATGTCGGGCACTAACCAGCCTCTGACCACATTGCAGGTGGTGGTTTTCGGGACAGCCTGTCAGATGTCTCAGAGGAGCTGTGTCCCAGCTCAGGCGATGTCCCTGTGCCCCTGCCCTTCTTCGTGCGCACCTCCAACCAGGTTTGGCACCCTGCCGTCTGCCTGGCCTGGCCCTGGAGAGGCAGCCAGCAGACACTGAGGGTTTTGGAATGTTAGTCCTAGCTTAGCGATTGCAGGGCTGTTGATAGAGGAGGCTGTGTTTGTTAGCCAGATGATGGTCTGCTGGAGGGGTCTAAAAGGCAGGGGAGGCAGATGGAGGAGTGATGGAGAGGGTACTGCAGGAGGGACCATGCTGGGCTGGTCACATCTGTGCAGATCCTAAGCCTCTCTCCTGCAGGGTAACAGCAGCAGTGACACCAGGGACATGTACGTCCCCAACCCCTCCTGCAAAGACTTCCCCAGGTATGAGTGGATCGGGCAGCTGATGGGAGCAGCCCTGAGGAGCAAGGAGTTTCTGGTAAGCAAGGCAGAGCCTCCCTGTCCAGTGAGAGGATTTGGCAGGGGTCACTGTGTCTCGGGTAGATGGGCTGCCTTCAAGTGAAGGAGGGACATAGAGGAAGACATTTGTCTCCACTTCCTCTGTCAGATCCTGTCTCTGCCAGCACTAGTGTGGAAGCAACTGGCAAGGGAGGAGGTCAACTGGAGCAAGGACTTTGCCACTGTGGACTCACAGCTGGTGAGCAAGGCTGGGGGTCAGGAGAGCAATATTGCATGCTCCTGTGACTGCTGTGGCTCTGCTGTGATGGTTTTTGCATTTGGATTGCAGGTGAAGATGCTAGAGGTGCTAGAGGGTGTGGACAGAGAAGCCTTTGAGTTCATGTTTGGCAGAGAGCTGACCTACACAACAGTGTTGAGTGACCAACGTGTGGTGGAGCTGATCCCCAATGGCAGCAGCACCATGGTGCGCTATGAGGACCGCAAGGAGTTCATCCGCTTGGTGCAGAAGGCTCGGTTGGAGGAGAGCAAGGACCAGGTAATGCCATCCCTTAGGGCTAGCGTGGCTCCAAGGGACCCTGCTCCTGTAGCAAGCCCTCCTGGTACGTGTGGATTTGGTGGCTGTGAAAATATGTCCCCAGAACCAACTCCGGATGGTTCACATGGATGGTTCCTCCATGCATCCCATGCCCAGGATGTCTGCTAGCCCTGGGGATCCCCTCGGGGGTTCTGCAGTCCCTGCTCTCATTGTCTGTGTGGCTGCCCTGGGCTCAGACCCACCGTGGTGACATGAAGCCCCTCCTGTGCTCCACAAAGATCACAGCCATACGTGCTGGGCTGCTTCGTGTTGTGCCCCAGCCTGTGCTGGACCTGCTTACCTGGCAGCAGCTGGAAAAGAAGGTCTGCGGGAACCCTGAGATCACGGTGGCTGAACTACAGAGCTTCAGTAAGTTCCAGGGATAGCACAAAGCCAGTCTCAAGTCTTATGTGGGCAGGGCATGCATCCTATTCCCTGCTGACTCCCTGGTCATGGAGTACTGCCTGTGGGGGTTATAAGCCACAGGGACTCTGGATAGGGATGCTTCAGTTTTAGCTGCAAACTCCACCAATCCTCACTCTCATCCATCTGATCCTCAGCTGCTATGAACAGAGGCAAATGGACACCCTGCAAACCATAACCCCCATTTCTCCACTCACATTTGTCCAGAATGTGGGCCCTGCTTAGGGGTGCCAGGGGCTCTCAGAGGCTCCCCAAAGGCAGGGGAGTCTCCTATTCTCCTGCCTCTGCTCTGGAGTCTCAGAGCAGGGCAGGATGGATACGTCCCATGTTAATTTGCTTTTTTGTGAGTTTCTGATGGAGCTGTTGTGCATTCTTGCAGTCACATTTGAGGACTTCACCTCTGATGACACTCGTATCCAGAACTTATGGGAGGCACTCAACAACTTCACCAGTGGTGAGGAACCTTAAGACTTTCCCTCCTCTTCATGTACAGGGTGGGCCAGAGAAGTACTGCCCTGTACTCTGCTCCCTGGGAATGCTCACCAGGTGCTTCCCTGAGAGTCGGTAGGGTTGTTGTGCCTGGCCCTTCCAGGCTTCCCTTAGCTTTGCCCCATGCTCCTGAGATGCTTCTGCAAGAGCAGACCCTGTCACAACAGCAGCAACTGGGACACTCCTGTCCTTATCCTTGAGACCTGAGCCTTGTCCTTCCCCTCAGAGGATCTCAGTCGCTTTCTCAAGTTTGTCACTGGTCGGAGCCGCCTCCCAGTTCAGATCGTTGTCTACCCAGAAAGGACAAAGTGAGTCTGTCTTTACCAGGATGGGCTAGGCTGGGATCCCTGCATGGTGCAAGGTCCCTGCACTGTTGCAGGATCCCTGTGCCATGCCAGGATCTGACTCTCTTCTTTCTCTCAAGCTTGGATGCTTTGGACCTGATGCCACAGGCCTCCACATGCGCCTGCACCTTGTACTTGCCCAACTATTCCTCGTGAGTTGAGTTGGGGACAGGGGGTAGGGATCCTCTGCACTCCCTGTGGTTGGAACTGGGGTTCTCTCCCAGGTTCCCCAGGTCCTTTGCTGGGGGGGACGTCTGTGTGAGTGCAGGAAGGGAAACATGAGGGTCTTGGTGCCTGTCATAGCTGTGACCTGGCATTCCCTCTGGCAGGGCCAAGGTCTGCGAGGAACTGCTGCGATACGCCGTGTACAACTGCATGTCCATCGACACCGACAAGGAGCCCTACGACGAATGAGACCTTCCAGGCACCCCCTCCCACAGGAGCCACCCACCCTGGGCATACTGTATTCAATAAAACTGCAGGGCTGGATCCTGCCATTCTGCCTCAGGTCCTGTTTGAATCTGTGCTTCTCAAGGGCTGGGACTGGGGCTATGTGGCAAGTGCTGTAACTGGGAGTCCAGCAAGGTGCTGCCTGCTGCACCAGTACAGAGTGATGCATGGCATCAGTGTGGGGATGGTGTGTCCTGTTTGCCGGAAACGCGCCTGCAAACTTCCCTCACAAAGCACCCTACGGATTGCCTGTCCCATGTGCTCTGCCAGCAGCCGCTGCCTGCAGCTCCCCAGCAACCTCTACTTGCAGTTCCTGCCAGCAACCGCTCCTTGCATCAATCTAGAAGCCCCTGCTTGCAGCCCCAACTCCGGCCGCCTGGGGACGCTCTGCTGCCGAGCCCCTTTCCAGCAGCCTGGCACTGATCCATAATTCGTCGCTCCGCAGCCTGGAATTTTTTTTTTCTCGGTGTTCCGCTTCCTGCCCTAGCTGTTACGAACCTATCGCATCACGGAGAGGAGTCGGATCGAGCCTATCGGTGCTCTACCACCGCTGCCCGCGATCGACTGGCTCGGCTCTCCGCGCGCACGCGCACCGCGCGCCGGTGCAGCCATTGCCATTGCTATTGCTGTTCTGTCAGTGAGACACCGGGAGCCGGCGGCAGTCACAGTGTAGGTAACGGCGGGGCAGGGGCAGGTCCGGCGATCTCGCACGGGTCGTGAGAGCTGTGGGGGAGGCGGGGAGCCGACGCACGCATTCGAAAAGTGCCGGCGGCTAAAATTGGACTAGGTTGAACCATCTGGTCTTAGTCCTGCCCGGCTCGATTTGGCCTGTCCGGGCCTGTGCCTGTCCGGTTCTGCCGTGGTTGAGTGAAATCCTGCCTCTGTGTCCCCTCTGCAGCATGGAGTTCCAGGCCGTGGTGATGGCGGCGGGAGGCGGTTCCCGTATGATGGACCTGACCTCCAGCATCCCTAAGCCGCTGCTCCCGGTGGGCAACCGGCCTCTTCTCTGGTACCCACTGAACCTCCTGGAGCGCGCCGGCTTCGAAGGTGAGACACGAAGATGTCTTGGTGCGGGAGTGGAGACGACATGCTTGCCCTGGTCTCTTTAGGCTTCCTGTGGTCACCTCTACTACGCCCGTTTGTCGCCCCCTCTTGTTCTAATGTCGGGGCAGATGGTGTAGCAGGAGGTCTCATCTTTGAACTGGAGCTATTCTGTTAGCTCATGTCACATCCATTCCTTCACTCCCTGTTCCACCGCCTTCTTTCCCCACTTCTCCCCTCACTACGGTTTTTTCCCGTCTGTATGCTTTTCCTAACTTTAATGTCTTTCCCAGTGTTGTTATTCAGGAGTCTCACTCCTTTCTCTGAATTGTTAACAAGAGTAGCATGAGGAGTGTGTCAGCTCTCCAAAGATATCTCTCAGTTTGTTGTTTCAGTCTGGCCTGAAGTTCAGGGTTACTTGCTCTGTCTGAGATATGTCGTCATTGTTGCATTTTGGAGCCAAGCACTGGGTTTCAGACAGAACAGAACATGGGTGTCAGATTTCCAGTGCTCACCTATGGACCTTGCTTCACAGGGTGGGGCTAAACCAGTGGTTAGGACATGCTGAGTTTCTTTAGTGTTATCTTAATTTGGGTTTTGATTATCTTTTGGAGTGGTGAACCAAATTTTTCTGCTTTTTATAATACTTCTTCATGAGGCCTCTCATGTCTCTGTTTTTTCACATTTTGTATTTGTCTTTTGCTTTTCTGCTTCTCTGCTTTTGTTTCTTCTATGTGACTCTGTGATATTTCTGTACTCAGTCTGGGGACTTTTTTTCCTGACCACTTTATTGTCTGTGAAGATGTGAAGCTCGGCTCGTGATTACCCTTGTTAGCCTCTTCCTGTTTCAGTGTGAAGGAACAAAAAGATAGAGCAGATGAAGTCTCTGCTTTTGTTTTGTTTCATTAAGAAATTCTTTAGCACTTTTTTTGTCTTGGAATTGTTTTTTACCTGTAGTTTGTTCAAATCTGCTTTCCGAAAGTCCACTTTCTTTGACTGTTCTCCTGTCTCTTTTTTTCCTGGGATCATACTTTCATCTTGTGGTATGCGTATATGGGTAGCTAAAAGCTTTTTTTGTTGTTATTTGTGTGGCTCTTCAACTATTCAGAAATAATCATTTCAGTTTGCTTCTTTTTACTCCTAGTAGGAAGTGTTGCAGTAGAGTCTTTCTCCTTTCTCACACATCTGCTATGAGGACAGGCTGAGAGAGTTGGGGCTCTGCAGCCTGGAGAGAAGGCTTCAAGGAGACCTGATAGTAGCCTTCCAGTATCTGAAGGGGGCCTACAGGAAGGCTGGGGAGGAATTATTTACAAGGTCTTGCAATGACAGGACAAGGGGCAATGGGTTTGAACTGGCAGAAGGAAGATTTAGATTGGAGGTTAGGAGGAAGTTCTTTGCAGTGAGGGTGGTGAGGCACTGGCACAGGTTGCCCAGGGAGGTTGTGGCTGCTCCCTCCCTGGAGGTGTTCAGAGCCAGGTTGGACGAGGCCTTGAGTGACCTGTGCTAGTGGGAGGTGTCTCTGCCTATGGCAGGGGATTGGAACTAGGTGAGCTTTGAGGTCCCTCCAACCTTACCATTCTATGATTGGTATAGTGTGTGTATATATAAAATGTATGCTATAATCTCTTCAGTTTACCCAACCTTTCACGTCCAGGTTTTCATAGGTATGCAGCTTCACTAAACAAGCTGCCACCTTCTTGCTTCTCTCTTGCTTCTGCCCCCTGACCAAGCTGCAAATTTCTGTGTTACTATGTCAGTGGCATGAATTCTTTCCCTGGATCATAATTTTTATTAGGTATTACAGGAGACTTTAATTCTTTATACTTGCTTATCATAGAATCATAGAATGGTAAGGTTGGAAGGGACCTCAGGGATCATCTAGTTCCAACCCCCTGCCATAGGCAGGGACACATCCCACTACTACAGGTTACTCAAGGCCTCATCCAATCTGGCCTTGAACATCTCCAGGGAGGGAGCAGCCACAACCTCCCTGGGCAACCTGTTCCAGTGTCTCACCACCCTCACTGTAAAGAACCTCCTCCTAACATCCAGTCTAAATCTCCCCTCTGCCAGTTTAAACCCACTACCCCTTGCCCTGTCGTTGCAGGACCTTGTAAATAATCCCTCTCCAGCCTTCCTGTAGGCCCCCTTCAGATACTGGAAGGCTACTATCGGGTCCCCTCAAAGCCTTCTCTTCTCCAGGCTGAAGAGCCCCAACTCTCTTTAGCCTGTCCTCATAGGAGAGCTGCTGTGGCCCTCCTCTGGACCCGTTATGTTAGTAAGTGTTCCACAGGCTAATTCACTGTGTCCCATCCATCCTAATTGCAAGTGCTTCATCTCTCCTAATATGTCAGAGACTTCTCCAGATAAATGTGGGCTTCTACCTGACACCAGTTCCTTCTCCATTGGTTATTTCATCTAGGTTCTTCAGCCTCATTTAAAATGCAAGTTGGCATCCAGTATGGGAGTGGGAGAGGAGCCTTCCCATACCTCTGGTACCAAACTGCCATAGAATTCTCATTTCTACAATTCCTTCCTCTTTTCTGTTAACAGATTCAGGATGAGTTCAGTTTCAGTTGATGCAGTGTGTTTTCTTCTTACCACAGGAGCTTCCTAGGCTGATTTCTTATAATTCCCTGTTAAAATTCCATGTAGAATGTGATGTTAGTATTTTTGAGGGGGTGGGATATTTTAATTTGAAGGTTCAATTGTTGCCTTTCCTTCCCGTTCTTCACATCGGGGGAAAAGGTTTCTTGCTGTTTCATTTTCTCAGTCTTTTATTTGCAGAACCTTTGTTCACACATTCTTCATTTCGGAAAATACTTTCATACCACTGTTGATCTCCATCAAATAGGCATTTACATTTTTGCTGTTGTAGATGGAATGAGTTTGTTGCTTACGTATTAATCCACGCTCTTGCCAAGCCGGTGCTGAGAAATAGCTTGAGCATTGTATTGGTGGCATATGTGGTTGGTGGCATTGTCCACAGAGGATTAGACTGGGCAAAAGACAAAGCTTTCAAGTCTTGATGACATTAATGCGGGGTCTCATTGGTGTGGTTGAGGACATATGGTTTGTGGTTACTTCTAATGATAGAAGATTTTTCTGTTCTGTCCTGTTAACTCATGCCACTCACATGCATATGTCTCTTTCAGTAACAATCTACACCCACACAAAGCAGGAGAGATTGTTTTAATATTAATCAGAAGTTTATTTGTCTTCTTCAGAAGTTACTATTGCCAAAGAGATGTTCATTGTAGAACCCAGTTCTATTACTCAGACTTTTTGACAGTTCCATCACCCTTTGTTAATAAAAAGTGAGCGTGTCCTATTTGTGAAGAATATTACTGGATTTGTATCTTGGTCTCATGCCACTTTCTTCTGTCCTAGAGGTCATTGTTATTACAAGGAAGGAAATCCAAAAGATGTTAAACTTGGACACAAAAATGAAACTGGACTTTGTGTGCATCAGTGACAACATGGACATGGGTACAGCAGATTCACTGAGACATATTCACCAGAAAATTAAGGTATTATTGTCTGTTATTGAACTTGGACAGAAGATGTTTGTTTATAATTTTCTTTTTCCCATTGTGCTTTGGAAGTTGTCCCATGTAGTGGTATTACATATAACTCAATTTTCTGATCTACAGAACATCTGATTTCTGTAAAAGTCACCTTACGGGAAAAATGCAAACAAAGACTCTAAAATTAGCAGAATGAACAACTAGGAGGGCTGGAGCAGATCCAGACAGGGCACTAGCTGCTGCTTAGGGTTAACCTTCTAGCAGGTTACTTAAAAGGTCATAATTATTTATACAGGTTTTGATATGATGTGTGATCTTATGCTGTTGTCCATACCTTGAGTAGGCCTGTACAAATGTTCATTGTCGTCTTAGCTTAGGTATCGTTCCGATACAAAAGGAAGTTGACATTCAGTTCTTGGCTCTGCCACAGGCTCACCTGTGCCATTAGGCAAGTGACTTGCTCTGTTCTTTGATTTTCTGCTTCTCCTATGCTTTTGTGGGCTTGGTCATATGGTGAGCTCTTGGATAAACAATGCCCAAATGTGATAAAGGGCTGCTGTTGTAATAAAAACGCCGGTTTATAGAATTTTTGTTTCTAGCTGCACAATTAAACCACTTCTCATGTAAGGCAGAAATGCCACTCAAGAGTTCTTAGCATCATCTGAAGAGGAATTTTGGTTCTGTCATTGTCATACACTTAAAC
Organism: Eubucco bourcierii; assembly: GCA_013396675.1. NCBI lineage: Eukaryota > Metazoa > Chordata > Aves > Piciformes > Ramphastidae > Eubucco > Eubucco bourcierii. The sequence continues at coordinate 76,149 of VWZE01010097.1, forward strand.
TTTCAGATTTGTTCCCTGTCAGTTTAGATTTTCTTAGCCAAACTTGCTGTTCAAATAAAGGCTGTAACAGAACATCAGTGAAACGTTTAAGTCCTGAGATGTTGTTTTCACTTCAGGCTCTTTTGGAAGGTAATAAACTGCAGTGTAACAGGCTATGTATTCCCAAGAGAGACTCCAGTCGAGACAACGTGAGACTTCCCAGGCAAATACAAGCCTTTAGGAGGCACCTTAATCCCTTGCAGAATCTCTATCAGTGTGCAGACTACAGTAATTTAGAGGATGAAGACAAGACATAAAAATGAAAGGCAAAATTAACAAAATCAGTTTATTTCTGACACATAGAGATTTGAGCTCTTGTCACAACTGATTCTGGCAGTACTTTTTGAACATGTGCATGCGTAAGGCAATGTCTCTGCACTGCAAATTGTGACCCTGACATTATAGTTTTATTGCCTGATCAGAGTGATTGCTCTGGCTGTCTAAGTGTCGTGTTTGGTAATCCAGGCAACTTTGCTCTGGGGGAGGCCGGGAGACAACAGTAAAGTATACGGGGTAAGAAAATAGACTGTGTCTTCAGCAGCTACAGTGTTGATCTTCTGGGGGTTTAGTTGATTGGTTGGTTGGGTTTTGCTGGGTTGTTTGCTTGTTTTTCTGGGAAAAAAAAAAAAAAGGCTTAGGATGTGAGGTGGTACTGAAAAATATGTGACTTTTCTTCAGCCAGCTGCTGTGTACAAACAGCAGCAGATGCTTCTGCCCTTTTTATTCCGTGTCTTTTCTGGCTAGAGAGGACAAAGTGGTCTCTCATTTGAAATAAGCCCGTACTAAGTTCTCGAGCAGCTTGCTGCGCTGTGTATTTTGGAGTCATTCCTCTAGTAAATGCATACCTCTGGTACACCTCTTACAGGGTATGCCCTCTCCTGTGTGATATAGGTGAGAGAACTACACAGCAGAGGTAGCTGAAAAGCCGCTGTATGTTGGTTGCGCCTGCGGTGTAGCGGGAGAGAGATCTCGCTGAAGAATGAGTTTCCCTGATGAAAACAACTACTGCTTGTGGCCATAGTCTGCTGGCAGGCTTTTTGCAACCCATGCCAGAAGTTTGATGAGAAGTTTGAACTGGTTGCTGAAACGTAGTTGTCACAAATTCAGTTAATTGCCCACAGACAGAAGAGCAAGTATGCTCAGTAAAAACGAGGTAGCATGACACAGTGTAGACAACTTGCTTGTGTGCTGTGCGAGCGACAACTAGAGCCAAGATTGTAAATACACAGTAAGAAATATGTCTAAGGGTAGCAGAACTGCTGAGCAGAAATTCTGAGATGTGCATAAATGCTGGACCACTCTAAAGCATAAAATCTCACGACTTGCTGCCCTGCCTGACTGAGGGAGTTCAGCTGTGCAGCGTTGCTGCTTGCTCTGCCTGCAGTTGTAAACCTTTTTGCTGTGTTTCATCTTGGTTAGAGAAACTTGATACTTTAAAGATTAGATGTTGAGATTGGATTTACAGAATTGCATTCAACAGTAGGATGAAAACACCTCTGTACAAAACCTGTAAGGGCTCAGGTAGTTTATGTTGTTGCTTTATGGTTCTTTGTTGCTACCATTTTTGGAGGTTAGACTGACTATCTCAGTTCACAGTAGTAAGCAGCTGGCTCTGCCAGCCTGACTGTTTTCCTGGTTGTTCAGAAGTTCATGAGAGCAAAGGAAGACTGTTCAAGTTTGTTTGCTGTTCGCCCACTCTATATGCACAGGACCTTTTCTATCTTTAGTTCAAGAGCTGATGTAGTAGGGGTGTGTTTTTCACTCTACTGGAACTCTTCCTGTTATTTTTGGCTGTGTCAGCCTGCACCTGATTGACAAGGCAGAGCTTCATTAGGGTTTTTATGTTCATTACAAGTCTGAATGTATCCTTTTCTTGGATCCTTGACACAGTAAAGATACTATGCTAAACTAATGATTCCTAAAACAGCTGCTTGAGAAATAATGAACAACACAGGACTTGGTTCCTTAAGTTCTACTTTCTAGGTTCCTAGGTCTGAGTGTCAGAGTCTGGCCTGTTCTTTACCAGTAGTTCTTTCATTAACTTGTGTGGTGGGTTGTTTTGTTTGATTTTATTTAAACATTCAATTCTAGGGTCTCAAATAGCTAACACTATTAATCACTTTGTTTTCACAACTCTGCAACTGAGAACTGAGGCTTAATGAGGTGCAGTAATACTTTTGCAGTGTATGAAGCAGAAACTAGGTTTGGTTTTGGATTTATTTTTTTTTCCTGTGTACATACTGTGTGGGTAATACAACATTTAGCAATATTTCACACTAATTCTATCACTTAGAATGATGTTGTGAAAAGCAAAAGGTGAATAGTTATTTCTTAAATGTTTTACTTTATACAGGGATATGAAAACAATTTGTATAAGGACTTTGTGACAACTAGATATCAGATTCTTTACTTGTACTATTGTGGACAGCCCCAACATTTCTGTAGAGTGCCACTGGTTTCAGAATGCTGATATAGCCTGTGTGCCTTATGGCAGTTTAAATATTTTAGATAGATAATTTTAATGCTGAGTCTTTGGTTATTGTTATACTTTTTAATATCACTGTCACTTTTTTTTTTGGCTGTCGAAGTTCCTAGTTTTCTGCTTATCTTCTCCAGGATCAATAATGAACAGCTTTTCAAAATATGAGAATGAAAGTCAAGTGCCAAAGGGTTAATTCTTTCCATATAGTTCTGGGGCCCTCAATTTAAGAAGGTCATTGAGGTGCTTGAGTGTGTCCAGAGAAGGGCAAAGAGGCTGGTGAGAGGCCTCGAGCACAGCCCTATGAAGAGAGGCTGAGGGAGCTGGGATTGGTTAGCCTGGGGGAGAGGAGGCTCAGGGGAGACCTTATTGCTGTCTACAACTACCTGAAGGGTGGTTGTAGCCAGGAGGAGGTTGCTTTCTTCTCTCAGGCAACCAGCAACAGAACAAGAGGACACAGTCTCGAGCTGTGCCGGGGGAAGTTTAGGCTGGAGGTGAGGAGAAAGTTCTTCACTGAGTGAGTCATTGACTGCTGGAATGGGCTGCCCAGGGAGGTGGTGGAGCCACCATCCCTGGAAGTGTTCAAGGCACATTTGGATGTGGCACTTGGTGCCGTGCTCTAGTCTTGAGGGCTGTGGTGATGGGTTGGACTTGATGATCTTTGAGGTCTCCTCCAACCCTGGTGATACTGTGATATAGATAGGATTGGAAATGGCAGAACATAGACTATATGTAGGCTCACAGTTGGTGGTATAATAACGCTTTTGTTGAAAATGCAGGGGTATTTACAGGTCTCTATCACCTCATGGTCTGAGCTGGTGAGACAGATCTCTCTCACCTTGTGGTCTAGCCTAAACAGAGAAAAAAAAGCCAGCTTTCAATCCTTATAGGTTTGGATTGATGACCTTCCCTGGTCATGAAGAGGGAAGAGAACTCCCTTATTCTAGATGAGAGCATGTTATACAGGCAAACTAAGTGTATTATGGAAGATAACAATATGCTGCTTTAGCTGAATGAGTTTGCAAGAGGAGTATTTGGTTTATTTATTTTAAATGCCTTCTGACTTCAATTTTCTTTCAATTGTTTACATATACAATCATTCTAGAATGATTCTGAAGTGATTTTCTTAATGAAAACGTCAGCACTTCTGAGTTACTGCTTTACCTGCAGCACACAAATGAGACAGGTCCAGCAAGACTTACAGGACACAAAAAGAGGCTCTACCATGGATTTCTTTGATTCTGTGCCTGTCAACATTCGAAAAGCTGTGCAAAGTAGTGGAAAACAACCTTTCATTAAATCTCTGGAAGACAACAGAGAGCAAGCAACTTTGATGGATCATGCCAAGCAAAGGATCAAGCAGTCCTGTCCTTGTGTTCCAAAATCTCTTCAAGAAATACTCTTGCACAATTCATTCAGTCCAGTGTCTTTGTGTCAAACTTGTAAAATATTGCTGTTCCTTCATGTCTGGTTTTAGGAATCGTTGTCAAAAACTACTTTGAAACTTCAGAAAACTATTTGTATAGGTTAAATAACAAAGTCATCTCTCACTAAGTCTGTGATAGGTAAATACCACTTCATCCAGTCTACATTAGTAGAAGCAGACTGAGCTGTTTAGGGCAGAATCTATGCTTTTGTTTGAAGGGCACATGTTTTAGTCTTGTCCTTTGGCTTAGCTATGTTGCTATTGTTTTAATCTATTGTCTGCATTAGAGAATATTCTTGGCTTGTCAGGGAGTGCTTGGAATAAAAAAGTGAGTTAGCATAGGTGTAAAAATATTTTTGTATGAGATGCAAATCAAACTCTCTCCTTCATGAAATCTCATTTTTCATGTAATTTTTTTCCCTGACACTCTCTTAAACTCTACTCTCTTAAAATGTCTTTTCCACTTCATCGATCGCTTTGGTTTGGCAGTTTCAGTGGTGAATACTTGTGCTGGTTTGAGGCTAACTGGAATATTTTAATGAAAAAAAATAGATTATAGACTGTGAAAATAAAACAATGGTGGTGTCTGCCTCACTCATAGGCTTGCTGAGATGTATGAAAACAAGGGCACTAATGTAGATAAGCTAGGGAGTCTCTCTCTGTTGGAGTTTGGTGTCTGTGTTCTCCGTGGGGTTCTGCTGTTACTGTTAACCCAACTAATCCCTCTGCTTCTAACCCCCTTGCTGATCCTTCAAATTCACCTTGCATGTAAGGCAGACCCTGGGATAAGGTAGAGGGGTAGAAGGAAGGTGGAAGGGTGTTTGGAAGCCCCTCCTGGGGACTCGGATTTCTGGGAAGGGTTATTGTGTTTCTCTATTACATTTAACTTGTATATTTCTGTATATAGCTGTAACTATATTGTAATATATTGTAAAAATCTGCTTGTATGTTGTGCTAAGCTGTGAATATAAAGCTTCATTCCTTAACTTCCAGCTGGCTGAGTCTAGGCTGGGTGATTTTCATAGGCGGGGGGGGGGGGGGGCAGGTAACTCCCAAACCATCACAATACTGATACACTTTCTAACATTAGAAGAGATGCAGGTGCTGTCTGCTGCGTGTTGTGGTAGGAGATGATGCAGATTTTGATTTATAAGCAACTTGTATTTCAGTGGTGTCATTTTTGGGTTTTGTTGTTGTTTGGTTGGAATTTTTTTTTCATAACTGTGGGCAGTAGACTGCCTTTTAAAATGTTAAATTGTTTTGATGCCTCTTGAAATTTTATACAGTGAAGTGTCCTGGCTCACTTAAGGGGATTTTTCCACTGTAGCTGATGTTAGTGAACACAGTTTTTTCAAGTTGGTGTGAAATATTCTGGTATGTCCATCAAGGCTTTTAAATGGGGCTGTTCCCTCCAGTATGCTCCTCTGAGTTCTTCCATCCAGGTTTACATCTTCATTATTTGACTTTTACTACCATTCTTGAAGGCCTTGTCTTGCAATTCAGCTAACCTGCTTTGGATGATTCAAGGGATCAGTATGCAAAGTGTCCCCATCACCTGCCATGTTATAGCAGAGTATTAGTGTCAAGACTTGGATTATTAAAAAAGAAATCATGATTTTACAGTGAGGGTGGTGAGGCACTGGAACAACTTGCCCAGGGAGGTCGTGGCTGCTCCCTCCCTGGAGGTGTTCAAGGCCAGGTTGGAGGAGGCCTTGAGTAACCTGTACTAGTGGGAGGTGTCCCTGCCTATGGCAGGGGGTTGGAGCTAGATGATCCTTGAGGTTCCTTCCAACCTTACCATTCTATGATTTTGGAGATTAGTAACAAGAAATTGCGCTAGGAACTCGAGAGTAAGTTACAGTGTCTCAGGATGTACTAGTTGAAATAGGGTCATGGCGATCAGCCACTGTGATGGAGGAGGGAAGGTGAAATGCAAGACCAGAATGTGTTGAGTAAAGTGACTTTTATGGTAGAGATGAGAAATTAATGCTGTTGCTAAAGGCAATGGAAGGATTTTCCCTACCTGTGCAGATATCCAGAAAAAAAACTCAAATGCATCAAATGTACTACAAACATTGGAAGAGGAGGTAAGATACTCAGAGCACAATATAATTGAGTTTAAGTATCAGCCTATGGGAAAACAAGCTGAAAATTAGAGAAAGGTTTTATCAAAGCAGAATAGGAGTGCAAAACAGCCTTTCAGGAGTAATCAAGAAAAAAAAAATCCCTATGTTTGTATTCATTGTCAAGCTGAGTTTTTTGGTGGTGTGGTTTTTTTTTGGGGGGGTTGTTTGCTCGTGTGCCTTGTTTGTTGCCTTGTGGCTTGTTGGTTTTTACTGTTTTAGTGGTGGTGGTGTTTTTTTGTTTGGTGGTTTTTTTTTGTTTGGTTTGTTTGGTCTGTTTTTAAAAATAAACTAAGTAATGTCATACCTGGAATGGCAGGAGACTAAACTCTGACTCAGGAAACCCCTTTGAGAACTTTGTTTTTGTGACCTTCTGCTTGTACCATTCATCAAACTGCTGCAACCTTTTTGTGGGTCGCAGGTTATTGTTGATGGGGGAAAAAAAAATATGATGGGGGTGTCACTGTAGTTTATAAATTAGTTCCTCTGATATTTAAGCATCTCTAATATTTGACCATTTTGTGCCTCTGCCAAACTTTACCAGACCCACACAGCTGCTGTCTGGCACCATCTCCCAGGCTGGGGCCTCTCCAGACAGCAGGTTGAGAAACCTGGTTAAATCATGAATCTGTGTTTCAGGCTGAAACAGGAGGTGAATTGGGTGTGCCTGGATAAAACATTTGTCTTCAGTGAGTCTATATTATTTTCACCTTCTGTTAAGCATTCCTCTCCCTTGTGTCACTCAACTATACTCCAGCTGGTGATTATGGTGTTCCGGCAGAGTAACAGCAATGGAGCAATTTCACATTTTCCTCCCTTGATGAGCCTTTAGCTGTGTTAATGGAAGCCTTGACTAGTATGGTGTGAATTAATCAGGATGTCTTCTGCTCCTATCACTGGTGAGTGCTTGCATGTGAAGTGTTTCATCTCAGGTGGTCCACCTGGTTTTCTCAGTTTCAGAAAGTAAGATTTGAAAGTAATACAGCTCTTAAAGAGCAAAGCAGAACAAACCTCAAAAAGAAGAAGAAATAACAACATTCTCTGAACAAATAAACAAAGATTGAAACTCCAGATTCTCTTGGTATGTGCATCTTTGGGAGCCATGTTGTGGAAAGTGTGATGTCACGGTGGTGGTCTGTATGCTGCTGAGGGTCACTGATCCGTGGAGTCTTGGACGACATGGCTAAGCGCTTCGCTTCCTCTGTTGAAAAATCTCCTTTCCAAACACATGATGTAAGTAAGATTGTTGTAATGGCTAGAAGACAGAATCTGAATCCTTTTGGTACAGCTGAGCAGAGTTTGGTGAGCATGGAAAGAAAATCTTCAGTCTCCATAATACATAGTTATGTATTTTTTTGTACTGTCAGTGGAAATAGGACAAATAAAACTTTTTTTTTTTTTTTAAGAGAAAAGGTCTCTAAATGAGGGAGACTTTACTCTTTCAAAACATGAACACAATATTTAGTTTTTAAAAAAAAAAAATATTTTTTTGTTTTTCCAGAAGACTGGCCAGAAAATGCTGTTTACTTGAGTGTTTCAAATGCAAATGAAATTTGCTGGTTTGCTGATTTGTTGTTGTTGTTGTTTTTGTTTGTTTGTTTGTTTTCATGTTTGGGTTTTTTGTTTTTTGTGGGTTTTTTTTATTTAATATTCTAATTCTGATGGGCAGGAAAAGCAGATGTAGCAGTTGGGAGTTCACATCTTCTTTCCTTCTCTACCTCTGTTTGAAAGCTGCCACCACTGACGTACTAGGCAAAATTTATTATGGATTGCATGCCCAAGTTCCATTCCCAAAGCACAGCTGATTGTACAGTTCTACTGGCAGGTGCTCAGGCTGGTGATGTTGCTGCAGGGAATGATATAGTGCTGCCTGACTGTGTGCATGATGAATGTGCTCAGGACTTTGCTCTGATCTTTATTTTTCCTGGCAAGGTAAGAGTTAGAGAATTCAGCAGTTGTTGGTTGTGGTATTTTTGTTGGGTGTGGGTTTTTCTGTTAGTTTTTGGGTTTGTTGTTTTTTTTTTGTTTGTTTGTTTTTTTGTTTTTTTTTTTTTTGGTAGGGTTTGGGATTTTTTTTGTTACTCAGCTTTAGAGGAACGTAGCTAATTAAATTAATTATTTTGCTGCCAGGGTTTACTATGGATCAGGGCTAATACACCAGAGGTTTGAATGAGGCAGTTAGCTCTGAAGGTTAGGATCAAAAATGGTTATTAGGGCATTTGTTATTCTACATGTTGCAAGCTTTATGCCCTCTGTTATGCATGCAGACAAAACCTCAGGTGTTTTGTACCAAGAGTCATTGACAGACTTGAGATGCTTGTCAATGTTAATTGTTACATCTCCCACTGCATGTCTTTATCCTTTTCATGCTCCTCACAACTCAAGGTCTGTGCTCATTATGTTAAGCAACAGAATCATAGAGTCAGTCAGGTTTGGAAGGGACCACAAAGATCTACTTCCAACCCCTCTGCCATGGGCAGGGACACCCTACCTTAGATCAGGCTGCCCAGAGCCTCATCCAGCCTGGCCTTAAACACCTCCAGGGATGGGGCCTCAACCACCTCCCTTGACAACCCATGCCAGACTCTCACCACTGTTGTGGTGAAGAACTTCCTCCTCACATCCAGTCTAAATCTCCCCACCTCCAACTTTGCTCCATTCCCCCTAGTCATGTCGCTATCTGATATCCTAAAAAGTTCCTCCCCAACTTTTTTGTAAGACCCTTTCAGATAGTGAAAGGCCACAGTAAAGTCACCTTGGAGCCTCCTCTTCTCTAGACTGAACAGCCCCAACTCTTTCAGTCTGTCCTCATAGCAGAGGTGCTGCAACCCTCTGAGCGTCCTCGTGGCCCTTCTCTGGACATGCTCCAGCATGTCCACGTCCCTCTTGTAATAGGGGCTCCAGAACAGGGTGCAGTACTCCAGGTGAGGTCTCACCAGAGCGGAGTACAGGGGGGGAAATCACCTCCCTTGACCTACTGACCACACTACCTCTTGTTTCTATATAGAAGTTGTCAGCATTTCTTCTGTATTACAGTATATGTTTGCATTTAGACTCGTGTGGTTTGTGATGAATTGCACAAAATCAACCTATTCTAGTTGCAGACATGGTAAACTCTTTTCACATGTATATTGCTGAAATAGCATCCTGGTAAAAATACTTTACTGGTTTTTATGAGCTACTTCTAGTTTTTTGGGGTTTTTTTAGGAAGTACATAGAAGCTAGTGTTCATTTTTGTACATCATCTTGCATTTTCACTATTTAAAGTGTAAACAGTCTTCTTGGGTAAATACTTGTGCTGTGTGTTGAAGGAAAATTCAGCTTTAGGAAAGGTAATCTCAGAAAACATTTTGCATGTTTTGGTTTTAACAGCACTTTCTTTGCTGTCATGTGCTCAGAAGAGTTAAATGTCCTTATTACCAGCTTATTTTCTCATACCTAGGAAACCTTATTAATGTAAAAGTCAAACTCAAGTTTATAGTTTTCAGAAGTTGTTCTGTAATGATTGTTCAAAGAAATGAAAAGGCTCTGTGAAATGAATTTGTGCACATTCTTTTATTTCCTAAGAGAGAGTAAGATTTTAAGAGTGTGGGGGGGAAATATTAGTGCCCTCCAGCTGCCATTTTTCCTTTGCTCTGTCAGCAGAGAGGGCAAAGCCTTGTGCCATGAATGAGCCTTAAAGATGTAACTGTCACTCATGCCTGGGTGAAGGACAGTAGGAAGGTATCAGTGATACCTGTGCCACCCTGGGCTCCAGAGATCAGGAGGAGTTCTGTAGGCTTCTGGTACTCCTCAATGATGCCCTCATTTTGAATGCTAAGTGGCCACCCGATCTGATGTTTTAACAACTTTTGCTTGTAGTTTCCAGTGTCATTGGCCTTTCCCCATGAGACTCAAGGCCTTCTTGGCTTCAGGTAGGGTGGTACTTCCAAAGATGCATTCACAGGCTACTTGTACATTGTTCTGGAATAACATTCCTTCTTTGCTGTCCACAGTCTTTCTACTTTGTTTCTAGCCTGCGTGATTTCTTCTTGTGTGTTTTTTCCCTATGTTGGGATCTTAACAGCCCCCTTCCCTCAGATGAGTTAGGCCTTTTCATGTCAGTTGTGGGCTGTACAACTGCCACAGTTACCCTGTTGCAGGTATCTTCATGAGTATTCATCTCCTGAAAGTGAAAATGGAATTGTTCAGCTCAACCATGCTCATGTGTGCTAATCTATGTGCATAGTTCCAGTGATCAGGGAATCACAGTATCACCAGGGTTGGAAGAGACCTCAAAGATCATCAAGTCCAACCCACCACCACAGACCTCAAGACTAGACCATGGCACCAAGTGCCATGTCCAAACCTGCCGTGAACACCTCCAGGGATGGTGACTCCACCACCTCCCTGGGCAGCCCATTCCAGTAGCCAATGCGAGAGGAAGTACATGCCAAGCATGAAGCCATGGAGTTACTGTGCCAAGAGTGTTTTTTCCCTTTTTTTTTTTTGCAGCCTAGGACTGTAGTGTAGCATCAATACTAGGAAGGCAGTGGCATGATCAGCACAGGCTATCCCAGAGGTTGTCACTTTGCTTAGCACTGGTTTTCTATCACTCATTCATTTGGTGAAGGCCGTGGTGAAGATCAGTGGACTTCCAGGATGATTGGAATTTAGTTTTGTCTTTCTGTCATGTTAACTTGAAACTCTGTGTAGGTTAACTAGTTTTCCCCTGTTTCCGTGCTGAAAAGGGAAAAGCAATTCTGTATTCAATTTTTTTGAAACAAATTTAGGCATTCTTCTGTAGTGTAAATCCTGTTAGCTCCTTTGGGAAGATGGTGAAAGTTCTGAACGTGACCAAGTGCTGGAAAAAGCAGTGGAGGTCTTAACAGTTTCATAACATTTTTCTTAAGACAACAGTTACTGCAAAGCAAATATCACTGGGAAAAAAAAATGGAGAGGTGCTAGAGGAGAAAATAGTATTGTGTGGAGGGTAGTCCAGGAATCTATGGTTCAAAACAGTACTTTTATTTAACATAGCATGATTAGTTTTTGCAGGGAAAACCCCAGACATTTGAACAAAACCAATCAGGTTTCATGTTAAGTGGACACCTGAGCCACTGCAGGTAGTACAAAGTAGGATTGCCATGCAGCTGTGCTTCACAGGGCATGTGCTGTGCAGGGCTTGGGTTTTCTCTCGGAGAGGAGTTGGAACTTTTGGATGAAGTTGAATATTAGTGAATGTGTTTGTGAAGGGTAGCAAGGCTTTATTCTTATGTTTCAGTACACAAAGAGTCTACTGTATCCTTTGATATTTTTTTCCAGATTATACCTATTCTCCCTCTTAAACCACTTGGCCTTTTATTTCTGTGCTGAACGCTGATTTCTAGCCCCTGAATCCAGTCATTGCCTGCTTTTTGTTGTGTTGCTGACAGATCTGCTGTTTAGGAAATTGTGAGCTATGGGTAAAGTGCTTCTTTCCCTTCAATAAGTTGAGCCAGTTGAGCTCCATTAGGACTACTTTTTATTATTATTGTTTGTGTGACTACAGCACCTGACTGCCTAAGGCTCTGCTTACATTAAGTGTTAAGCCTGGGCTTGAGCTCTGGGCTTTGGCAGCAAGCCTGCTGCGCCACTGCTGTTGAGACTGGAACCTGACTGCAGCTTTCTTCTTTCTGTTCATGTGAGGTAGAGTTCAAGATCAGCTGCACAGCAGGTCTGGTAATGCTGCCGTCCAGGTAATCTTGGAAACCTACCTTCCAGGAACAGAAGTGACCAGGGGAGTGCTGTTTATTTCTGCAGTTCTCCTGCCTGTGAAGGAGAGATCTGCTTGTGCAGTGTTGAATTTGGCTTGCCAGGCTCACCCTCTGTGGACTGGTGAATTCAGGGCATGGTTTATGGGATACTCCCCTGAGCTTTTAGTATGGCTCTTGTTATGAGTGATAGTGTGTGCTTCCTAGATCCAGGAAAAACACTCTCCTCCGTAACATACTTTGGATCTGGATGTAAACCCAGGACATGGCTCCTAAGCTCAGACAAATGGGACAGCCTAGTGAAACAGAATAGTAATATCTGTCAGTGTATCAGTCTGGTGCTCAAGCACACTGATAGCCTGCTAATTCTCAGTTTTCCCTAAGTGTAACAGTAGCAGATTTGTTTTATTTACAAACAAACAAACAAAAAAAAGAAGCCATCATAGCTTGAAACCATGTCCTTCAGATGATATAAGTAGGTAATAGAGCTGGCATCCTGGATTGATATAAGGCAGAAGCACGTTTGGTTAAGTGCATGGCAAGTTGAAGGGATAGGCTAAAAGGAGGTTAAACAACTTGTGCTTGATGTGACAGAAAATGGAAGCAGTCAAGAAGAAAACTTGGAAAATTATTTCTGGAATATTGTGTAAGTAAGACAGTTGTTAGTCAGAGCCAGAGGAAAAGGTGAATTGCAAAGCTTGTGTTCCAGACTAGAGGGTTTACAGTTCTGTAAGTGTCACGATAGCAATGTCTTGCTTTGGAAACATTCTTAATAAGCTCTGTGAACTCATGTTCATCTCTAAACTGCTGCTCTAAACTAAACTGCTTTTGGTTGCCGATAACTGTAAATTATTCTTTTCCACCCCACGTGATGGTTTGAGCAATAGGTAATGAGACTTCCTCCTGGGAGGAGACAGGATGCCTTCTAGGCTTGAATATCTTTCCTGTTCCTAGCTTATATGTATGTAAATTAAAAAATATTGATTTTGGATGGTAGCTCTGGAGATACAGAGATAACCTAAAATGGTGTTTTCACTATGTGATCCCATCTGATACAACGCATAGGATGAGCCATATGATGGGACCAGGGTTAAGTCTCCTCCCCAGCTTCTGGCATCTTTCTTCCTTCCAGCTTTCCTTGAGAAGATAAACAGTGATGCTGACAGGTTACGTATGTGAAGGCATTCACATTGCCTTAAGATATCCTCACCTGATGAATTCAGGGCCATCCAAGAAATGAGAAGAGACTCCCTTGGCTCCCACATTAGACTTTTCTTAATTAAAAAAAAAAAAAAAGGCTCTTTCATATTACACACACACACAAAAAAAGTTTTTTCCATCTTTTACTGAGAGGAGGTTGCTGCTGCGTTTCAGATTGAGGGCCATCCTTTGTCTCCACTGCCATCTATCCTCAGAAGAGTTGTGGAAATGGTGGTCTACAGCAAACTTAGTGCTGCAGGGTTAGTGCACAGTAGGTAAATGCTTCACATCTGCTAACAAAGTGCTAAATCGTTATTTTCTTCTGAATCTTCCCGTCGAGGACGTTACAAAAGCAGAGTGGGAATTCCCAGCCAAAGGCAGCCATTTCAGTTGGTAGCTAACAAGATTCTACAGACATCAAAAAATAAATGAGATTCCCTGCTCCAGTTACAGCAGCAGCCATAGAGCTTCAAAGAGGTCACAGGTGTGGAAATTGGAGGACTCTTAATGGAGATTGAGATAAAAAGGGATTCTCTGAAGCTTTGGATGTAGGTTTCTGATCTGAAGAGTGGTGAGTAATGCAGTTACTAGGAGGTATCTTTGGGTTTGCCTGGAGCATGCTAACAAGCAATCAAAAGCTTGCCCATAGACAAACCGTTCTTTCCCTTTCCACTCTTTAGAATAATAAAAGCATTACACACAAACCCCACTGTTAATGCAAGATGTGGGTGAAGTTCCAGGCTATTGTGTATAAAACTTGGTCTTAATTCCAGCAGTAATTATAACTTGTTCCTCTCTTCCCTGTTGCATGGTGACACTGAAGGAAGTGATGCAAAGTTCTCTGTTTGTGCATGTGTTAACTTAGGCTGAGTGTAGGAAGAGTTTATCTAATCTCTTGATTTTTTGTTTGTTTGGTTGGTTTTTTCCTTCTTTTTTTTTTCTTTTTTTTTTTTCTTTTCCTGTCTAAGCCTCAACTGTAATAATGTGCAACTGGAAACGTCTAGCATTTAACTTCAGTGTTTTGTCTGTTCTGTTCAGAGCTGATTTTACTGCTGGTGGATATTTCACTACTTTTCTATTTATAATGCAATCTGACATTTGTTTTCCTCTTTCTCTTGAGGCTGATTTTGTTCAAATTAGAGATTTCCTTGTAACACATGTTTTCTCATTTTGTAGTCTGCAGTTTTTGAGGCCATCAGCAGTTTAGGCTACAAGGTCCTGCCCTTGTCTATACTTGATAGAAAAAGCATAGTGAATGCTGCTAAAAATTAGCATTTGCTGCCAGCTATCTGTGGTAACCTTGATATCTTCTGTTTGAACAGAAGGGATCCAGCAATTATTGCTGAATATAAAAAAGTTTTTGGTGTTGCCTTTGTATGCAGGGTGTGAGAAACTCCAAAAACTTTTTATTTATGCTGGTATATTACACCATATAATTGCATCCATCTTTTGATCTGTGGTATGAATTAGTTCCATTGAAAACATGTTTTCTATTTTTAAATTGGCTCTCTTGAACAGAGTTCTTGAAGCATTCTACTTTTTGGTCTTGTTTTTGTGTAGATTTTCCATATTGTGCTGGATTTAATATAATTGTTGACATGTTGTTTTGATTTTTTTTTTCTTTACTTTGTTTCCTCTATATTGTATAATTCTCTTGATGTTTTATGTTGTATTGTTGTGTTTTATCCAGCTTGAGTACGTAAGGTACCTCATAATACTTCACAGTTTGGAAAGGTCTGATAGTGAAATGTTGTCAGCTAATGCTAAAAAGGGAGAGTGGAGATTTGAGGCCTGTAAGTGCTGTGTTCCTATCCTTGACAGAACACTTCATGTTCAGCTGTGGCTAGACTATATGCCCAAGGTTCCATCCATGGTCCATAGGAACAGAGAAACATCTCCTTGAAACTCCAATTATAGGTAGAGTGATTTCTGCAGGACCTCTTTGTTTTTTGTTTTTTTTCCACTGATCAACAGCCAAATCTCAATTCTGAACTCAAGTGTATAAATCTGGTATTAAATGAGATTACCGAGGCCAAAGTGACTTTCAAAAGGTATTGTCATCTCCTTGTCTTTTCTGTGGCTCTTATGATGCTCACAAAAAAGTGATTTGTGCTATCTTCAAGCTAGGGATTCTGACCCTGTATCTGAGCAGTGCTGCAGTGTTTTCTTGTGTTCCCAAACCCAGTGTCATTTGCTGTTCTCTTTTTAATTGCTTGATGGTATTTTCACCTGGTCTATACAGCAGCTTCTGTGGTACAGCTCTGGTCTGTGGTGAGGGCTCCTCTGTGTTATAAAAGTAGTAAACAAAATAGCACATATCAAGTTTGGCAGAACAGGAAAATGCCAGAAATTCCAAGCATATGTTTCATACTCCATCCATGAGATGGTCCTCTTTGAGTTATGACCCTTGGCTTGTCCTTGCTGTGGTCGTAATGGATGTTGAGAGTGCATTTGTGCATGCATTTTTCTTTCTTCTCAATAGTTCTGCTTGGGGTGTATGCTTGCTGGTTTTTTTTTTAATCAGTTCATGTTGATTCTTATCATCTGTTTGTATAATAGTTTGGGGTTGATGTAATCATTGTTACATGTATTTCATTAAGAGGTGTGTGTGTACTTAGGTGTTTGCATAATTCATGAAGTCAAGTATGTTCACATACCCTTTGTTAGCTCTAGCACACAGAGTAAGGGCGTACTTCTCTTTGTATCAGTGGCTCGTTGGGGAAGGTTGCACTGTTTTTATTTGGCATGTATATATGTAAAAACCCACAAGCTCTACCATTTATTTTCTTTCTTCTACATCCACCCTAAAAAAAAAAAAAAAAGGCAAAGAAAAACACACACTTCTGCTAGAGTTCTAGGATAGTTTATTTTTTCATTCAGCCATTAGTTTATTCGTTCAGGAGTTGTACACTGGAAAAAAAACTGCATCCATTAGACAGTGAGGGCTTTATTTATGAGAGGGGTGGTGTTTCAAAGGGGAGGTTGTCAGGTCCCAAAAGAGCCTTTCATGGTGTATTCTCAGCGTGCTTCTGAGGCCACTGCTCTGCTCATCAGGAGGAGAGGCAGAAATGTGGGCTTTACAGAGCAACTGTGTGTTTCACTGGTCCCTGCGCTCGCTGACGTTTATTTACATATTGGGAGAGTAAATGGGTAGAACAGATGGCAACCAGACATTTGGTGGTTCTGTTCCCGTATGCTCCTCAGGGGTCTTGCATTCAGTTTTTGCAAAAGGTTGTCCTATAGTGAGGAGGAAAAACCCAAGAGCCTGTTCACGACTATGAAACGCTTGTTGGGTTTTTTTGCTGTCATGACAGATTAAAGCATTTAGTAAAATGTGAAATAATTACAAGGTTTGTTTTTCAAGTCCAGATACTTGTTCCAAAGGATAAGTCCACTGGTGTGTCTTCTTCTCTCTTTTTATTATTATTTATTTTTACCACTGGAGTGAATGCATTTAGATTTGAAGCGAGTGATCTCTTCCTTCTACAAACAGAGTTTCAAAAGTACAGGTCTGGTTATGTGGGTCTTGGATACCTTTTGGCCTTTCCTGCAAGTATTGGAACTCATTTCTGCTCTTGCAAAAACAGAATATCTGAAAATTTGCAGGATTTTCAGTGATATTTAGTATGTGTTTCTTCACTACTTAGAACTATGAAGTGGGAGATTTACTTCCATGTTAAGCTGTTGTTTGGGGTGGGTTTTTTTTCTTACTTTCTTTGTACACATTGGAATGTTGGAGCAGGGCTGCTCCAGAGTGCTGGGCAGCTTGCTTTAGTGGTTCAAGGGGGTTTTTTTAGTGGGTTTCTGGTTTTTTGGTGGATGTTTGTTTGGGTTTTTTTGGTGGGGATTTGGGCTTTTCCTCAGGGCTGCTCTCCAGCCATTCACCACCNCTTTTTTTGGGTGGGTTTTGGGGCTTTTTTTGGGTGGGTTTTGGGGCGTTAGGGTTTTTTTGTGGGTTTGTGGGGTTTTGTGGGTTTTTTTGGTGGTGGTTTGTTTTTTGGTTTGGTTTTTTTGGTGGGTTTTTTGTTTCTTTTGGTGGGGTTTTGGGTTTGGTTTTTGGTGGGTTTTTTTGTGGGGTTTTGGTGGGTTTTTTGGGTTTTGGTGGGTTTTTGGGGTTTTGGTTTGTTTTGGTTGGTTGGTTTTGGGGTTTTTTTGTGGGTTTTTTGTTTGTTGTGTTGTTGTTTGTTGTTGGTGGTGGTTTTTTTTCCCCCAATGTGTGCATGTTGTTTGTTTTGGAGAAGTAATACTTAAAACACTTCTCCTGTGTATAAAATACACATTCTGAAAATACATTGAAAGGGGAAATGTAAGTTGGGTTTTGAATGTGTAAAACTCTCAACCTGCACTTTGTTCCTTCCTGTAAAGCAACCAGGTGTTTCTCAGTGAAGTGGAGAGAAATCAAGTGAAAATTGAAGAGCTTGACCTTTTACACAGCATGCCAAATCAGCAGTTTTAAGAGTTTGTGACATGATGAATTCCAATGAGTTATTGGTAAACACATGAAACTGCCTAACACTTGTAGGCAACCTGTCAAACAATGTAAATACTGGACCTCAGTCCCACCTACAATGTGGAATCTTCTAGAATTAAGTGAAGTCTGCAATGCAGACATCTCTGTGATGATCCTTTCTCTAATAAAAGGTCAATGCTGAACTAGTTTGCTTTGAACCAAGACAGTTTTAAAAAGTAAAAGTAGAGTTACTGATCCTCCATGAGTTCTGGCAAATTTTATCTGATGCCCTTCTTATTAAATAATGTCTTTCTTAAAGACAGAACTAGGATGCAGGGAGGCTTACCCAGAGTAAATGGTAGCACAGAAAGTGAAAATGGTAAATGGCAAGAAAGAAACACTATCTTCCTGGGATGAGTTTAGTGGGTTGATCATTAACTAAAAATAAAGTGGAAACGTAGTACTTTTCTGTAGGCCATGCTGCACAAATATTATGTTAGGATTAGTTTAAATGAAGATAATTGCCCATTTTTGGCAGGGTATTCCACAAATCATGTGAAATACAGAAAATGGTTTCTAAGTAAGAGTTTTCAGCCAGAATGTATTGATAGTGTGAATGGTTAATGAAGCTGCTATGTCTCGCTCAATATGTGGCAAAGCTTCTGTGATATATACAGCAGTTCTCTTAAATACTTTGTGAGGCATATTGGAATCCTTTGAGATCAAAATTAAATACAAGCCTGTTATTAAATAGGACCTAAGTTCCTTTATATATATACACACACACACACACACACACACACATATGGAATATTTCTGGGTTTAGGAAGTGTATTTTGTATTTCTAAACTGAGCCCACCATCGCAGTGCAATTACTGAGTAAATCACATCCTAGATAGTCTTTGGGTTGTTTTTGGTTTTTTTTTTCCTTGATAAAATAACATAGCTTAAATATCTTTTCCAGTGGTTTGTAGCCAGATGCAAAGTCAGCTAAAAAAGATTTATTCAGAAAGATTTCTTTTCTACATCATTATGTAACTAAAGGTAGCTGTTGTAAATACTGCAGAATTTCATGGCAGTCTTGAAAGCTGTAGCTTCAGTGTCCTAGTTCCTTACCTTAGGAGCAGATAATGGCAGTTAGATGATCACATGCTCTTTATGGTCCAGGATTGGATAAGGATTAATGAAGTAACTAAATCAGTAACATTAGGACACAAGAAAAGTGAACTGGTAAAAAAGAATAAGTGTTTTTGGCAGAATATGGCAGATCTTACGGGTTTTGATGTTTGATGGGGGAAAAAACAAAGAGGTACCAGTATACTTGCTGTTGATTCCTCAAATGATACTCCACATGTGGTCATTTGTATCTCTCAAGGGTTTCACTGGTTAGGTTTTTTTTTTCCTTTTTTGCTCTTTGGCAGACTGATGTCTTGGTGCTGAGCTGCGATCTGATCACAGACGTTGATTTATATAAAGTTGTGGATCTCTTCCGGACGCATGATGCTACTCTCTCCATGTTGATGAAGAAAACTCATGAACCCACAGAAGCAGTACCAGGACAGAAAGGGAAAAAAAAACCAGGTATGTAGACAGAAATACATACATTTGTTTGTTGTGAAATGATAGAGAGGCCATTGGTACCTATCATGTGTTTAGCTATCGGTCACAGAGCAAAGGAAATAAAGATATCCTATTTTTCATCAGGTTCCTTGGTGGGGGTGTGGCTTGTTTTTTTCCAGCTCAGAATTAAGTATTAAACTCATGTAATCTTGCAGGCTCTGATCCAAAGCTCACAAGAGTTAAGGGAAAAGCTCCAGGTGACTTCAGTGAGTTTTGGATCAAACCCTAAATTTTTGCTACATATGAACATTAAAACCGTTAGGTTTTTCAAGAGCACCAGGCATCAACCTGCTTATAGCTGGGAGCTTTTGCCATTGACTGACTGTAGGGATCCACATTGGGTGGGTTAGAAATCTTCTAGAAATCCTCCTCTCTCTCTCATGGTATGGTACAGAATTACTCTTCTGTGATCCCATCCAGAGCCTTTTGCTAGGCAAAACTCCCACTGATTTAAAGGACTTGGTTAGATGCTTATCTTGTTCCTCTTACCATAATATCTTAGTTAGTGCCTTGTAATCTTTAATGTATCTGTTCTCACAACACTGCTGTAAGGCAGGGCAGGGCTGTTATCCCCCTTTACTTAAATGCTAAAAGTACTAAATACCACACAGTTGTTCCCATACCATGGCTCTCATTTTCTGTTAATGATACCTGTTAAATTGTTGAGGCTTCATTAATGCCAGTGGGTCCTGGTTTGTGATTAAACCTCAGAGGCATTACAGTAATACAAGCAAGAAAGTGTAGCTTCTAACTACTTGAGAGAGGAGTGAAATGCAAACCAACTGTTGGACTACGTGTGTGTCTGAAAGTGGAGGAAATGTATTTTTAAAAGAAAACTGCTTAAACTCTGCATTAAAAGATTTTTCTGGAGCAGAGTGCAAGGTTTGTAGGGCTGAAAGCATTTAGGACTTGGACTCTCAAACAGCTCTAAACCCTCCTGTTTTTCAAAAGGCAATGTTAAGTGATAATGGCACACATAACATTGTCAAGAGCGCTAGGACAGCCACATTGAGCATTCAGGAGTTATAAACTAATGTGTCTGTGGTAGAACATCATAGAGCTGCCCAGTATGTGAGCTCTGAGCACACAGAGCTGGAGTGAGGTCTGTAAAGATAAACAAGATCATCTAAAGAGTCTTTGCAAATGTAAACTCATCAGGTTGCACATGCATTCTTCATTTGCTTGTTTTTTCATGTCTGTATGCTTGACTTTGTAGTATAACTCTTCCTACATGACTTGTTAAAATTTGTATATGATTTCTCAGATGTATGGAAGACCAAACTTGAAAACATTAAAATTCCATTCCGTGGAAGTGTTTTGACATCCACAGTATTTTTCTGTGGGGCTGGATGCTAAGGTCGCCCACTCAAAACTACTGTGCTTGAGCTGTTGTGAATTACACAAGTGGACTGTATTCTGTGAACTCCCTCAGATGACACATGAACTCTTCTAGACTTTTTCCAGTCACTTGCTAGAAGGAGAAGAGTGCCTAAACAGGGATTTTGGGTTCTTCAGGTTCTGAGAGGGGCAGTGTAATTTAGGGAGGACCAGGCCCTCCTGAAATAGTTGGCTCTATTGCTCTCATCATCCTAACTCATTCCTATAGAATCATGTAATGGTAAGGTTGGAAGAGACCTCAAGGATCATCTAGTTCCAACCCCCTGCCATAGGCAGGGACACCTCCCACTACTACAGGTCACTCAAGGCCTCATCCAACCTGGCCTTGAACACGTCCAGGGAGGGAGCAACCACAACCTCCCTGGGCAACCTATGCCAATGCCTCACCACTTTTTTTCCATGCTGCCTTCTTGCCACCACCACCCTCCATTCTTGTTCTCTTTGCTTAGTCTCCTTCAAAGATCCTTGACAAGATTCCAGCTTCTTTTACTCACGTGTTACTCTTTTCTTTCACTAGCAGTCCCATCCTCTGTTCCACTTCTCGTCTCAACCTGCTTCATTTATCTACCCATAGACACCTTTTTTCTTCTCTTTGATTCCTGTCTTTGTGGCTCAGTGTTCTTTCATAGAATCATAGAATGGTAAGGTTGGAAGGGACCTCAGGGATCATCTAGTTCCAACCCCTTGCCATAGGCAGGGACACCTCCCACTAGTACAGGTCACTCAAGGCCTCCTCCGATCTGACCTTGAACACCTCCAGGGAGGGAGCAGCCACAACCTCCCTGGGAAACCTGTGCCAGTGTCTCACCACCCTCACTGTAAAGAACTTCCTCCTAACATCCAGTCTAAATCTCCCCTCTGCCAGTTTAAACCCATTGCCCCTTGTCCTGTCGTTGCAGGACCTTGTCAATAGTCCCTCCCCAGCCTTCCTGTAGGCCCCCTTCAGATACTGGAAGGCTACTATCAGGTCCCCTCGAGGCCTTCTCTTCTCCAGGCTGAAGAGCCCCAACTCTTGTAGCCTGTCCTCATAAGAGAGCTGCTCCAGCCCTCTGATCATCTTCGTGGCCCTCCTCTGGACCCACTCCAACACTTCCATGTCCGTCCTGTGCTGAGGGTTCCAGAACTGCACTCTCAGACAGTCCCAATTTTCACTAGTTTTCAGGGACTGCTTTCTCTCCCTTCCAGCTTGTCTTCTAGAGCCTTCATTTTTATGCTTTTATTTACCCTCATTTCTATGAGCTTATGAACTTTTTTCTTGCAAAAACTAGATCAAACTCTCTCCTCTGGAGCAGTTGTTGGAGCCTGGCTGTGGATCCTCGTGGCTTCTGTGCTTTGCTTGTACCATCCAATGGTTCATAAGGTCTTAGATGGCACCTGCTAGTCAATCAGTTCTAGGAGATGAGGAATTGAAACAACCTTTCCTTTAGAATAAAAGGTGCAGGATTTTTGCAGCAAAACCAGAAAGTCTTGGAAGAGCACATGAAACTGCAGGGTTTCAAACACTTATAATGCCATCAAATGGCAAAAAGTACACACCTGACACAGGTCAGCAGAGCTTATTGAATGTCATGTTTCTTCTCTGAAGAAATGGAATATCACAGCTTCTCAAGGGAATAGACAACTAACTTTTCTTTTTTTTTCCTTTTTTAAATTTTAATTTCCCCTCCCCCAGTCTTTAGCCTTAGAAGCATTTACAGTATCACAGTATCACCAAGGTTGGAAGATACCTCAAAGCTCATCAAGTCCAACCCATTACCACAGACCTCAAGACTAGACCATGGCACCAAGTGCCACGTCCAAACCCACCTTGAACATCTCCAGGGATGGTGACTCCACCACCTCCCTGGGCAGCCCATTCCAGCAGTCAATGACTCTCTTAGTGAAGAACTTTCTCCTCGCCTCGAGCCTAAACTTCCCCTGGCGTAGCTTGAGACTGTTTTGAACTGTTTTTGCTGAAAACTTCTAAATGTTCCATTTAAGGCAGGCATCTGGCATTGGAAATTTCATCCCACACAATTTAAATTTCATTAAGCTTACAGGCAACTGAAGACAAGATATTAACAAGCAGTGTGTTAGGCAGGTCTTCATAGTATGTGGCACTATGAGCTCTTTTTCTGAATGGTGACACGTGTGTTTCTGTTTACTTGCACTGTACTGCTCAAGAGTTAGGAACTTGAAGTGGAAATAGATCCTCAGTCCTGATGAGCCACTATGTACATATTTATTATTTCATTGTTCCTAAAATACATTCCTTTTTTGAGCAGCAGCAGCAGCAAGACTCTTTTTACACATTTGTTGCTTTCAGGGTATTTTTGTTCAAGAATGATAATATAAGGACCAGTTTTAAAATTATCTACTCAAAACTAATTCCTGCTATAAATTGGTGGCTTCCTACTTGACACAACTAAGCAGCAAGTTACAGGGTGAAGTTCATTTACTTTTCTGTTTAGAGGGTCATATATTACAATCATAATCTCAGTGGCTTTTTAAGTTGATTTAATAAGAGGCATGGCAATAAACCCCAAAACAAAAACAAAACCCACAACGAGTGTTAGTAATTGATAGGCACTCAAATAAATGGAGAGCATCAGGAATTCAGACACCCAGAATGGAGCAGTGTACTTAAAGGTGACCTGCAAGGGATTGAGTGGAAAACAGTGTCTGAACCTTTCTGTGTATAAAGAAAGGCAGAAAAGATGGTGACTCTTTTCTGCTTGTTTTTCTTGTCTTGAAAGCAGCAGGCATGTCATCACTGGTATTCCCTGTGTTTGCCAGAAGACCTCTTGGTGGTCTTGCAGGCTGCATAGTGTGAATTCTCTGCCTTTGACTGAAAGGGTGTGGATACTGAGTCTTCAACAAAGGTGTCTTTTTCACAAGTGTCAATTAATTGTATTTGATCTTAAAGCATTTTAGAAAATCTCACTGCAAATTATTTCTTCTTGTCACTGAGTTGCTCATTTTCCATTCTCTTATGATTTAATGGTTTGGGTTTTTTTTTTTTAGGTCACTAAAGCACTTACAGTTGCTGGGCATCTAATTTCTGCAGTAATTAATAAATTTACAATAGCTATGTCAAATTCTTATTTATGTACCACAAGGAGGTAAAACAGTTCATATATTCCATTTTTATCCTTGTAACATATTTTTCAGGTAGCATCACAGCAACTTTGACAACTTTCTCATACTTTCCTTGCAGAGATTTTTCAAAACTAGTTACATATTCATTCTTTTCCTCACTAAGTAATACCAATGTGATTCGAAGCAGCATTCTTGTGTCTCTAGGTAATTGATTTTAGTAATAAGTTTTTGTCTTTTCTAAATTACAAAAGTCATGCTATTTATTGCCAGTGTGCAGAGGAAAACTTGACATCTGCTACCAAAAAAAAAAAAAGTAGGAGATTCACATGATTTCACTGCCTGTTTCCTACTTAACCATACAATTAAGAGAAACTGGTTTGGTGGCAGTCATGTACCTGGTCCTGTTTTCATTTTTGTCCTGTTTTCAACCGAGTTGTGGGTTTTGTTTTGGGTTTTTATTCCTATTTCTTACTACATAGAGCTTTGCTATCACAGTGCACAGTGTAGTATGTTACTGCAGGAACAGTCAGGAGATGGGCAGCCACAACCTGAACTTTGAGAGAGGTGGTGGTTGGTAACTTTATGGAAGAGGATTGATAACCATTGTGTTTCTAGCTTGTCAGGAGACCCCTTAGGTGAAAGTGGTAATGCCTGATTACCCCCTACTCTGAAATTTCATTACCTTCCTTAGCATGAGAATCAGTACTGTTTTCAAGATGTGTTTCTGAGTTTTTACAGCCAGTGAGCTTTATCCTAGTTGTACTTAATTTGTCATAATGTCGCAAGTTCAGACCTATTTTTGTACTTCTTTGCTGTATGATTAATTTCTGGGAAGGGACGGGGAATCTAAAGAGGGTATGCTTGATCATTTGGATCAAAGACTGCCAAGAGAAGAACTTTCAACAGCTGCATGTTTGACTGTATTTTGATAGTGGTTATTGCTATGGTAACTCTGAAGGAACAAGCAAAAGTAAAATAAGGGATTGAACTGAACTGGGGAAAATAGGGTTAAAAATAGTTTGACCAGGAAAAGATCTTAGAGAATTAACTACTTATACAACATGCAGTGTGGTTAAAGGTTTAGAACTTAGGAGATTGAATATTTGCCAGTTTGGCTCGAGACACTATTATTTAGTGGGTGAAAAGAGGGATTTTGTGAAATTGTGCCATGGTATTCTTCTACAGCCTGTGTTCCTGTAAAGATCAGTGTTTGGTTGCCACCAGAGTAGTGGCTCACACTACAAAGTGCAAGTTAGAATAACCTGCCACCACTGTGTTCGGGTGGTGTGGAATACTATTCAGAACCAAATGCTTTTATATTTCAGTAGACCAAAATTGTTGTTGATGCAAGTCACTGATTACAGGAGATAGGAACTGCCACAATAGTATACATGATCATTAGGTATTCTCTTGGTTGGCAGTTTTATAAATAGATATTTAAACCAAGTTAACCAGAAGCATCAGTGGGTGGGAGTCCTAGAATATATACTTTAGTGTTTGTTTGTGTATGTGATTTAGGTTTCTCTGTTGCTATCTGTTGTGAATCATAGAATGGTAAGGTTGGAAGGGACCTCCAAGGAACGTCTAGTTCCAACCCCCTGCCATAGGCAGGGACACCTCCCACTAGTACAGGTCACTCAAGACCTCATCCAACCTCGCCTCGAACACCTCCAGGGAGGGAACAGCCACAACCTCCCTGGGCAACCTGTGCCAGTGTCTCACCACCCTCACTGGAA
Source organism: Eubucco bourcierii (assembly GCA_013396675.1). Taxonomy (NCBI): domain Eukaryota; kingdom Metazoa; phylum Chordata; class Aves; order Piciformes; family Ramphastidae; genus Eubucco; species Eubucco bourcierii. The sequence goes on from VWZE01010097.1 coordinate 101,430, forward strand.
AGAACTTCTTCCTAACATCCAGTCTAAATCTCCCCTCTGCCAGTTTAAACCCATTGTCCCTTGTCCTGTCATTGCAAGACCTTGTCAATAGTCCCTCCCCAGCCTTCCTGTAGGCCCCCTTCAGATACTGGAAGGCTACTATCAGGTCTCCTCAAAACCTTCTCTTCTCCAGGCTGAAGAACCACAACTCTCTCAGCCTGCTCCAGCCCTCTGATCATCTTCCTCTGGACCCACTCCAACACTTCCATGTCCTTCCTGTGCTGGGGGCTCCAGAACTGTACGCAGTAATATGTGAATGTGATTTAGGTTTCTCTGTTGAGAGAGAAGAAAAGCATAACTCCAAGTTGAGTGTCACATGTCAGGACCTGTAGCTGGCACCTTCATTAAAAGGATGCTGAGAGCTCATAGGCCATTGTTTTGAATGTCACCATGCCTGTCAGCTGTCCTGACTAAAAGAACTTAATAAATATTGTGGGCAATCTTCTAAATTCAGTGATTTGTTGGGTTAGTCTGAAACCTGATATTTCACATTTTTGGGGGTGGTTGGTGGTCCCATTTGTCTTTCCAGTCTGCATTAAGATAGCCTTATGTAATGATTGCGTTTGATTTTCTACCTCAGCGGAGCAGCGCGACTTCATTGGAGTGGATGACACGGGAAAAAGATTGCTCTTCATGGCTAATGAAGCTGACTTGGATGAAGAACTTGTTATTAAAAGATCCGTCCTTCAGAAGTAAGCTTATGAGTCCTTGTAATGGAATCTGAACTTGGGATGAGGGAAGACAACTGTGGACTAGGAGAGGTGGTTAAAGACAAAACAGGATGAGAAAGGGAGAGGAAAAACAGCTTTTGCAATGTTCTTGGAGCAGTACTGTATTATTCATTACATTATTAAAACTAGTTGTTAGGCATGGCTGATACCAGTATCACTGTAGTTCAGATACATTTTAGATTCAGAGATTCAGAAGTGTAGGATCATATCCTATACATTAAATGCTAGTCTCATTGGCTGAGACCCAAATGGATTTACAGAGTATCTGAGAGAGGTTTTCATGATTTCATTACGCTCATCTCTATATGAGGCACAAAACTTCATCTGTTTTTGCAGACTCAGGAGGATCCATTAGAAAATCCAGGTCATATCCACCATTAAACTGCACTAGAGAGTTGAATGAATTTATTAAATATACCTGAATAGCTCCACAACATAATTCATGTCCATTAGTAGAAGGAAAGATGGCTTGTTGCTCTTCACACTTCTCTGTACAGTGATTTTAGTTTTCTTTGACACACATTGTCTGACATGTTCTGTGGAAAGCTCTACTGACCCCTTGAGAGGCCAGCCTTTGTAGGCTGCCCTGGGCTGACTTTCACCACTGTGAGATTAGACACCTGTGGGACAGTCATCTGAAAGCTGGGAAATTCATCCGTGTGGACCTTGTAAGTCAAGGATGTGGATATCTGGGGTCTGGTCTCAGATAAATCTCTTCTGTGAAAATGCATCTGATGTGGGTTGTAGGCCACAGCTCGATGTAATCTTTCCTTCAGCTTTCCACTGCCAGATGTGAGGGAGGTGCTGTGTGCCCATGGAAAGAGGACCTTTCTTTACCCTTGTTTGAGGATTACCTCAGGAGGAAGGTGGTCAAGAGTGAGCCCTGTTAACTGCTGTGATGGGAAAAGCCTGTCTCAACTACCTCTTTTCTGGTGTTTTCTTGGTAATGGCAGAGACCAGGCTGCAGGCAAACCTTCTGTGAGTGCACAGCAGTTGATCTGCATAGTGTTGGAAGTTCAGCACTGTTGCATTCTGTGCTTTTGCACAAATGAAGACTAATAGATTTACTTTGGGTTAAGGAGGAATATTACTTCCTCCTAGTGCTAGCTGGTGACTGGTATAATGACCTAGAAACTGCTGTAACGTGTGGTCTTGGTTGACCTCTGATTTTACAGGTTCATCTGACCAGAGGATTCTCATTCCTGTTACCCTATAGCTAAATTAATCAGGCTTTATCCTGCAAGCCTTACTTTGTCTTCAGGAACACCTGTTCAGTTACACTGTCTTCAGATCTTGAGCATAACTGTTTGGGATTTGGTAAATGTGGTGTTGGGGCTAAGTGTACAGATGGGATAAAAATCTGTACCTCTCCCTGTCTGTCTTACATTTCCGTATGCACAGCTATGAAAAGCAGTGCAAACCATTAGTCACCCTCTAAGTAAAACCCATACATGGTGGGATAGACTAGAAGCACAAAGAGAGAAGACCTAAGTGTTCTTAAAGAAGAAAAAAAAAATAAAAATGCTTTGAAGCATCAGGCAGAAGGAAGCGTTGGGCCAGTACCCACTGGGGTAAACCTCTGACATCTCAAATTGCCTGCTCCTTATGGGTGCTTGTAATGACAGGACAAGGGGCAATGGGTTTAAACTGGCAGAGGGGAGATTTAGACTGGATGTTAGGAGGAAGTTCTTTACAGTGAGGGTGGTGAGACACTGGAACAGGTTTCCCAGGGAGGTTGTGGCTGCTCCCTCCCTGGAGGTGTTCAAGGCCAGGTTGGAGGAGGCCTTGAGTGACCTGTACTAGTGGCAGGTGTCCCTGCCTATGGCAGGAGGTTGGAACTAGATGATCTTTGAGGTCTCTTCCAACCTTACCATTCTATGATTCTATGCTCCTGCACTCTCTCTGTTTTACAGCTGCCATCTTGGAGAAGCTCTGGGGGAAGCAAAATAGTACATAGAAATTGTCAGATATTTTCAGATGAGGCAATTCCAGGTTAGCAAAAACTGTGGGAGCTCTAGGAAGACAAAGTGTTGGCAGCTTGTGGTGTTTTAAACCACTGGGTTGTCTAGACCTGCTCAAACCCTGACTTTCTCATGTGAGAAACAAAAGCGACGCTTAAAACAATCTTTGAAGTTTTTTTTTAATACATCATAGTAAAACAAGGAGGAGAAAGAAAAAAAAGAGCAAGCCCAATCTCGTTTTCTTCATGGATCACTTGAACTGACTGCCTTTCAGCTACCCTGTTGACTGTTTCTTGATCTCTGGACTTTGTTTTGATGAAATAACAGCCCTTGTGGCAAGATGAGAGAATTTCCAGTACACTCATTTGTTCCTCTGTGAAATACAATAGACATTTTGAGGGTGTTGCTTTTGTTTGTTTTGCTTTTAATGGTCCCTTTGAAGGGCTATAATGGTTTCGTTACATGAACTCAAGCACTGATGGAGTTCTAGTTTTGCTCTTCAGATCCTTCTCTCTCTTTTTCTTTTTTCTTTCCCTTTAGGAGAGGATGGAGGAGGGACAGGGAGGGAGTGGTGAAAGGAATGAGAAGAGGGAAGATGAACTTTTCTTTAAAGCTGGGCATCTTGTTACTGGTAAAAATCTAGATCCCATACAGAAATGGTTCAAAGGACCTTTGGCTTCCCCTCCTCACAGGAGGGAAGTTGTGTTGACAAAACATCCAAAGCTGTAGAACGCTAATTCAAATCCTTGAAGAAAAACCTTTTTCCTGACCTTTGCCTTCTTCCTATCATTGGATTTCACGCTCTTCACTTTCCTGCCATAAAAGAGCAGCTGGTGGGGAGGGACAGGGGAAAACACACATTCTCCTGAGTACCTGTTGAGTATTAAATATTTATTTGTTTTTGACTCAGACATTTTGTAATAACGAAAGTGTTACAGAATGAAACATTTTAATGGGTTTTTTAAGTTTATGGTGTAACCTCTAATTCTCTTGCTCAGCTTGGTTAGAACTGCTTTTTCCAGATTTGTTTTGATTTCTTTTGGGGGTTTTGTGAGCTGTGGATAGCTATTTTGGTTTTCTGAATGTCTCTCCTTGTTACACCACAGAAAGAAGTCAGGAAGAAGTCAGGATTTTGCTCCTTTGCTTGCCAGAATGAATCTGGCAAAGCTTTCCATTCAGCTGTTAAAATTGTGTGGTTTTTTTTTCTTTCTCCCTGTGCTGTTAATCACCTTGATGACCTGATGACAAGTCCCTCAGGTATTATTCTCCCTCCAGTAAACAAGTGCAAAACAGTATCAAATACATCCAGACAGGCATATTTTGGATGGTCCAGGAGACAAAAGTTATTTGTGGTGCCTAGAGAGACTGCTGCTGCTGGGGAAAGCATTTCAAGGAAATGGTTCCCTGTTTGGGTAATGAGAGCTTATAAAAAGCCATGAACTGCCTGTGTGTGTCATTCACTTTGGCAAATAGCTGCAAGATGAGATACTAGAATGAAAGAAGTACAGTTTGGGTAAGTTTGCAGAAAAAAAATAAAGCTGTGTGCTCATCCTGGAGCCTGGTTTTGCTGGTGACATCTTGCTGACTTGGGTCTTGGCAGGATGAAGGAGTGAGGAAATGATGAGAATTCCATAGCTGCTGCCTTGGCTTTCAGAGGGGGCAAAAGTATTTGTTTTCAAAGCATGATTACAATGGATGGGGAGCTTTTTGCTCCACCTCTGATATTTATGGTCATGCAAAGTGAGACAGTAAAAGACACCTGTTGGAGCAGGTCTAAATTTGGAGCATTTCCTTTTAAGATCTTGTGGGCTGTGTAAGGGTGAGTTCAGCCTTCGTGGGTGTTCTGTCTGCACAGATGCAGGTGCAGGGCTTCTCCTAGAGAATATGTTAATAAATCACTGTGACAATTCCAGCTACTTATTACCTCACTTGCTTCAGACAAAAAGGAATACCTCATCTATAAATATATACAGTACTAACATTACTAGCCATGAAGTAACAATACAGATCTGTTTTTAAGATATTTTAATAAAAAGAGGGAGGTAAGATGGGGGAGGTTTTCTTCCTTTCTCCTTACATCATGAGAGTAAAAATGAATGGTGTAGTATCATTTTAAATGGCAGCGTTGCCAAGTGGGTAGGTAATGGGAGTTCAGGAATAGTTTTGATACACTTGATTTCCTTTCTGTTGCCTTGGGATATCTCTTTTTTTTTTTTTTCCCTTCCTGCTGATAATTTGTTTTAAGTAAATGGATCATATATAAACATGCTGCAATTCCTTCAGTGTTTCTGTTCTCTGAAACTGCTCTCATTGGGAAAATGGCATCACTGAGATACTCTGCCAGACCCAGAGTGATTCTTTTGAACTTTATTTTTTTAATTCTCTTAAAGTCTACTTCATGAGAGAGGCTGGGAATGACACTGGTATAGGCAGATGCACCACTGTGTAAAGCATCCTAAACTTGCATCATGGACAGATGTCTTTTCTTGATCCAGTGAAGGGGTCTGTCACCTCCAGTTTGCCCCAATCTAGATGTGTGCTCAAGTACTTCATAAGCCACATGTGTCAAAATGAGATACATTACTCTTAGTAACTTGAACAGGAGGGCTTAGTTCTTTTTACTTTGTGCATTAGGCCCCCACAAGGCAAGGAACAGGGGTGGGGTGCAATAACCTAATGCAGTAGGAAAATCCTGAGGAGCAACTTAGGGCAAACCAGGGAGCAAGAACTCTGAGCTCAACTGTCTGCTACCTGCTGAATATATGTGTATGGTGGTGTTCCTGTGTTGATTTCCACTATTAACACACTTTTGCTACTAAATTTCATTTGTATTTGAGAGGTATTTTGAGGAATGCCATGGAAAGATGTTGGATATTTATTTATCTACTTATTTTCTTTCTCTAAAATGTAACCTTTAGACAGTGACATGCAGGTGGTCGTTTCTTCCCTGTTAGTCCAGATCTGGTCCTGCAGTTATTCTAGATCTGCTCTTTTAATAAATAAGTTTTTGGGTTTTGGTTTGTTGTGGTTTGGTTTTTTGTTTTGTTTTTGGTTTTTTTTTTTTTTTCTGACTAGCATCCAGAAAAAGAGATCTGGTTCTTTTTGCCTCCTCCATCACAAAAATAGAAATTGCATGTGTTGATTTAGGTAATAATCCTTTTGCAGATGCACAAGACAGAAAAGAATCTGGTTCCCTCTTCCAGAACTGAATTGGTTTCACAGTACTAGTAGGAATTTAGAAAGTTGTAAAAAGTTATTTTAGCCAGTAAAGCAAGCGGATCTGACTCTGAATCAAAACAGGGGAACTAAGTCTAGTGAATAAGAGGGTGTGATTTTTACATACTAACTTCTCAGACTATAACCACACTTTAAAAATGTTGCTGCAGCTTTAATCACATTTCTTTACAGAAGAGGATTTTGCTGAACATTTCAGAAAAAAATGCTGGCCTGTGAGTAGTTGTTTGAGCCACGAGTTGGAAGTAGATGTTCTCAAGATGGCCTTGGAGGTCTTGGATACCTGTTTTACATGTTTCTAAGATGACTGAGTAGCTTTGCCCCTTTGAGAAAGAAAAACAAAACAAAACGTCACTGTTTTATCATGCTTTTAAACTTTGCTTACCTTGCGCTGCCTTTGCTCTAAAAATGTTGGGATGAGCAGAGTCTTCAACTTCAGAAACAAGAGTATTTTTAACATGCTGTGTTGTTTCTAAAATGGATGTAGCCAAATATATGGAAAACATTTTAATTTGGTACTTTCATATGTTATGCTTCTACAATAATCATGAATGTACAATCAAAGCAGTCAGGCAGTGACTTTATTTTAAAGAACATAGTTCTATTTCTGATTTTAATACTGTTGCTTCCATGAGATTCTATTGTGTTCTGCTGGTGCCATGTTATTTTATTCATTCTTTGGGGGGGGTTTGAAAGGAATGTACAGTGTATCACAGGATGTCAGGGGTTGGAAGGAACCCAAAGAGATCATCAAGTGCTAGTGGTGGAGGGTGTCCCTGCCTATGGCGGGGGAGTTGGAACTGGATGATCCTTGAGGTCCCTCCCAACCTTACCATTCTATGATTCTGAGTCCACCCACCGTGCCAGAGCAGGACCATACAATCTAGCTCAGGTCACAGAGAAACACATCCAGACAGGCCTTGAAAGTCTCTAGAGAAGAAGACTCCAGAACATCTCTGAGGAGCCTGTTCCAGTGCTCTCTGACACTTACAGTAAAGAAGTTTCTCCTTGTGTTAAGGCGGAACCTTCTATGCTGCAGCTTCCATCCATCGCTCCTTGTCCTATCTCAGGGAACAAATGAGCAGAACCTGTCCCCCCTCTCCTGACACCCAGCCCTCAGATATTTATAAGTATTTATTAAATCCCGTCTCAGTCTTCGCTTCTCCAGACTAAGCAGCCCCAGGTCCCTCAGCCTCTCCTCCTAAGGCAGTGTTCCAGTCCCCTAATCATCCTCTTAGCCCTCTCTTGGACTCTCTTGAGCACATTCCTGTCCCTCTTAAACTGGGGAACCCAAGACAATGCAGTACTCAGGGTTCTGTTTATAAAAGAAAGGTCATGCCATCCATGTCTTCTCACTTGTTCAGGTAAGAAATTATGAATTTTAGAATCTGGAATATTAGCAGGAACTTCTGTTGAGTGTAATTAAAGAGACCTAATGGCAACAGGTTTAATTTTACTGCAAGATTCTTGCCAACATTAGAACAGGCATAAAACTAAAAGCAGAGAATGTGAGGCTCAGCATTTGGTTTCTAGTCATCAGTAAATGTATGTAGTGTAGATTGTCATTAGTCATTTGTCTGCCTGCTGTGGTCTCAGACCAGCAATAAGCCCATGGTTTGGTTTTGCTTTTCAGAGGTTTCAAAGGAGGAAGGGATGACTGTGTTGCTTGGACACCCCTGAGTCCATGTGACTTGGTAAATGCAGTGCTCTGAATGAGTCATCAGGTTGGACAACACTGAAGTTGAATCTCATTGTTACTCACACTCAGGCTTAGGTCTTGAAAAGATGACAAATGGTCTGTTCATTTTAGAAGGATGCCTTGATACTTTCATACGGTTGCCACTGCATATGTTTTGGCAGTGCTGTGAATCAGTTTATTTCACAGAGTCGATGGGAAATATAACCGTCACCAGCTGGTTTTGTGACGTATTTACCTCAATTCATCTGAATGTAATCTCTGTCATCTAAAAGTTCCTCTGAATGGCTAGGGGAGAGACAACATATATATATATGGTTTTTTGGGGGTTTTTTTGTTTTGGTTTTTTTTCCGCCAGCCTTCGTGTGTATTCAGTATATCTGCCTGTTCAAATCTTAGGGTTTCATCTTGTATCCAGTGATCCCAGAATGACCAGTGTGTGACAGAGGGGCACAGACTCCTCATTGTGTGATTGGGGTGGTAGAGAGAGAAAGAAAAAGCCAAAGGTCAGAGGAGTTATCCTTGCTTGTGCGAGCACTGTCAGGCTCTCCCCTACCACATGTCTGCCATGTGTTCCTCATCAGCGGGATGTGGAACTCCATGACGCAGAGCAGACTGGAATGCAGAGTTAGTTAACACCCGACGTTAGGGAATTTATCAGCCAATGTGGAATATGGGGGGGAGGAAGCAGCCTAGTTTAAAGCAAAGTAAGGGTGAAATGAGGCATGTGACTGTTCTCTTCAGTTAAAAGGTCTGATTCTGCTTGGGGCTGAGGTCTTGGCTCATGAGCCCAGCTAAACCTTGTGGTTCCCTCATTGTTGTGTGTTGCTGAATTCTTTTTTTAATCCTTTAAATTGTCATACTTAGCAGAAGATTTTTGCAGTGGACTCGAGGGAAATACCCTTGGGATTTTTGCAAGGAACCATTCATCAGGTTCGTTCTAAGAAACCTGGACTTTGAAGAACCTGTCCATCATCTTGATCACTAACTTGCAAGGGTACATTAAAGTGATAGCCTCTCCATTAAAATTAACTACACTTGGGATCAGTTGAACTGTAGTTGCATAATATTTTTAGTCCTGATTTATTGCATTTGTTTCATGGCTACTGTGAACTCCAACCTGGCTGGTTTACTGTAAAGTTTAGCACTGGTAAGAATATTGTGAAAACCATAATGGAAAGTCAGAATATATAATTAGCTGGTTGAAGGTATGTGTGGGCCCTGTGGTCCCAGTGATTCTTCCTGGGTTCACGTTCTGCTTTACCAGCAGCAAATACACATCTTTGAAAATGTTTCCATTCATTCAGAATACAATGCTGAATTCCCTCTTGAATAGCCGTAGCTGTTCTCCCCAAACAGCATTGTGCTGGCAGTTTCTGGAATTACACAGGAAATGAAGAGCATAGCACACTTTCCTTTCTGAGACATGCTCCCTGGGAGTTCTTGAGTAGATCAAGTAAATAGATCTATTCCTAAGGGAAGCATGTCCTCTATGTCTCTGCTTCGAGAAATCATAATCTTCTCTGGCTTTAAATCTTTCCCTTCTTCATCAAATTTATTGCACCATCTGCCCAGTTAGAGAAGATCTGATAGTGATTCCTTTTACAAAAAGTGAAACTTCTTTTCTGCTTGTCTTGGAGACTTCTTACAGGACTCTCCTTCTCCAGTCATCAAATACGATATACTCTATGAAGAGTTGGGAGGAGGTGGCTGTTAGACCTTGATATGTGAAGTGGCAATGCAGAATGCAGCATCCTGTTTAATTACTCATTCTAATGACAACTTACATGTACATGTGTACCTGCATATTGGCTGGCAGTAGCTGTTGGTGTTGGTCAATCAGCTTGAAATCCTTTAAGCTTTAATAAAGCCTGTGGAGAGGGGAGTATTCATAATTCAGGTTAGTAGAAGGTCAAGATTTTGAAAAAGCTGGGTCAGTCAGAGAGATTTGGCTGATGGACTTCAATTAAACTCCAAGGGTTGGAAGCCGACCAGTGAGAAAGCAAGGAAAATTGAGTTAAAGCTCAGCTTCTAGTTTTTCTGCATATAAATCCTCCAGCAGCTGGTGATATTTGCAAGAGTACAGAAATTTGCCTTTCAGTATTCCCTTTGATTATATTTTTTTTCCCCTTTGCTTTATTATTCCCAAGGTGTAGCATTAATTTCAGAGGCCACATGTGTTCCTGTGTCCCGTCTCTATGGCACGTGTTCATACCTGTATATACATATGTGTTATATGTAGTTTTGTTCACTACTGCATTGGGATAGCATTTGTGGAACTATGTATGGGTTTTGTTGTTGTTTTTTTTTTTTTCCACTGCCAAGCAAGTGACATCATTTCCAAAAATACCTCTGAAATTCCTGCTTCCATGAATTTGAGCCTTAGCCATGTAGAGCAGTAATAATTGAATCATGACCAGCAGTGCCATAAATTTCAACCAAAGTATCAGGCAAGAAGTCTGATTCCTGTTTCTGCTGTTGTTAGAGATATTTATGCAGGGCAGGTCTTTCAGCAAGTGTGATTATTTTCAGAGAGGCCCTCTCTCCGTTCTTACATTAGAGAATGTGCTGGGGATCTGTGTGGGGAATGGCACCTGACAAACAGCAGCCAGACAGAAGAAATAAAATCCCTTGGGAACGAGACTTCTCTTTATGGCTGTTTTTCACTTCTAAGGACACTTGAAAAAATACTGTTCTTCAGGTAGATCTCCTTCCTAGATCCCTGGGTTAGCATTTGGGTGCCTGCCATTTTCCCAGACCAAGGAGCTACTGAAGACTTAAGCTTTTCAAGTAGGAAAGTATGCAAGCACATACTTTGTAGCACCAGACGCTATTGAAAGAATAAGGGACCCTTCCCACATTCAACCCCATTCTTCTTGAACTTACTCCCAGACCTCTGGAGCCACTGTGCTAGCAAATGATTACATTCTGCTTCTCTTCCCTAACTCTTCCTAAACAAAATGTTAATTGAGACGTTGATTTATACAATTTAGATTCTTTTGTTAAGTCAGGGTAGTTAAAAGCAGCTTCTGGCTATGGAGGGATTAGATCGGTGAGACAAATAAGTGCTTGCTGCTGTTTTTCTCTCCCTTACCCTTTGAGAAAATAAAATGTATTTCAGATTTAGCATGTCTCTGGCATGTGTTTGATTTACATGTGCCCCCACGGCAGTGTAACTCTAGCATGTAGTTTTCTATGTGTTTTCTGATTTACATTATTATACGAACAAAGCAACCTGAAAACAAGTAGAGTTTGGCCTTTTTTAACTCAGAGCTTGGTGTTTGTCAGCTGAGAAGAAGATATCATAATAGTGATGTTATATAGGTTCCAGGCTTTCATATGGAGCAGGGATAACCTCATGCCTTGGGTGAAAAATGACTTCTTGGACAACTGTTAACTTAAAGGATTTGTAGGAAAGTTGTCTGATCTTATGTCTCAGTAATCTATTCTTGTCTTTGGGGGGGGGGGGGAAGTTAGAAAAAAATGTATCTGTTTGACTGTTGTAAAGAACCATTACAATAAGCAACCCTTGTGTTTACAGAGGAAGGGTTCTCTTGTTCTACAGGTGACCTGGTGCTGGAAAGGGTAAAAAAATAACATGTGAATTCATGTACTATCCCCTGTTTGCATTAAGAATGTCTTGTAATTAATACTTGGCTTTGTGGCCTTGAGAAGTCCCCTTAATATTTGTCTCTCATACTTTCTTTGCTTTTTAAAATGAATGCAATATGAATGTTACTTTCGTGTCCCATAGGGGCATCACTCATGAATGATTATGTTAGTAGTGTAAATGTAAAGTGTTGCTCTGAGTACAGGGTATTTATCTGTTGACTTTCCTACACGTAGAATCAGAAGAGTACCTGTTAAAACGACTTGCAGGGGGCAACTGATGTAACACTGCATATAACATGAGCTGCAGATCAAGTGTAAACCTACATTTTCAGTTTCAGCATTTGAATTTCTATATGCCAGACACTAGTGATATTTTAATGTATTATTGTGTAGTTCTTAATGTGTTACATTAGGTACTGCTGTTCTTATCGTTCCACTCTCATTTTCTCTTCCATGTACTGATTCTCCAGTTTTTCATACAAATATATAAAAGTATATACAATGAAACAACAAGTAAGTTTTCTTTTGCATCAAGAAGCCAGGGTTGCTCCTGAGCATGCATAATCAAATTTTTACATGCACATGAAGTAGTTTTACAGATGCTGGCTTGAGTCTGGCAGAGCTCATAGCAATGCCCCTGAGCTAACATGGTGTGAGTGGCTGCAGTGCTGGCAGGGTCAGGCCGGGCTGGCAGAGCAGCTCTCCAGTTGAGGAAAGCTCACCTCGAGAGCTCAGAGCATACTGTGGAGGAATCAGGAGGAACTGTTTCTGGTGCAGAAGGAGTTTTCCAGATCCACATTACTCTGAATAAAGGAGAAAAAGTGAGGATTATGTTTATTTAATCCTTGCTGTCCTTTCTTTCCTTCTTTTTCTTTTTTTTTTTTTTCCTTTCCTCCTCTGCTCTCCAATTCCAGTTTGGCCACCTGATGGCAGCTTTTAAATTCTGAGATAAGAACTTTGTGTTTGTTACCCCTATGTATAGCTTCAATAAGCACTTTCAGGTTGTAGCAGAATGCAAATATCAAACAAGTATAATATTTTATAGTTTTTCAAATAGCTTACTGTTTACAGTAGGATGGTAATTCTCTGTAGAAGGAGATCACTTTCATTTCTCTTAAACATTTTCAAAACCTGACAGCTACTTTTTTACATCTGCTATGAAGTATCTTCTGGCTTGCTGTGTGTGATCTGCTTCTTTGCTTTTTTTAATGACTACTTTATCCATATGGCATAAATATTTTCTGAGTGACACATGGTAATAAAACAAGGTGATGTTGCCCTGCTAAATATTGGCCTCATAAGTCATGTGCATAAATGAAGGCATGATGCAACCTGTAAGTCCAACAAATGCATTGAATAGCAGAAATGTCAAAACACCAGAGCTGAAGCACAGTTGAGTAACCTGCTACAAACAAGTCTGTCACTTTACCTATTCCTTCTGTTCTGTGTTTTGAGGTTTTACCTGATTGATTCACCATCTTGAAGGAGTTGGATGCATGCATATGAAAAAGAGATGCAAGGGTGTGTTTATGCATCACTGAGAAAAGTGTCTAGTACTGGTCACAGGTCTTTCAGTAACAGAAAGCTCGTAGCAGACTGCAGCAGAGTAATTAAAAAGTTAGGTTTTGTTTTGAAACTCTTTCTGTCCTATTACTTCTTAATTTTCCTAAATGAAAACATGTTGTGTCCACAGTGGAGGAGAGTAAGGACTTCTGGAAGGCTTCAGTCCTTCACAGGCCATGTGCCTTCCTATCTGCTGCTGATTTCACCTGCTCCTACAAAGACAATAAGTAGACTGCCCATAAGTGTTAATGCAAGTCTCAGTGGACATACCCATAATCTTAGGTATCTTTGGATGCTGCTGTTTCATAGGTTTTCTGGATATGCTGGTATGTAACTGATGAGTTTTTCATTGTTGGTCAGTGCCTGAGAAGTTACTATTTTGTGAAGAGGTAAAAGCTGAACCAAGCATCAAAACTCTTGAAAGGAACCATGATGATGGGAAGATGGTGCCACACCACAGTGACTTGAGGACAAAACCAGTTGTGTGCTGTGCACTTGGGAGAGTCCAGGACAACTGCACTGTACACAAGGGAAAGATGTTGGAACCGTATCTCAGTACAGCATGGGTATGAGAATTAGACAAGTAATAAGAAGGAGAAAAACTGATGAGCCTCAGAAGCATTCCTTGTGGGTAGGCAGTGACTTGAACAGGACCTCTAAAAGTAGATAGTATCACAGCTTCATATAGTGGCTTAGGTTGGAAGGGACCTTCAAGATCATCTAATTCCAAACATCCTGCCGTGGGCAGGGACAGCTTCCACTACACCAGGTTGCTCAAGGCCTCATCCAACCTGGCCTTGAACACCTTCAGGGAAAGAGCATCCACAACCTCTCTGGGCAAGCTCTTTCAGTGTCTCTTCTTATTTACCATTGCAGTTAAATATTCCCAAAATTCTGAGACCTTTTGACTCTTAAATCTAACATGAGGAAGAGCAAACAGACAAAGTCAGTGAATCAAAATACAGTGAAAGAAGAGAGTGTATGAGAACCATTCTAGTTGTCCTGTGTGTTCCCCTAAGCAAAAGTGTCCTATTCTGTGTCCTGAATAGAATCCAGTGTTCACCTCTCTGAGGAAGTCATTTTGTCATCCAGTTGAATAGTAAGACCCAAAACTGATATTAACAGTTATCAGAAGGTAAGAAGCAAGAACTCTGCTGTAACCTGATCGCTTGGTGCTTACTTGCTAAGCTGAGATTTTTACCAGTTGCCTTTTTTTTCTGGGTAATGTTCAATAATGTAGTTATTTTGTTGTTGAATGACAGCATATTTCTATGCATTGCTGTTGCTTCTAGCTTCATTTTGAAAGGAAAGGTGATTTTCCTTGCCAGCACTAGAGTTGTTGTGCCGCTGTATGGTTTGTACTTCCAGAAATTCCTTCAGGGCTTCAGTTTGTATTTGAATTTTGGCTGGTTTGCAAGAATACAGGATCCAATCGATCCAGTCACGTTTTTAATTGAAAACATACATAGTTTGTATATATTAAAAAAAAAAAAAAAAATCATTTTCATGAAAGGAAGAGCCTGGGGAAGTATGTTTGAGAATTCTTACCTGCACCTGGGCATAGAAAAAGCTTAGGAAACAATTTTGTGTGTATCCATTGTGTATTTGTTTGTTTTTTATCAATATACGTCAGAGGTCTGAACGCAAATAGAGCATGCTATGCAGGCTAATTGAATCAGTGCCTCTGTGGAAGAACTTAGTTTCTGGAATTGCTCTTGTAAATCTGAGATATAAACAAAAACCTAGTTATTTTTATATCCTTTCCCTTTGCCTCTCATACGTGATTCTGGAAGTTGGAGAGTTATATGTTTGTGCCTCTTTTTATAGCAGAATATTTGCGTGGCTGAATTTTTATTGAAGCATAATTCCTGGTTTCCTTAAAGCTGAGCAAGGCTACTGTACAGTGGGAGCACACATTAATTTGAGTTGCTGTGAAAGGCTGTTCATTTAAAACTGTCAAGGCAGCAAATTGTTCTCAAGTGTTTCTTCATTGAGTTGTTTGTTGCTTTTGTAGAAGTGGCTGCTTCAACCACAGAAGGTAAATTGGGAGCTTTTCCTGAAAGAAGGCTGTGCAAAGAACAAACAGCATTACAGCCAGTGGGATCTCACTCTCTCTCCTTCTGCCTCTACCTACCTGGGGATGATGCAGCTTTCATTGCATTTTTATTCTGTTTCATTTCACCTGTGTGCTGTGATGAGCAGTCTTCAGAGGCTGACTTCAGTTTGTTCTTTCTTGGCTGATTTTTAGCTTCCTCATACAGCCTGCGAGCTCATTGTGCTTGTTCCTTTACAATGCAGAACGCAAAGATACTGCCTCTCTTAAAATTTAGAGTCTAAATCATAGAATGGTAAGGTTGGAAGGGACCTCAAGGAGCATCTAGTTCCAACCCCCTGCCATAGGCAGGGACACCTCCCACTAGTACAGGTTACTCAAGGCCTCCTCCAACCTGGCCTTGAACACCTCCAGAGAGGGAGCATCCACAACCTCCCTGGGCAACCTGTTCCAGTGCGTCACCACCCTCACTGGAAAGAACTTCCTCCTAACATCCAGTCTAAATCTCCCCTCTGCCAGTTTAAACCCATTGCCCCATGTCCTGTCGTTGCAAGACCTTGTAAATAGTCCCTCCACAGCCTTCCTGTAGGCCCCCTTCAGATACTGGAAGGCTAGTCTAAGATCTCCTCAAAGCCTTCTCTTCTCCAGGCTGAAGAACCCCAACTCTCTCAGCCTGCTCCAGCCTTCTGATCATCTTCATGGCCTCCTCTGGACCCACTCCAACAGTTCCATGTCCTTTCTGTGCTGGGCACTCCAGAACTGNCCAGCCATTCACCACCCATCCTTTATTTGTGCTTGGGATTGTGCCTACCCAGGTGCAAGACTGTGCAGTTATGGATATGGCCCTTGCTCCCATTGTATGTGAAATTCCAGCTCTTCAGAAGAAATCTATTTTCTAGTTAATTCAAATATAAGAATAAAATCTGTTTGTGAGGAGTAGTGCAGCTTCTGTGGTGTGAATAACCAGACCTGCTTCTGTTGAAATACAAAAAAAAAAAAAAAACAAACAAAAAAAAAAAACCCACAAAAAAGACCCCAAAAACTTTTATTTTTAATAGCAAATTACTTTGAGAGCAGAGCCCAGAAGCATGGGATTTTTAGAAGTAAACTAGGCTTTTAAGGCTTCCTGTTCATTTTCATTGTGCTTATTCCTTCTTACCTCTCTCTGATTTTTTTATTTTTTTTTTTTAAACTGTTCTCTGCAAAACCATTGAGACATGGCCCTTTTTTCATAGTACTAATATAGTCTAGAAGGTTAGCCCAGGTCTTTATAGTTACAGATTGTTTCTAATATATTTTTTCTTTATAAACTAAGGGCAGGACTGTACACGAAATCTCTGTTATTGTATTTGTGCTTTGTACTCGTGTACTTGTTGACTGTTTTACAAGCCAGTAACGTAGTAGCCACAGGCTAGGAAGCTTGCCCAGAAATCTGGCATATTTAATTAGTGCTAGTAAACAAGAAGAGTTTCAAATTTAATTTTTCCTTCTTTAATTCCTATAAACCTCAAGCCATTTAAAACTTAATTTTGACACTAGTTTCGTTTATGCAGTTGGATAATACTAAAACAGTCCACAACCACAGATGGAATAGTCCCAATCTATGCCAAGCAAAAAGGGAATAGAAGTTGTTTTGTTTTAATGGTATCTGAGGTTGCCATAAAATTGTAAATTATAATCTTCAGGTCATCCACCATCTATTTTCCTTTTATTTCTGTTAGGCTAAGCATTTCAGGATGAGGAAACTGTCCTACCATGGGTCTAACCTTGTAAAGGAAAAGTATTGTTTTTGTTGCCATTCTGGTCTTTGCACAAAGAGCTACTTCTAAAAGCAAATTACAGAGGCATTTGAACCCTGTTACTTGCCATAGCCAATTTATTGCTTTGAGGCTGTGAGATTTAACTTGCTACCCCAGGTGGCATAAGCCACAGAGGGTTCAGTTGCTGTCTTCTCTCTTGCTTTTCAATACCAACTTGTGATCAGTGGTGAAAAAGTTTCTCTGCTACTGCTTTTACTATTAGAGACCACTGAATTTTAGTTTCGTTGCTGAAACCACACTGTCTCCAGACAAGTAGTGTGCTGATGTCTCCTTATCACAGCAACGAAATGCTTGCTAATTTTGGCCAAAACAAATGAGCAATATTGTATTAGCAGTGCAGACACCTTTTTCTTCAAGAACATTTTGTTTGGATTTTTCAAGTGAACAATGACTGTCTACTACTTGCTATAGAGGCAGTTCCCACTTAGTGTCTGAGGTAGGTTAGGACAAACTGGACTGTGCAGAACAGCAGCCTTGTTTGCATGGATTTCCTAGTCAGTAGTAATGATCCCAGGGAAGGAATTTAACCTACTACTCGAAGCACCATCTCACTACCTTGTATTTGCCAGGATTTTCTTCTCTGCAATATTCTAATTGCTATATTGTCACTATTCAAAAAGGAGTGAAATTCCTCCTGCCCAACCTTAAGCTGTTATTCAGGTCCTAGTAATAAGTGAAAGATGAGAAGGATATTTGGAAATCTGTATCTATCCTCAGTGAAGTCTACAGTTTTGTTGTTAGGTTTAGTGCTGTAGTGCTACAGCTTGAGTGTCCTCCCAAAAGCATGTTAGGCATAGGCTCAATTTCTTATAGTAATATGAAGCAACAACTTCTGCTATAGCAATTAACTAATCTGGAAATTTTAAATCATGAGTAATCTGATCTAACCAGAGCCTAATCCAGTGTGGTTGTAACCACTGCAACTATGTGTTTAAAAAAAAAAAAAAAGCAGATTTGAACTTTGGGTGGATGTTTACCTCCTCTTGTGGTAATGACAAATTTGGTGTAGCTTGTCTTCACTCCTTTATTTTTCCTGATACTTAACTTCATCATCCCATGGTTTTTCTAATGGGGTTTTGTAAAATATCAGCTGTTAAAAGAGGTATTCATAAAGTTACTGAAAAGACAAGAGGTGTCTGCAAGTAACTTCAGTCTGAATTCAGTTCTGCTTTGGTTTCTGAATTCTGCTGTCACTCTGAAAAAACAATGCTACGTTTTCTAAAGTCAAGGCTTTGTTTTACTGAAGTTCTTGTTTGTTCTGTCAAAATACTGGCTGATAAACTGAACAGGATAGGGTCTTATAAAATATTAAAGAACACAAGTATCTCTGTGTTTCTTGTGTGATGTCCTATTACTCGAGGTATTCTTTCACTGCAGAATTGGGCTGTACTCTAATGCTAATGATGTCCAAGCCCTAACAGCTCTCTGTGTCCTGAAATCTTGTAGCTGAAGATTGATATTACCTAAATCCAGGCTGTCGTGCCTCTAAGGATGTATCTGAATACACAGGCTGAGTCATTACTTCAGTATAGCCAAGTTGGGAAACCCCTCTGCTTTTCTGTATAGAAGCAAGATTCATCAAATCTGACAGCTAATACCTTAGTGTAGTTTACCCTGCAATGTCTTTTTTCTTCTATGTACCCATTCAGCTTTACTGAGATGCAGAGTAGCCTGTGTCCTGGCAGTCACTGCCAGACTGCCCTCTGCAGTGGCAGCAGAGGCAGGTTCTGTGCCAACCTTAATTTATGCACGAGATAAAGCTGTTTTCCTTACCTAGTTAAGTAGTTGATACCTGGAGTTGCTGGGATCTTGTCAGAGTGAAGTGTGGTTCCTGTGTCACCAAATGCTAAGATGTTCAGGTTTCAATGATGTTGAGATTTGAATAGATACAACTGTAAATGCTTATTGTGAATCAGAAGTGAAGTAGAAGCAGTAGGTTCCAGTGGGAAATCAAAAGGCAGCACAGGTTAAAGCATCAGTTGAAGAAGTTACAGAGTCTCAAGGATCGTGAGCTAGAGATAATTCACATAACAGTAATAAGCACTGATAGATTTACTGCAGAAAGCATCCTACATGGGCTGGATTTTGGTAGGGTTTGGTACTTTAAACTGCAGCACTTGGCTTTTTCCCCTCTTTGGTTTCAAAGTTTTCTTGCTTTCTAGGCTGTAAGCAGTGGATGGGAGCCAGATGCTGCTTTGTCTAATATATAACACGTATTGCTCTCTCTTCTCTTCTCTCTTCTATTCCTGATGATCTGTTGCTGGACACTTCTCAGATCATTTTCCAGTCCCTTGAAATTTAGCTGTTTTGAATACTTGTATCCTCTAAAGAAAGACTCACAACCATGCAGCTTCCATTATGAGAACCCATTTGCTTGTCTAGGAAAAATCCTAGCAAAAGAAAGTGAGTGGTCAGGTATGGCCTCTGCACAGTAGCAGGTTTAAAGAGAGATTTTTCATTTTATTGAACTGGTGCTGTAGAAGTAAGTCATTATTCATGAGGTACCTGGAAGGCTACTCACAACAAGAAACACAAAGTTATGTGTAACAGCCTCAGTCCTGTTTGTGGACCCTGTAAAGTAAGAAATGAACCCTTATAATGCTCATTTTGACTGTTTTTTTGTGGTTTTTTTTTTCCCCACTTATGCTTTTACTTGCCATTTAAGGTTGCAGAAGGGAGGATTTCTTTTTGCCTATTTTAGTAGTCCAAAGGTATGCCATTGCCTTAAATCCCCAAATTTTGTAGATCATAGATTCTAAGTAAAACCTATCTCACCTAGGAGATGCAGAAGGTCTTTGGAGCTTTATGAAACAGCCACTCATGCTTCTAGTTGCCATTTTGTTTGCCTTTGAGTCTAGGCCAGTGACATAAAGAAATTGTGGCAGCCTTGCTGCATTTAAGCTATATATTGCTAGTGACCTACAGCTTTGACCTAGTATTCAGTTTCACTATTTCCCAGGCATTTACTGTAATTATTTGATTTAAACAAATATATGATATATCTGCTGCTCAGCCCTTTGGGAGCTGATGTAGAAGGGATCAGCAGGAGCTGCTGTTCTTTAGTAGCCTTTGTATAATCTTCCAGCTACAGTTGTTTGCTTAAATCTTGTTCTTCTTATGTCTTGTCATCCTTTCAGCCCTAGTGATCTTAGGGAACCATTTGCTAAGGTGAATTTCCACGATGCAGGAAGCAAAATAAGCTGAAAATTGGAAATGATTAGGGTTGCCAGGTGCAGACTTTTAGTCCTTTTTCCTTCTTTAGCAAAGAAAGCAGTTCCCAAAGCTTGATTAAATCTCCTAAATCACAGTTTAGCCAGCATAAGAAAAATAAGCTCAAATACCAGATCTGAACCAAGTGACTAAGCCATGTCCCGTTGTGTTGGAATTGAATTGGTTGTAGTGCACAATAATCTACTTTATTGTCATCCTGGCCTTAACTGTAGCATAAGATGATTACATTGAATGTGTATAATAATAAGGCTTACATTTTGTATATACTGCTTTAAATATTTTGGCAGACCATAGAAAGAACCTTTACGTGCGAGGCTTGATTAATCCTTTTCCTCTGTGTATAGAACAAGTAGCTGCCAGAGCTCAAGGGTAAAACCTATTAATAATGTCTCTGGCAGTCTTTGCCGTCCTTCACAGTGTATTCTCTTCTGTTCACACTCAACTCCATACTGATTATCATTTTGGTCTCTCTCTTTTGCTCTCCCAGTTTCAGCGTAGCAGTTGGAGTATTCTAGCAAACTTGAGTGTGGTATAAAAGTGTCTAGTATAAAATATTTGCATGAACTCTTCTTCCAGTGTCAGGGAGAGAAAATAGGGGCAGGAGTACTGTGGGGAGATCAGGCCCCTGTGTTATTTCCTACAGCTGTTAGCACTCAATATGGCAGAGAAGACCCTTAGAAGGAAGTTTAGGGAAATGCTGTCCCCAGCAGCTGTGTCTGTGTGCTCCTGGCGAGATGCACCTGCATTCAGTGGTGTGGCCCTGCACCCCCAGGGAGTGCTCCTCCAGCTTGGGGTGGGAGAGGAATTACTGTTGTCCTTACTTTCATATGGGAGACTGAATCAGGGTGAAGAGAATCATTTTATATAAGGTGATTGGATGAGTTAGATGTACAGCTACTGGCACCCTCGCTGTCCAGTGTTGAAGTGCAGAGAGATGTTCACAGCCAAACACAATGTTGGTGCCATGTAGTGACTATGAGATGTGCCACGACCTTACTATAGACCGTTAGTGACCTTAAAGAAACACTAATTCTGACTCCTAACCTCTGCTCTTGGTACTAGAAGAAATTATTTAATCTTTGGGTTTCAAGGGAAGTTGGTTCCTTTACCAAAAAGTTTTCAGCATGTTTTTGTCAGAATGGAGTTTATAGTTTGCATTACAGTCTCATGGGTATATTAATAATATAATACAACAAAGAAAAATGGCACATGGTGAAGGTTTTAAATGAAAATATTTATTATTCAGAAGGCTCTCACAAGCAACTTAGGTCACTATATCAATAAAACATTTTAATCTGGAAAGTGCTTTCTATTCCTGACATAGTGTCTCTTCAGAAGCAGGGACTGTGGGGGTGGATTGGTGAGAAGTTACTAGAGGATGGATATTCAGCTGCAAATATGTCGTGTGTCCCCTTGCCAGGTCCTCAGGGAGCCAAAGTGCATATTGCTTTCCCATCTTCAAAACTGAAGGAAGAGTGTGCCTCAGAACAGGGAAACTGAGGTCAGGGTCACACACTGCGTTCTGTAAGATACCTCATAGTATCATGTGCTGTCTTGAAATCCTTTTCCTCTCCACAGCAGCTCTCTCTCACAGCACCGAGGTATTCCTCAGAGACAGAACTGAACCACCCCGGGAGCAGCATGCTGTAATTAAGCTCTGTTCCCCCTCCTACGCAGCTCCCTAGCACAGGGGTGCTGGAGGTCCTGCAGCCACGGGGGCTTAGGGGGGTCTCAGCCTGAACCACTCCAGCTGCTGCGGTTCAGCCCAGAGGTGGCAGCATTTCACTGGTGGGCAAAGGAGCCTGGGACACAGTGGGGACATTCATCTGGCTAAGTGCTTTGGGATCTTTTTGGCCAAAAACAGTGTGTAAAAAAATTAAGGTCATAAGGTGTCTGGGATTTTTGAAGAGCCAATGCTAACAGTGTTCTTTTATTATTAGTGAGTTTACAGCCAAGACCTGTCCCGTAAATGAGCAATGCGATTTAGGGATTTTTTTTTTTTTTTTTTTTTTAAGTAGGAATGCCTGAGACATTAAAGGTGGTCTGGCAGTTTTTGCTGTAAGACTTCTCTTCGCGTTGATTCGTATGCTGGCTTTGTATCAACATGAGAGCACCACCTCCATGCAGGCAGTCTGGGGTCAGCAGCGTGTGTCTGAACTGCGTGGCACACTTCTCCACGCAGGAATACAGTACATAGTGTGAAGGATTGGAAGAATGTGGTAGACTGTTTGGCTGCACGAACTATGCGAGCTACATGCAATTAATTAGAAAAGCAATGAGTACAGAATGCATAGTTTGCACTCTTTGTGCTTGTTTACTTCTTTTGGAGGGATGAGGAGGAAGATGAACTAATCCCCCCTAAGCCCCTGGTGGGTGTAATTCAGGTATCGGTTCAGGAGCCAGGTTAATAGCAGCTATGACTGGATTTTTATTGTGTCATTGCTCGGATTACTGTTAAAGTACAGATAGCCTCAGGTCCTTGAGCTTATTTAAAGACCTTCATATTTTCCATCAACAGCTGTATGAAGTTAAAGGGAGAGAGGCCATGGGATTTCTCTTTCTCAGCTAGTTTATTTGTGAGGTGGTGAGGTTAATGTGGCAATATCCCATGCTTAGTAGAGAGGCTTTTTGGCTTTGAGCATTGTGTGTGCTCCCTTCAGATTTATGATTTTGACCCCAGCCTGGCATTATCACACTGTCAGTGGGAGTGCAGGGCTGGTTTAAACCTCCAGCTCTTGGTGGTAATCTCTCTAAATTAGTTTACAGTTGAAACAATTGTCCATATTTGCCTTTAAACAAGGGAAGTTTGCTCTATGAGTGGTTGATTTTCCTGAGGGAGGAAATCCTGAGGGAGGTTATCAGGGAGAAAAAAGCTCAGGGCTCCACTTTCAAAGCAATGCCATGTATGAAGCATGCATCAATCCTGTTAGTACTGCTTATTATTTCACAATGGCGTGTCAGGAATTACAGGCACAGACCTTTCTAAGGACTCTTGCAGACCTTTATGCACTCTCATCCTGAGTCAGGATTTTGTGGAATTACGTGCTAATAAAAGCTAATTTTACACATTAAATTGCATTCTTTGAAATTGCTCTTTTAATTGCTGATCTTTCCCTGACTTTTCCACAGATCTCCCCGAGCCGCCTCATTGACGCATTTCTACCAGGGAGCCCTCCGCGCCTCATCATTAGGGCTAAAACCTGCCATCACTTAACATAACACACAGAGCTTACAACTGGGAGCAGCCCCCTCCCTTGGATGGGAGCACAGACAATAATAGACACTATAGTGGCAGCACCAATGGGAGTTTTACCATGTATTTTAATGACTTGTGCTTGATTACATTTGCTAGATTGAACCGAAGTTCATTTAGTAATTGGTATGATTCTTAGAGGGGTCCCATTTGACATTCCTTGCTCATTAAAGAGCTCCAACAGTGGCTGTTACGGCTTTCATCTCAACGGTGACCCTCTCAGATATATAACCATTCTTTCTCTTTTGATAAACCACCCAACCCAGCATTCATTAACACTTAACCATCTGCAGCCACCCCCTCCTCATACCTTCTCCCTTGCTTTGATGATATAATTAAAAGCCTTCTGTATTATCTCCCTCAGAGCACTAAGTCTAGGTGCGTCAGCTCTCGGCACATGCATTGTTTGTTATTTGATGCTTTCTGTATCAGCTGTTCCTCATGATGGGCTCATTTTTCATATGTTGTAAAGATTAGCTGATGGAGTGGGAGATCAGAGGCATGAGAAGGGAGTGTGGCTTTCGATATTAGTAACCAGATGCTCATTTGAAATGGTGATGGGGCTTGCTGTTATCTCTTAGATTATTTGGCTCCTTTGCTCTTGCCTGAAGATAAACTGGTTTGAGCGCTAGTCAATGAAAATTAACATCATCTTTAGTGGCTTGTTATGATAAAGTGCTCTTATCAGTCTGGTTTGGTGTGGCTATTCTCTCCTGGAGTCTGGTTTACTAGAAATGGCAGCTTTGTTTATGCATGTGCCCAAACTTGCCTGTTTGACCTTTGAAGCTGTGATTATAATATTAATCTATAGGACTATTCTGTTGCAAATCACTTAGGTGGTCTGTATTCCAGAGGATTTTCATTGTGAGACCTCCCTCTTGTCCAGCACGATGTTCTGTTATTGTTAGTATACTCTACATTGAAAGCTAACTCAGAGTGGTGTTTCAGTACATCTTGTTGTCTGGCTGGGGTTTTTTTTGTGTGCAATGGAGCTGCAGTTAGGACAGCACCACGCTACTGTCTGTAGCTTACACTGATTTTATGTAACTTTGTTATAAAGTTGCTTAGCTACGAAAAAACTTTGTACAATGCTTGCGTGCAGATACAAGCTTCAGCCCACAGATCTTTGGTGTCCCACGGTGTAGCTAAATACTGTTACTCCAGCTTACAGGTGGGGAGACACTGTGAGAGCTGCGCAGATACTGGCAACAGAACCACCACTTATTGGGGAGTTCCAATTTTAAATGTTTATGCTTGATGTCACACTCTGGCACCTTTCCCCTGGCTCGTGTTTAAAGGGTGTTGTGATAGATCTTGAGTAGGGAGATAACCTGGCATTTTGACACTAAAAGAACTGTGTCCTGTTTGTCATCTTCAAATTGAGAATCATGAGTTTTCTTGCTATTTTCCCCTCTCCTTCCCTGGTAGCATCCTTTCTTTTTTTTTTTTTTCTTCCCCCACTTTTCTTGCCCAGTTCCATCGTTTTGTTTTCCCAGCTTTCCTCCCTGCTTCACTTAATTCTATTTGCCATTTTCACACACTTCAATAAACTCAGTACTCTTTATGACTACAGGTGAGCTCTTTATCTCACAAGATATTAAAATCCCCCCTCCCCCCTACATAAATACACAAAATGTGTAAAACCATTCTCAGAATGCAGAGTAGGAGGGAATCTACTGACTTCTAACTGCAAGACATCATTAAAATTAGTGGATTTCCTATCTTTGCATAAGGAACGTTGCTATCTGGGCTGACTTCCACAGCAACATCTGGGCCACTGATAACATCAGTACTGGAGCATTGCTAGGTGAGCTCATGTTTTGTTAATGAAGTAATCCACTGAAAGTGCATATATAATTTTTTGGTACCACATACTTTACTGCAAAGTGTTGAACTATTACAGGAGCTTTCCTTTGCAAGTGAGACTTAAAGAATTTCATTGTAGTTAATAATATGCTTAACCTGAATGGCTTTGGTGTTACTAAATATTCAGTGTGCTGATACTGGTTTGCTACGTGTTGTGAGTGATCTTTCTGCTGAGCTAACTGAATAATAAAAAGTCATCATGATCACAAACCGTTGTGTTCTGGAGTAAGCAAACAAAGGTTGGAAGGAATATACTGGCAAGATATCTTCATTCAAAATTCATTATGAATTCCATTCATCAAAGGAGGAAAAAAAAAATGTAGACAATTTCAGGTGTGGATTGAAATTTCTGTCCTTAATAGCCTCCAGACTGTGAGTTCAGTCAGAGATCTCAAACAGCCCAGTGCACTCCCTGCCTATTGCATTTTGTCTTTTTGACTCTTCAAGCTAAGTATTCTTGTGGATTTTCTGTCCTGAGAACTAGGGGCAAATATCCAGACAGCCATAAAACTCTCAAATTAGGCTATAGGTATGTGGAAGGGATAGTAAGGATGGCATAAAATACTTAGCTGCTTTGAGACGGGTTCCAAAAAGAACTGCCACTATCTGGGAACACAGAATGCATAAAGAGAAGTTAAAACAAAACCAAACCAAATAAAATTAAAAAACAAACAAACAAACAAACAAAAAAACCAACCAAAAAAAAAACCCTTTATGATTTAAAACTTTTCTTCAAATATTAAAGCTGTTGGACATTTCTGAGTTTTTGAAATAACTAACCTGCCACTGATCTGAAAGCAAAGACCTCTGTGTTTGCTGTTGTTTGGCTACTGAAGAGCGTTAATTGTACTGATCTTTTCCATCTTGCTGGACTGGGTAGGTAAATGCTTTGTTATTGAACTGAGGTGGTCATTTGTAATGTGTAGTGTAGGAAAGATGAGCAGACCCTATCTCCTTGCCCTATTCCCCTCCAGGAAGTGTTGGGAAAAATACAGTAGTGGTGCTGTGTTTGCTAGCAGAACATGCACAGCCTTGCATATTAAGGCAGGCACTTAGCCAGCAGCTTTGAATTATTGTACCCTGACATTACCCACTGTAACTTTTAGCACTCTGGGCCCATTACTTTGGCTTGCTGCCCAGTAATGTGCAATTTCCACTTACATAAGAAGATGTAGCTGGAGTAATGACTCCTTGGAGGAGGTGTTTTCTTTTGCAGCAAATCAGCCCAGGGCCAGCAGGTGCAATTTTATAGACACAGTCCAATAATGGCACCCCGCACTATTCTCCTCTGTTAATCTAACAGTAGGTGCAAAGGAACAGATCTACCTTTGCACACTTTTCACTATCCACTGACTTATTTTCAAAGTCAAGCTTGTGTAAATGGCCTGCAAAGCTCCATGATTTTCCTTATTTTTTTCCCCTCTTCTCTTTTCCAGGCACCCCAGAATGCACATCAGAACAGGGCTGATGGATGCCCACCTCTACTGTTTGAAGAAATATGTGGTAGACTTCCTCGTAGAAAATAGGTAAGAAACTAAACAATACACAGGATAGTAGCAGGTGTTAGCAGTGACATATAGTGCAGCCAGAGTTTTTAATGGAAAATTTGTTTCATTAAATTTGCTAATATAAAATAGAATTTTTTTTAAAAAATACTTTCAAAATACTTTA
Organism: Eubucco bourcierii; assembly: GCA_013396675.1. Taxonomy (NCBI): domain Eukaryota; kingdom Metazoa; phylum Chordata; class Aves; order Piciformes; family Ramphastidae; genus Eubucco; species Eubucco bourcierii. The sequence continues at coordinate 128,160 of VWZE01010097.1, forward strand.
ACTACACTTAAAGGAATGCCAAGGATCATGTCTGAGTTTGTCATTCAGACCTTAAAAAAAAAATAAAATCTAGGAGCAGCGTGAGTGAAAGCTAAATTTTTTTTGTCTCTCTTCTGCATCTCTTGTTTTCCTAATGTATCTGTGCTTTTTGGCTGCTTATTTCACCAGGGCTCCCCTATTGTTAGGGCTGTGAATACATTTCTGACCTTTGATTTTCCCCACCACAGTCTGATTTGGCCTTTGCAATCACCTTTTCTCTCCCCCTTCACATCCACCACCACTGCAGGTGGGCTATCTCTGTAGCATCCTATGTTTTTAGCTTGTGATGTTCCTCTGTCAAAACTCTGAGAGACCACCCACTGAGAGTAAGACAAACATCCTTTTATGGAAGCGGAGAAGGATCTTAGCTATAATATTTCATGAAAAAGACCACAAAAAAAACCAAACCCAAAACGTGTTTATACTTAAAAAACAAACAAATGAACCCCACCCCCACCTCAGAGTAAGAGTTTTGGAATGATGTCCTATTCCTAGATTTTTCCATAGTGCTCTCATGTTCTTTACATACATTGAATGCTCCCTGAGTTCTCAGGAGTTTTTTCCTCTCCTTTTAAGAAGAAAGATAAAGCAGCTGACTTAAGTGTTGTGTTCATAGTGCTTTTCCTTAGCACATAAACTGACATGTGAAAAAACATTGAGGGGATTTGTGTGTGGCAGTCTTGACCGTATACAAATCTGGCGATGCAGCTGGATACATGATTGAAGAAGCTCTTCCAGAGTAAGGTTCTGTGAGTCAGTTTAAAAAAGTGGAAAATCTGTGTTAACCCCTGGGGCAGTTTCTTGCCATACATAAGAATAAAGCTTATCTAATGCTGTGACTGGCACGTGGGGGTATTGTACAAGTCATTTTTGTTACCATTTGTGTATGGGAGAATGTCTGAAAAGTGAGAAAGCTTCAGGAGTAGCAAGTGATTTAAAGCTGGAATAAGCCATTTATTCAGTGTATTTTAGAAAGCAAATGCCAGTTTGGACTTCCTTGTATTTCCTGTGGTAGTTTTGTATCTTTTCTTTTGTGATTATGCTGCACATAGAACTCATTTCTTGAAATCCTAGCCATCCAGTTTTGCTGGGATGAGACAATTCTGAAACAGTAAACATTTCACACCTTCAGTTCTTTTTTTCACTGGTATTTCATGCTGGTTTAAATTTAGATCATTAGGTTTGTGGGACAAGAACAGCCTGGGTCAGACATGGCACAGCGCATGCATGACACAGTGACACCTCAAAGCACAAGTGGTGGTAACTTCAGATTTCAAGGCTTTATGCTCTTTCAATTGAGACTAGTGAGATCTTTGGCTTTGTCAGCATCAGGATTTTACTTGTATTAACCAACAGAGTAAAATCCACAGAGGAAATTCCTCCAGGTGCTCCCAGGCTGCCCCAGAACAAGTCTGGCTCTTTGCAACTATGACCAACTGGGTTTTTTTGTCTTCCATAGAGAGATCATTTTCTGTCTTCATTATTTGATGAAACTGTACTTCTTTTCTGTGACACCTCCACAACAAATACTTAATTACAGCAGCTGGACAGCATTCCTGAGACTGAACAGCAGCATCTGGCATACGAGTGCCCAGGTAGCTGCTTTATTCTCTTGATGACACACATGCTGCTTATTCAGTTACTGAGAGTCAGTCACTAGTACTGTAACTGGGGAATGGGACTTTTACTGTGTGGAATAACTTGTGCTTTCAGGCTCCTGGCATTGGTGGGCATTTGCAGATTGTTTTTCTTCTCTGAGGTAGGGGAGGACAGTGCATACCAAAAGATCTTTCCATGTTTGGCAGCAGTGCACCAGGACTTCTTAAAGACCCTGTGGAATATTTTTGCCTCAGAAGTCCTGACATCTACATAATTGTTTGGGTTTAAGAATTCTCTTTAATACATTGTTTTTTCAGTCTAGAGAGAATCTACAGTAAGATTTTGCTCCTCTCCAGTTCTGTACCAGGACTGGAGAAGCTCAGATGCCTTGTTTAAGTTGTGTGTGTTTAAAACTAACAGCAGGGACTGAAGTGAACAGTGAAGCTGTTGTACGGTGCCAGGAAGTGCTGACACAGTGTACTTCCTCAATATTACAATATTTACATTGTGTTAATATTTTAGCAGCATGGTTTGATGGCAGGCAGAACACCTTTTTTTTTTTTTTCATTGTTTGTAGCTCAGCAAAGCATTTATTTTTCATTTTCTTTTCTTCTTTCTTTTTTTTTTCCCCCCAAATTTTATTTTGACATGCAACAGCACAAAAGATCCTGCCCAGCAGTAAAAATCTCAGATCTTACAACTAACTGTAGCTCATTCTTCTGCAGAAGAAAATTATGATTACTCCCAGGTCAGATAATTCTATGAAAGGTAATGTGGTTGTGTGTGTGGCATCGGTTGCTTGAAATGAGTTAAAAGTCCATCGAAGTCCCATCTTAGCTGCAAAGATGTGGCAAGAAAAAGCTCTTCCCAAGTGAAAGTAGTTTGTACTGCACCTGTAAGGGTAAATTGCATTCCTCCATTTAAATTGGGTTAATGTCATGTAATTACTAGCAACTAATATGAAAATGGGGGTAAAAAAGAATGCGAAATGGCTAAACCTTTGTTCAAGTATGTGAATCTTGCTTTAGGATTTGGGACAACTTTGTTACATGACACTTCTGGGAAAAGGCTGAATTTATTGTTCAACTCCAAAATGATAAAATCTTGGTATGACAACTTCATCAGCTCAGCCTCTGTTTTGCTTTGTGGTACTAGACAGCTCTCTGAATTTTCCTGTGCACTTGTTTCCTCTCCTGGGTGGGATTGTTTGGAGTATAATCAGTGCTTGTTTGGCAGCAGTGAGAATCTACTATGGGAGAGGTCCAAATGCTGTTTGGTAGTCTGTAACTCAGTTTCTAGTCCTTCAATACACTTTTATGAACTATTTTTAAAGGATTGCATAGTAGGTTGTTCTGCCTGAAGTGTTATTGCACTGTAGCAAACCAAATGAATTCTTGACTTCTAAAAGCAAAGATTAGTGGTGCCTTTGAATAAAAGAAGAAAAGATCAGTTTATTAGAACCCTTTCAAATACTTATTTCAGGGAGGAGGATGGGAACACTGTGTCCAGTACTGTGTACAGTTCTGGAGCCCCCAGCACAGGAAGGACATGGAACTGTTGGAGCGGGTCCAGAGGAGACCACAAAGATGATCAGAGGGTTGGAGCAGCTCTCCTATGAGGGCAGGCTACAAGAGTTAGGGCTCTTCAGCCTGGAGAAGAGAAGGCTTCAAGGAGACCTTAGAGTAGCTTTCCAGTATCTGAAGGGGGCCTACAGGAAGGCTGGGGAGGGACTATTTACAAGGTCTTGTAATGACAGGACGAGGGGCAATGGGTTTAAACTGGCAGAGGGGAGATTTAGTCTGGATGTTAGGAGGAAGTTCTTTCCAGTGAGGGTGGTGAGACACTAGAACAAGTTGCCCAGGGAGGCTGTGGCTGCTCCCTCCCTGGAGGTGTTCAAGGCCAGGTTGGATGAGGCCTTGAGTGACCTGTACTAGTGGGAGGTGTCCCTGCCTATGGCAGGGGATTGGAACTAGATGCTCCTTGAGGTCCCTTCCAACCTTACCCTTCTATGATTCTACGATAAATCATGCCCCTTGTTTAAATCTGAGGAATGTGTTTTGGGAGAATGATACTCCTTTCTTTTTCCACTCCTAGGAGGAAAATTTGCATTTTGGCTGTTAAAATGACCATCTCCATCTATCTCTCATTGACTAAGTCAGCACTGGGTTGCAGTGAAATTGAACTTTGAGAGTGCAACAGTCCTACCCTCTCTAAATCTACCAAGGCCAAACATAGTTCCTCAGTGGCTTGGGGAACAGCTGAAGTTCTTGCTCCTAGTACTTTGTTAATCCCTTCAACTGGAACTGATTCCTTCTCTTCTCTCCACACTCCTGCATTACTGGGGTGGGTTGATTCTGTGAGTGCATCTTTATCAGGTCCAGTGTACTGGTAGTATCTGCCCAGGGGTGCCAGCAGAAGCACTCAGAGTTCTGCCCTGTAATGGACATCTTCATCTCTGCATCCAGAGTAGATACCTGGTGCTGGTGACTTCTACCTCTGTTTTCATTAGATTCCTAAGGGGTCATGGACTATACACATAAGCTGCATTTATCGTGTCTGAACAGGGACTGTGACCTTGATGTGAACAAGCAGCAACTTGTTTGGGCTGAATTTTCTGCTGATTATAACTGTCCCTGGGGTCTTTTTTTTTTCTGCAGAGATCTTTGATTCTTCCCCAGGTTCCTTCTAGCATCACCCAAGTTAGAGTTGCTGTGGTCTTGGTTTGGCAGATACCTGCTGAATTGTATCACATCTTTGCACTGGAGGGAGTTTTAAGTCTGTGTCCAGACAAAAGATTTTCTTTCCTAAATGTTTCCTTTTTTAGAATAGAGCTCACCTGAGGATGTTACAGGTGCTGTGCTTTGTGGCATGGAGAAGACAGGCAAGCACAGGCCATGTGTGTTACCAGAGCTGCTCTGCCAGCACAGGACAGGGATGGTTGAAGGCGAACACCTGCACCTCATGATGAACTACACAATATTGCTTTTCTTAAAAGGATCATTGCATGAGCTGAGCCAGCAGGATAGACAGAAGCAGAGGCTGTAGCTGGCTGGGGGCACGGCTCCACCCCACAGCTGGCGGGCCTCACACCCCTGGGGCCCTGGGGTGGCAGCCAGCACAGTAGCCAGTCCCTTTTTTGGCACTCTCCTGAGCGCTAGGTTGGAATCCTGCCTCGCTGCTGCATTCAGGGCAGATGGAAAAAAAAGAGTCCTTATTCCATTTCCCCTGTGAACTTCATCTGTAGTGGAGGGCAGGATCTAGGCCTGTGCTTTGTGAGCTTGGCATGTTGCACAGACATGCGCTGATAATTCTTTGCTGTGTGCTGACAGTTTGCTTGCTAACAATTCCAACAGATCAACTAGCAGAAGAAATAGGATCAAAGTGAAGATTCATGGTAGTTTGTATTCTCTTTTTCCAGAATATTTCTAAAGCTCAAACTTGATGAAACAAGATACCTGAATTGGGGGAAGGAGAATGGGGAGATACATACAAAGCAACCCCTTCCCCTGTAAAATTTTATTGTGGAAAATCCAAATTTGCTTTGGAAATTTAAGTGTTGAAGATGTGTGTCTCTCTATATATCCTGTGTATATGCTTAAAAGTATATGTAATATGCATTAATATAAGTATGTATGAATGGCATTGTGCTCACAGTCAGTTGTGCAGGTTCTGATATTTGTAAGGATTTCACCTTGCTTACAGCTTAAACCTGTAGACATAGAGAGGCTGCCATTTTCGTCTCTCATTGAGGTAGAACAGAAAATCTGAAGCCAGATTAAGGCAGACAAACATGGAACTGTTGGAGCGGGTCCAGAGGAGGCCACAAAGATGCTCAGAGGGCTGGAGCAGCTCTCTTATGAGAACAGGCTACAAGAGTTGGGGCTCTTCAGCCTGGAGAAGAGAAGGCTTCGAGGAGACCTTAGAGTAGCCTACCAGTATCTGAAGGGGGCCTACAGGAAGACTGAGGAGGGACTATTGACAAGATCTTGCAATGACAGGACAAGGGGCAATGGGTTTAAACTGGCAGAGGGGAGATTTAGACTGGATGTTAGGAAGAAGTTCTTTCCAGTGAGGGTAGCGAGGCACTGGAACAGGTTTCCCAGGGAGGTTGTGGCTGCTCCCTCCCTGGAGGTGTTCAAGGCCAGGTTGGGTGATGCCTTGAGTGAACTGTACTAGTGGGAGGTGTCCCTGCCTATGGCAGGGGGTTGGAACTAGATGCTCCTTGAGGTCCCTTCCAACCTTACCATTCTATGATTCTATCAAAACAAACCAGTGTGTAGTCCTACTTGCTAAGTTATCTTCTAAAAATTACTTTTACCAGATTTCATCAGGGCAGAGCTTATCACAAAAGTGTTAGTCCAACCTTAGTTACAGGTTGGGCACACAACAAGTTGCATTAACTTTGCAAACCTGGCAGTTAGGAAGTGCCATATTGTGAGTCTTCCTATGCCATCTTTTGCTTCTGTACGTGCCACATACTGTGGCTGAGTCTCCCATTACATGGCTGTACCTTTTTTCCCCCTCCCTCTGTAACCATTGCTTCATTTGTTAACTGACACATGCAGTGAGGGGGATACTGTTCAATGTTGTATGTAACTTCTGTAGTTCAGGTGAAGGCCACCAGCTGTACTTAATGCTTGCTGTTTAAACCCTGTTCTAAAGATAAATACTTTCCTTTTGGATTCTTGGTGCTTATCACTGATACCATCATACTCTGTACACACTTCATTAACTGTCTTTTGAATACCCCTATTAGTGAACCTGCAGGCTTGCTTCATTCTGAAAGAGGAAAGCTAAAGCACATGACCTGAAGTTTGAGGCATCCTCCTCTTAAATGTGCCGTTTTTCAACCCTTAAAGTTATACAGAGATCTCTTTAGGTTAAAGTAATCTTTTCCATTGATGAGAACTGTCATAGGGTGACACTTAGCAGATCAAAGTCACATGATGAGTTGCAGCCTGCAGAAATTATGTTATATATTCAGCAGCATCTGTAAAATCCTCTGACAGAACTGTAAAAAAATTATTTTAAAAACCAGTTTTTGAGGCATCATTAACGTGCTCTAATATTGGCAGTTCTTTTCTCCTCTTACAGCCCTCTGCCTAGTACATTCAACACACACCTTCTAACAAATGAAGCAGGCATTCTTCTGCCTCATTACACAATCTTGATTGATCCCCAGGGCATAGTCCGTCTTTACCGTTGGGTGAAGAAGAGATTGAGGCTAGGGAGAGAGGAAAAGTAGATGAGTGTGATTTTAAGGATTATGTCATAATCTGTACACATGACATCTTCATTAAGGTTACCTGAGCCACATAGGTCTGGTTTTTCTTAATTTGAGTGCCCAAACTCTTACCCTGATGCTCTTCTCTGTGTGTATGTATTTATATATATGCCACTTTTAGAAGTAATCAGTGGGGCTACTGTGGCTCTTGTTCATGCAGTAGCTGTTAGCAGCATAGATTAATCACCTATCAAGTCAACCACCAGAAGGTGAGATGCTGTAAACGTCAAAGAATATCCAGCTCAGCCTTCCTAACCTTGGCCTGCAGCATACTCTTACTCTGTGGAGTGCACTACATGATCAGTTCAGTTACTTTGCAGAAAGAGAGAGAATGGAACATGCCTAATGTAGAAGGACTGAAAAAATTGAGCTGCAGAACAGGACTCTTCCAAGCATATGCAAACTATTTTTTTCAGATTTAGCTTAATGTAGTGTGGGCACTTTTTATGTTTACAAATGTAACACCCTGAGGAAAAGACAACCCTGTGCCAAATTGCAAGCATGAAAGTGCAACGGCTTCTCAGTGAGGCAGCTGAAATATTTTTTAACATGGTCAAAACAAAAGAGTTTTTCCATAGTCTTATTCTTGAAAACAGCTGAACATTTTCAATGAAGCTGTCAGGGGGAAAAAAAAAATCAGCTTGAAGCAAGCACCTGGCATGGGTAATTTCAGCCGAATCAGTTAAAATTTGGCAAAGTTTACAGATCAAGAGAGAAACTTAGAATAGGAAATGCAAGGCAGTTTATCTATAGGAACCCCAACTGCACCACCTCTGAAAGTCAGTTACCTCAGTTTTTATGATGCCACTGTGGCTTTGCTCAGAGATTATGGCTTCTCTTTTATTCACCAGAGTGGCAGCTGCATTTTCTAACATAAGGAGATCTTTGGACTTCATTTCAAAAAAATGACATCCATGTGTCGTAAACAAAGTTCACAGCACACATCTTCCTTTTTACACTTTATAATATTTCACATACTTCTGTGGTGGAGCACTTCCCTACCACCCATTCTTCCTAAAAAGCAAGGTTAAATTTTTATGATGTTTAGTGACGTGTTCTGCAATTCCCCAATTTATCCTGAATCAAGCACTTTGGAACTGTTGGGTGTGGAAAAAGCCACTGCTTCCCTTACGCAGTCACCTGGGGAGCAGGCAGCTCTGTTTGTGGCCAGGAGGAATGCTGTGTGGTACTGGAGAGGCAAGAATGATAAACGGCAGCGCTGTGGCCACTTCCAAAGGTCTGAGTAAGCATTTGCAGTGCCTTGTGTGCTGAGTGCTCACATCTTGCTTGCCACCAGGGAAATCCACTTTTCCCAGGGAGCCCTCCTCTCAGCGTGCACCCCATGAGAGGCTGAGCTGGAGCTAAGGAAACAAATCTACTCTTCTCCAGTTCTTCCAGCACTGGAGAGCTGCCCGCCAGAATTCGCCAGTAAGGAAACTCTTCTCTGAAATAAGCAAATTTGCAGTTAAGCTTTATAGCCAAAGTCAGTATGATTTGTTTGCAAAGTTAAACATTGGGGTTTTTTTTGAACTGTTGAAATAAATAAGAGCAAATTGTGTGAGGTCATAGCGCTCTGACTTTCCAGACTGCTACAGCTGCAATCCCAGAGCAAGCTGCTCTTTCTCGGCTCCCCTCTGCCGTGTCCAGAAAGCCTCAGCTAAGCCAGCACTTGGAGGGGGAAAGGAAAGTTTACTGTCTCCGTGATGTGTTCTGAGACCTGTGGCCCTGCAAAGAGCTGCAGTGGAGCCCCCTTCTCCTTCCCAGTAAATGGCAGGGGCAGTGTGAGATCTTTGAAAAGTGGAGATGTGAGTGACTGGCTCTGAAGCTCCTGCTTGGATGGCTGTGTGCTATGCTGTACACAAAGGCCCCTGCAGGTTTATATTAAGGTGCTGCCCAGACTAAACCAGTGCATTTTTTCTTTTTCCCCTCTAAATGCCTTTTTATCATTCAGGCTGTCACCTGTGTTTCCTGGCAAGGGCTGCTGGCTGGGGGAGGTCTGGCAGAGCTGAACACCCAGCTTTGGTGGTCTTTGTGTGGCTGCCTGAAAGATGGCTTAAAACAGAACCTGCTCTGTGAATACCTGCGAGTTAACATGTGTCAGCCGTGTGGCTGGAAGGTTTCTCCTTTGCTGTAAAGAGAGATTTTATAATGAATACTTTCCTTGTGATTAAAATGGGTAAATAAACAAATAGCTTCTACAGGAAGTATACTGTATGAAGACAGGGCAAATAGATTGTAGCTTTCCAAACAAGAGGGGGGAAAAAAAAACCCCAACCAACCAGCTAACAACCAAACCCAAGCTTCTCTTCAGTGTATTTAATCTATTAGAATGTGAAATGGCAATTTGTCTTTCCCATTTCCTTTCCTTGTCAAACAAATCCAGCTGTTGGAGCTTTCTCTGCACCCTATGAGAAATGCCAAGACTTGTACTTTGTTGATGTCCTCCTACTCCAGAGTATTGTTACTGTTATCTTTCCATGGTACCAGTCAAGCTGACTCTGAAACCTCAGGGGGAAAAAAACCCAATGATACAAACTGGGTTTAAACAAATGGTGATTTTCAGCGAATCACTTCTGTAATAAATGCAATTCCTCTTCCTGTTAGTAGACTACTTGGAACCAGACATGTCTTTGGGTGTGCTGAATTGGAGCTGATTATCTTCATGAAGAACTGCAAATCTTTCAAGTGAGACCATAATATGACGTGGTGGCCATGTGCCTGAGACACACAAAACATGCTTGGTCACAGCACAGCATTCTGTGTGTGCAAACAACTCCTGGTGATTTTGTTTGTTTGTTTGTTTGTTTGTTTTTTCCTAAAGAAAATGTTAAAACTTTTAGATGTTGTCCTCAAACTGTGATTTACAACATTAGATAATAACACTTTGGATTCCCTATGAAAAGTGAACTTAGGGAAACCATGAGGAAGGTCATTCAAATGTCAATGCAAATATTGTAGAATCACAGGAAAATTTAGGTGGGGAAGGACCTTTAGTCCAACCTCCTGCTCATGTTCTAGGTTTCTAAGGTTGTTTGGTTTTGGGTTTTTTTCGCAGTTAAGTTTTGAAAGTCTCCAGGGATGGAGGCTGGGCCTTGTCTCAGGACTGTACCACTCACTGAAATGTTGTTTTCTTTCTGTCCCAACTGGAATTTGATTTGCTGCAGTTGTGTCTGTTGTCTCTTGCCATTTTAGTGTGCACTTCCCTGGGAAAAGTCTGGCTGTATCACTTGAGATTTGATAGTGGAAAACTGTAATCAGATCCCCTTGCAGCCTTCTCCAGGCTGAACAGACCCATTTCCCCCAGCTTCAGGTTCTGTGTCATGTGCCCCTGGCCCTCTTGGTGGCCTCTGCTGGGCTTGCTTAGATCTGATAATAAACATTAAAAATTGTAAACTATTTTTCCTCCTGTTTCTTGCAGTTGCAGCTTCTCGGGTAGCCTTCAGTCAAATTGACATAGGTCTTCATGCAAGATGCAGATTTTGAACCAAGGAGGAATGGTTGTTCTTTTATTCATCTGTGTGCACTTTTTCTTCTCTTAAACCATTGCCACTTGGACAGTATCATCCTAAATACTCTTTCATCAGTGCAATGCATTTTCTTCCACTTCTTACTACTCACATGTAAGATAATACTTAAGGTTAAATTGTGATCTTACCTTACTGAGCATCTTCTTGTGAGGATACAATCCTTGTATGTGATATCATGGTATATTTCTTTTACAGTGAAAAACATCATTTTCCAGTATTTCCTGTCCAGCTGATTGGATTATACAACTTGCAAGAATTTTCAATTTTCCAGATTATTCTTTTCTTTATTCCCCTCTCTGGTTTGCTTCTAATCTCTTTTCTTGCACACCACCTCAGTCAGACCGATCTGTTAGGAGCAGGTGTCAATCTGTTGGAGGGTAGGAGGGCTCTGCAGAAGGACCAGGACAAACTGGATGGGTGGGCAGAAGACAATGGGATGAGATTTAACAAGGCTAAGTGCAGAGTTCTACACTTTGGCCATAACAACCCCAAGCAGTGCTACAGACTGGGGACAGAGTGGCTGGAGAGCAGCCAGACAGAAAGGGACCTGGGGGTGGTGGTAGAGAGTAGACTGAACATGAGCCAGCAGTGTGGCCAGTAGGACAAGGAAGGTTATTCTTGCCCTTGTACTCAAAACTGCTCAGGCCACACCTTGAGTCCTGTGTCCAGTTCTGGGCCTCTCAGTTCAAGAGAGATGTTGAGGTACTGGGACGTGTCCAGAGAAGGGCAACAAAGCTGGTGAGGGGCCTGGAGCACAGCCCTGCGAGGAGAGGCTGAGGGATCTAGGGTTGTTTAGCCTGGAGAAGAGGAGGCTCAGGGGTGACCTCATTGCTGTCTACAACTACCTGAAAGAAGGTTGTAGCAGAAAGTTCTTCAGAGAGAGTGATTTGCCATTGGAATGGGCTGCCCAGGAAGGTGGTGGAGTTGCCGTCCCTGGAGGTGTTCAAGACAAGACTGGATGAGGCACTTAGTGCCGTGCTCTAGTTGATTGGCTAGGGCTGGGTGATAGGTTGGGCTGGGTGATCTTGGAGGTCTCCTGAAACCTGGTTGATTCTAGGATTCTGTGATTCTGAAATTCTGTGTCCCCGTTTACTCATGAGTTCAATTTCTGGAAAAGAGAGAAAACAGTGTTTGTTTCCCTGCTATTCCATTTTTCATAATTTTTGTATTATAGATGTTAGTTCAGTGGGTTTTGTATTATAGATGTTAGTTCAATGTCAAATTTCACTGTGCCTTAGCCAGCCAAATGAGATATGATCAGTAATAAAGATGCCTGTAAGATTGTTCCTCTCTTCACTATTGCATTGAATTGTCATGATGGGAGACTTAACTTGCTGCATATAAAAGGGAGAATAAATGCTGCTGATGATGATAGGGCACACATGCCTGAATAGAGTTGCTAAGAGATACCTTCATTAAGTCAGTGAATCATTAGTCAATCAATAACAGTATTTCTGAGCTTCATTCTGAATGTGATAAGTAGCTGGAGTATGAAATAAGGGATGGTCTTAGTCTTGGAGCAAAGGAGTTCTAACACCTTAATCAGATGCAGAACATTCTATGGGAAATGCTGAGTGCTGTCTAGTTAAGTTCCTGGTTTAGAAGAAGTCAAAGACCTGAATGGGGAGGAGGAGTGAGATTTCCCTAAATCAGAAATGCAGAAATGAACTGTAGTACGCACAGCATTTTACACCAAGTTTTTCCAGATTAATTCCACCTGGAAAGAACATTAGTAATATAAGTAGGCTCATAAAAAAATGGAGATAGGATTCATTGGCAAAAAAGCTTCATCTTAAAGCTCATTAAGAAAGGATAAAGTGACCCAAAAATCAACCAAACAAAAATTTCGTCTTCTCACAGGCTAGAAGATGATGTTGCAAATGCTACAGTAGAGAGAAGAGAAGTGTTGCCCTACAGAGAGGAATGGAGCAAGGATTTGTGATCATAGTGAGGATAGGAATTATTTTAAGGTAGAATTATTGCTGGGAAGAAGAGTGTAGAAATGGGACCTGTAGAGATGGAAGTAGGACTGAAACACACACCAGAGCTTCCAGTTTATCTCCCAGACTGCTGAAAGAATGAGCAAGTTGTTAAGTCAAAACAAGTATGGGTCAATTTGGTTGCAGACCACTGAACACAGTAGAATCATAGAATGGTAAGGTTGGAAGGGACCTCAAGGATCATCTAGTTCCAACTCCCTGCCACAGGCAAGGACACCACCCACTAGTACAGGTCACTCAAGGCTTCATCCAACCTGGCTTTGAACACCTCCAGGGAGGGAGCAGCCACAACCTCCCTGGGTAACCTGCTCCAGTGTCTCACCACCCTCACTGGAAAGAACTTCCTCCTAACATCCAGTTTAAGTCTTGCCAATATCTGCATGGAGAAACACCAAAGTGATGTAGGCATCTACAGCGCCTTTAATACAGTCTCAATGGAGTGGGGTGAAGGAGCTTACCCATGTGAAACTGCAACCATGTCTACATTCTTTGACACATTGTATACAGACATCTGAAGCATTTAAATCTATAGAAATAGATATTTGGGTATCTTAAGTTTAAATAGTTCATCTGCTTTATGGATAGATTTTAACTTTCTTAAATGCATCCTATGAGTGTGTTTGTTTAGGCACATTGTCAGAATGCCTCTGTTCAGTGTGCTTTTCAGAAAAGGAGCCTAATTTTAAAGGCATTTAGAAAAAAGTTAGTAACTCAGACAGATGGCTGCAAAGGCGGAGGTGGGAGAGAATGGGGAGAGATGAGTTCTGGCAAGGAATCGCGTTTGGTGCAGGTGCGCTTGTTTGAGAAGAATGGGATGCTGTCTGGGAATGAATGAGATCCATTCCTCAGCAGCATGTATAACCTGCCAAACACCCTGGGTGGCCTCTGACAGCCTCAGAGACTTTTTGGTCAGAGAGGAGTTCTAAAAATGTCCGAACTTGTTGGCATTCCCATGCAAAAGCTGTATTAGCTGGGAGCTGTGGGGTGTTCCTGGCTGTTTGGCAAGTGGGCAGAGCTAAGGTTACTTAGATGACCTAAGCTGAGTGCATGCACGTTTTCAAAGGGCTTGAGCATGTAATTGAGGAGTTTTCATTTCTGTGGTCAATTTTTCAGAAAGCTGTCTTGTTTCCCAAAGGGGTTTTTGGCAGAAATGGAAGTTAGATCGCTGCTCCTTTAAGTGCATCCAGACTTGGTGGAACTTGAGAACAGCTTTTAATGTGGTTTTCATCCATACCATCTCTTCCATACTTTGATCTGGATCTTCTCTGTGTTTATGGTGTCTGTGACCGTCGCTTGCATATTGTCTTCAGCTTTCTTTCCATGGTGCAGAATGCAGGGATTTCTATGGTCATCCTGCACTTTTGGGAAGCCATCCCTAAGCTTGAGCCTGCAAAGTAAAGCTGTGCAGTTAGCCTGGCTTGCACAATCTTGGCTTTTGAAATACTGTCATGCATGCTCTTAATGAACATTGGGAGTAAGCTGCTGTCAGACTTGAAGTTTATGGTTAGAAAACACTACAGAAAGATAAATGAAACACAAGTTCAGTCATGTGAAATTACCTTCTAGTAGAATGTTTCTCAAAATTTCCTTGCTCTCTCCCTAGGCTTTTAGCTCCAAAAATCATTACAGACACTGACAAATGAGTAATTAATATGAAATTGAGAGGATAAGAAGAACATTTACTCTTTCTTTTTTGTGATGACAATTTTGAGACTAGGACAGGACAAATAGAAGGTAGCAAGAACTAACATCTGTTTGATGCTATGATTAGTGTTGCAGGTTATTGAGTTAGGCACAAGTAATTGCCTGGTAGTTTATTGGCTTGCCTGGTTACTTTGGAATTTTCCTTTGTTATAATTGGTCTTGGGTACACCAAACGAAGGCTGAAAGATTATTGAGAGATGCAAGGACAGAATTAGCCTTTCGCTGGGGTGTGTGGCACACCCTATAAATTTATCATTTGATATTTTTCCCTTTTGTATGTAGGCATTCTCTGCTTTCTCCACATTCTTAGCATGTCTCAGAAATTCCAGCGTTTTTAGCAGTGAATCAGTGAGAAGAAGGGGGAAAGGCCTGTAATTGCTTTTTCCATTGTGCTTGTTAAAACCGCATTGTGGGAAATGGACCCAAACACTGTCTTTTAAGTGGTGTTGAGTCTGAGGCAGGTGGTATTAACTCAGGACTGCATTAACTCTTTTCAAATCTCTTTCCTGTTTCCTTGAGGAAACATGCCTGGTGTATGTATGTGGCAAGGGCTGTTTGCCTGCCTCTTGCATTGACATTTTAATTTGGTCCATGATATAAATATCATTTCCCTAATCCCCCTTGCCCTGACCCTGTTTTGTCTTTTCTTCAAAGTGAGTTGACTTTTTTTTTTTTTCTTTAAGGAGGGGGGAGGAGATGGGAATGGTGGCTGGCTGCTCTAGTTTGGACCATTAAATGCTTGAGGAAAAAAATCTCAGAGTAACTGTTGTTTCTTTCTTTGTATTCACATGGAAATTTTTAATCTCCATCAAAGGATCAGGAGAAAATAACGTTGAGATTCAACAAGAGAGCTCCCAGCTTACATGGAATTTTTAAATGTTATTTGGCTTTATCCTTTAAGCGATGAGAACCATGAACTATGTACCTACAGGGTTCAGAATTAACTTTTCTCTTCCTTCCAACACACCCTTTTTTTTTCCTTTCTCCAACTCCCTCCCTTTCTCTTACATCTGTATTGTTCTGCATAAACATGCAACTTCTTTTCAGCCAAAACTGTAAGTGCCTTAGGATTTGTTTAGTTGTATTTATATATACATTTCTAACGTTAATTATGAGCACCAGTCTGTAATACAGACTCATGTTCTTCTTTTGATGTGATCTGAAGAATCTGTGTTGAAAGCCACGGAGTTAAGATCAGAACCCAAACCACTGTATGCTTGTATAGTTGTGCAAGAGCTAACATCTCCGAAAAAACCCAAAACAAAACAAAAAAACCACCCTCAAGTAGGTTATACAAGGGCTAATAATCTGCTTGTTTCTAGTTGAGAATCACAAACACTGTTTGCACCTGTATATGTAGCTGATTGTGCTAATAATGATAGCTAGGGAGACCCCCTGCAACCAGCCCGTGGAGAGTAACAGCAGATTTCACAGGTGGGTGCTGACAGCAATGGTAGATTTCATGCTTCATCACAGATTAATAAAACAGGGAGGATATTAAAATGCTAATACTCATTAATACTGTTTTATGGTGTTTAACATTAAACATGGAAAATGAAAATGAATGACAGCCGGTAAATGGAACTGACAGTTGTGTTCGTGGTGTCTGAAGCTGGTGAGAGCTAGCTGCAGGAAATAAAAGCTGTGGATGCTCCCTTTCCTGCTATGGATCAAGCCAAACAGCACCTCCTGGTACTTAGATTTTTGCAAGATCACCTAAACCTAGGCATGAATAGACTTTTCTATTGCTATAAAGTATTTTATATAAGATTTTTTTCCTTCATTAGCATTGGTCAGAACCATCATTTTCTGTGTCATATGAAAGACAGAATCTCCAACAATATCTCTAAGAGCAGAAATCACAGCCCATTGAAGCATGACTGTGAAGTACATTTTTAAATTTTGATTTTAAGTGGTCAACATTTGTTATTTTCCCCAGAACTCTTCTTGTGTTTCAGTTGCCTCCCTTGTTCTTAATTTCTTGCTAAAGTTTTGGTAAGCTTCCCTTGATTCTAGGGTCAGTTGTACTTGAGCAGCAAGAAAAAACGGGCCCTTTGTGGGCCATAACATACATTATGTATGTTGTTATACATTACATTATGTAATGTGTAATATAAAATACACAGATACAAATTTAATTCTTCCATATCACTGACTCTTCTGGTTTTATTCGTTGTTAACACTCACTGAAAAATTCTGTGTAGCTGCATTTAAGTATGAAACTTAAAGATCTGGGATATTTATGCCTGTTGTTCTTCACAAGTGAACATTTTTAGTTTACCATGAACCTTACCTGTGCCTTTACTGTCATTCAGAAATCCCAGGAACACCAGGGAGGATGTCTTAGTGCACAGGGACCAGGGTTTAAAGGAATTCTAAAGGCACAATACTTGGGTCTCTCTGGTGACAACAGTACATGCTCAAATTACAGTTATCTGACCAAGTGCCTGTTTTTGTACCTCAGAGCTGTGCATTTTAAATGCAATTACAGTATCACAGTATCACAGTATCACCAGGGTTGGAAGAGACCTCAAAGATCATCAAGTCCAACCCATCACCACAGACCTCAAGACTAGAGCATGGCACCAAGTGCTACGTCCAAACCCGCCTTGAACACCTCCAGGGACGGTGACTCCACCACCTCCCTGGGCAGCCCATTCCAGCAGTCAATGACTCACTCAGTGAAGAACTTTCTCCTCACCTCCAGCCTAAACTTCCCCTGGCACAGCCTGAGACTGTGTCCTCTTGTTCTGGTGCTGGTTGCCTGAGAGAAGAAGGTAACCTCCCCCTGGCTACAACCACCCTTCAGGTAGCTGTAGACTGCAATAAGGTCCCTCCTGAGCCTCCTCTTCTCCAGGCTAACCAATCCCAGCTCCGTCAGCCTCTCTTCATAGGGCTGTGCTCGAGGCCTCTCACCAGCCTCGTTGCCCTTCCTCTGGACACGCTCAAGCAAATAATCATGAATATTCTCAGTTTATAATGCCTACATCTGAGGCTGCAGTCTGTGTAGCTGATGTAGTGACTGCTGTGTGCTCTGACCTCGGAGGTACGTTTAACATGGACTTTTCCAGGGAGTTCTTTCGCTTTTAAAGATCCCTTTTGCTCTTGAATTCCCAGCTGTTTCTTGCACGTGCACCATGAATTTCAATTGCCTTGTTGTCTTCATTTCCCCCACATATGCACTGTCTCTTGCCAACATCCCTCTTTGTTGTGACCTGCTACGTGAATGGCAGATTCCATCCCAGAGATATTTCTTCTTTTTATATGTGCTTAAAATAGGATCAGTATCTGTCCCTTTCAAAACTGCTGCCATTTCCTTCTTGTTCTCAGGGGTCTAAAGCCACCTAAGGTGCTTTAGGGATTATTAGTTGTCCCCTTTCCTTTACAAGCAGCAATTTAATGGGCACTTTCTATATTTTCTGGTGCATTTGAAAACCTACTACTGTCAAGGTGGAAACAGGCAGGTATGACTTCAAAAATCAAATGTTAAGGAATGAAAGGTAAAGGAAGTCAAAGATAATGAAAAATAGTGGTCTGAAATTTATGAAAATGTGCTTATTTTAGCAAGTGTTTCTCAATAGCAGGGTCATTTTTATCCTCGCTACCATACAGATTTTCCTGTGAGGTGTCTGAGCATGGTTACTTGGAGTTGGCTTAGAACTGAATTTCTGCCTTCCTCTCTGTCTTCTTTTCTGTCTCTGTTTTTGTCTCTGTCTTCCTTTCTCTCTGCCTTCCTTTGCCTTCCTCTGTGAATTTTGTGCCTTCCTCTCTTTCCATCCACCCTCCCATTTCTTTCTCCTGACTATAGTAGATTTTTTTCTTTATGTTGATCTCACTGAGTATTTCATTCTTACTTCTTGGTGCTAAAGAAAATAACAAGCTTGGAAACCAGGGGGATGCCAAGTTTTAAAAGCTGAACAGAATAAAAAAAGACTGCTTTCTTCAGCATATACAGACTTACACTTATTTCTTCTTAATATAGGCACTTTTTTAACACACTAGACCAGAAACCTTTTTGGTTTGTTTTCTCTGCAATCTAGGTTACAGGCTAGTTGGTTCTTCCAAATTCCTGCTAATTTTTTTTTTCTCTCTTGATGAAGGGTCTTCAGTCCTATCCCTCCTTTTGATTTAAATTCCTTTCCTAGTCACAGGCAGATGTTTGGTTTCCCTCGATGTTGATGGTCAGATTATATTCTCACACTGACACTTTGTATATCCACATTTGCAATATCTGTCACCAAAAAAAAAAATCACAAATTTTTCTCATTGAGTACCTTACTGTGTGTTTTTTTAATACTTTCCAAAGGCAAATTCCTTTAGTGTTGCATATAAATTGCTTAAACAGCAAGCAAAGGGAAACCTTCCTGGTTTTCCTTTTCCAGTAAGAAGGGTGTGTTTCTGAGTCACATCTTATGGATGACCCAAAGATTTACTCCACCTTTGCTTAAGGAATGTGGCTAGCACTTCAGAGAATTTGAGGAAAGCTTCAGGAGTTTGGCCAAGAAAGAATAAACCATCAAAAACCAGGCAAAACTTTGTCTTTCTCCCTTACCGATACTTTCATTTCCTACCATGTTGTGCTGTCCTTTGCATCAGAGTATTTAAGCCTGCCAAATACTTGGATATTTTATAGGTAATATATCTTATAAATGCCATGGCCAGCCTCTGAGGGA
The DNA here is from genome assembly GCA_013396675.1 of Eubucco bourcierii. Classification (NCBI taxonomy): domain Eukaryota; kingdom Metazoa; phylum Chordata; class Aves; order Piciformes; family Ramphastidae; genus Eubucco; species Eubucco bourcierii. The sequence continues at coordinate 146,986 of VWZE01010097.1, forward strand.
AACACAGGATTGTCGGTTTTGGATGGAGTATAAAACCCAAGCAGGAAATCATTGCTGAATGGCACAGCTGCAGGCAAATATTGTAAGCTAGTAAACTGCCCATCTGCACAGCCACACGTGTGTCGGAGCGCAGGGCCAGGGTGGCCATGGCAGAGCATGCCTGTAAGTGGTTAGCAGGGAGAAACTTGGTGATTAAAGAATGAAGTGTTTTGCTTCATTAGTTCCTAAAATACAGCTATCTGAAGGTGGTTACAATCTTATTTTCAAAAANAGACACAGAACTAAAGACTTTCCTTGTCTATAATAAAAAGTAAAAGCAGAATTTCAGATCTGGGGCAGGTTAGATCATCCTGCTGCAGGACAGAGGATGTGACACAACCTGCAGTTGAGGACTGAAGGAAATGTTTGACAAGAAAAAGGAAAATACTGTATTTGTTTGTGGGGCTGAACTGGCAGTCATATGTGAATCTTTCCAACCAAGTTAGGGACAGGAAAGGCTGTTTTGATCCTTAGGTCTCGTTCACCATCACTGAACAGGAGTCTGGGCAGATTATGAAGCTGCACGTTTCTTAAAGTTTGAACCGTTTAAGATCTCCCTTTGCTAGAGGTTTTGCCAAGCAAAATCCCCTTTGCGATGCTTGTTCTGGTACTTTCCTTTTTAAATTTGACCTATAGCTAGTTCTGAGTTTTGTGTCTTCCATTGTAATTAAATCCTCTTTCTTTGTGGGTTATCATTTGCTGAGTTCCTCTAGCCAAGCTCTGTGTTAGTTCTCCCAGTTCTTTCTCTGAAGCTTAGCACTTCCTCTTCTTTGTGCCAAGCTGGAGTTCATTTTCTGCATGATTTTCCCAAGCACTACTTTAAATAATCCACAATTCAGTTACTAAATGAGGATAAAAATAATGAAACAACAACAATAAAGCTCTTCTAAAACTGCATCTCATGTGCTCCAGCTGTAAAAGCTACCAATTTGGGATATTTTTCCTAAATACTTTATTGAAAAATCAAATTACCTTCAAATAGTCAAAATTAAATTACCAGGGTTATAATCCCATTGTGCAGTAAACTTTCTACATCAATATTGTCTATTGGGGTGAGATTTTTCTTGATTCATTGTAAAGTATTATCAATGCAAGAGGAAAGGTAATCAAGTGATCAGAGTCCTTGTATCTGGTGAGATTCCATCCTGAGTATTGCATCCAGTTCTGGAACCCCTATTATAAGAAGGATATGGACATGCTGGAGCATGTCCAGAGAAGGACCACGAGGATAATCAGAGGACTTTAGCACTTCTCCTGTGAAGACAGTCTGAGAGAGTTGGGGCTGTTCAGTCTGGAGAGGAGATGGCTCTGAGGAGATCTTCTTGTGGCCTTCCAGCATCTGAAGGGGGCCTATAGGAAAGCTGGTGAGGGACATTTTAGGATGTCAGGTAGTGATAAAACCTGGGGGAATGGAGCAAAACTAGAAGTGGGTAGATTCAGATTGGATGTTAGGAAGAAGTTTTTCACTATGAGGGCGGTGAGGCACTGGAACAGGTTGCCCAAGGGAGGTGGGAGAAGCCCCACCCTTGGAAGTTTTTAAGGCCAGACTGGATGGGGCTCTGAGCGACCTGATCTAGTGTGAGGTGTCGCTGCCAATGGCAAAGGGGTTGGAGCTGAATGATCCTTGGGGTGCCTTCCAGCCCTGACAATTCTATGATTCTATATAGGTGGCTTGAGTTCAAGACTCTGCTTTATCAGAAACCCTTCAGGTGATTTCTCTGCCTCCTAGTATTGGGATGTCAAAATTGGTATGAGTTGAAATATGTACACAGAGAAGGGTGTGTTGCCAGCTGAACCCTTTGGAGGGTTTCTGTTCACTGATGTACTTTGGATCTGGACACTTAGTGAGTGTGAAACTCTTGGGACCTAAACTTGTTAAAATGTGCTGATTTCTCTTGGTTAAAGGACTTAGTCTTTAAAATGTTCTTGATGTTTCATGCGAGCAGGAAGACAACATTAAGGTCTGTGTCATTTTCACTTAAGGATCTGATATTTCACATATTCTCCTCCTTGAGCATTTCCATATTTTCATCACAAAGGAAAAGGAACTGCTTTGATTTTTTTCCTCTGTAAGCTCATTGTCCTTTCCTGTTGCTATCTTTTAAGGTACTTAAGTGGATTTCAGTTGTTATCATTACAGTGTCTCAGTACTTTGTACATTCCATCTGCACACAAGCAGGAGTTGCAGGGTGATGCTGTGTTACATTATAGGCATCTTTGTTAAAATGTAGAAAAAAATATTTCTGAAAATGAAGCTATTTCCTTATTTTGAACCTTCCTTTATATTTTTGTGCATTAAGGAATCATAGAACCATAGAATGGTAAGGTTGGAAGGGACCTCAAGGATCATCCAACCACAGCCTCCCTGGGCAACCAGTGCCAGTGCTGCACCACCCTCACTGGAAAGAACTTCCTCCTAACATCCAGTCTAAATCTCCCCTCTGCCAGTTTAAACCCATTGGCCCTTGTCCTGTCGTTGCAAGACCTTGTAAATAGTCCCTCCCCAGCCTTCCTGTAGGCCCCCTTCAGATACTGGAAGGCTACTATAAGGTCCCCTCAAAGCCTTCTCTTCTCCAGGCTGAAAAGCCCCAACTCTTGTAGCCTGTCCTCATAGGAGAGCTGCTCCAGTCCTCTAAGCATCTTTGTTCATCAGCCCTCCTCTGGACCTGCTCCAACACTTCCATGTCCTTCTTGTGCTGGGGGCTCCAGAACTGCACACAGTACTTCAGATGGGGTCTGACGAGAGCAGAGTAAAGGGGGAGAATCACCTCCCTTGCCCTGCTGGCCACACTGCTCTTGATGCAGCCCAGGACTTGGTTGAGGAAGCACTTGACTAGTGGATGTTGTCTTAGGGCCAGATGTCTTGGAGTACCTGACATTTTGGTTCATCCTGACGAGAAATGTGCAAAATGTCTGACAGACAAAGAAAGTGAAGACATGTAAGTTTTATCATTCATGGGCTTCATGTGTGTATCTCCTTAGGACAATCACATCTCTCCGGAGTGAATTGATTCCACATCTGGTTAGGAGACAGTTCTCCTCTCCTGCATCATTGCATCCAGGAATAGACAACAAAGAAGAGGACCAAAAGAAAAAAGAACAAGCATCTCAAGGTCAGTAGAAGATGTAATAAAGGTCTTAAAACTTACAGCCAAATTATTGGTTAGAGTACAGAATTAGCCTGAAACAGTAATTTGAGGATTAAGGCCTTTTCTCCACAACAGCAAAGATTCTAGTAGATTTCTTTTTCAAACAGTGTTGTGCATTATGTATTTTTATCCTCCCTTATTTGGGTATAAATCAAAAAGCAAATCAGATAGGTGCTCTGTGTATTTTCTTCTTGAATACACTAAATGCACTTCTGAAAAATGTAATTTTAGGAGAGAGTTCCTAAAATTGCCTAGGGCAACAGACTGAGCCTTAACCACCCTGCACTGGGAACCGGACAGGATCTCAGATCTTGGATTTTATTTTTAGCATTTCCGCTGTCTCCTTGTGTGACCTTAGGCAAAACATTGCATCTGTCCCAATCCCTTGATTCCCACCTGCAGAATAAAAATAAGCACTTACTCACTACAAGTGATAAAATCTGGGAATGATTGCTAAGTATCTAGCCATTCAGATGATGTGAGGCAGAGATTTCCCTTCACCAACAGCATTTTAATAGTATTCCTCTTCAGAAAGTATTTCATTAAATCCTGTCTAACTTCGTGCATGTGTGTGTTCTCCAGACATTTATAGTTTCATAAAGGAAGATAATAGCTTGCTGAAACCTGCTCCAGATAACTCTTGTTGGAACGATCATAGAGGAGATATGAACGAAACTCTCCACGAAGGGAAAGTGCGGTGCTACGTCCACATAATGAAAGAGGGACTCTGCTACCGAGTGAATACTCTGGGCTTCTACATTGAAGCTAACCGACAGGTGAGGAAAGAGCAGGACTGCTGCCTGGGAATGCGACAGTAGCTCCTGGGACATTTTAGCCTCCAGGAGTGGCTCCCTGCAATACAACCGAGGAGTGTGTGGGAATTGAAACAGTGCCACGTTATCTAGGCACATCACCCTGCTGGGTGCTGGATTGGGACATGAGGCCAGGAAGCTGTTCTGTCAGTGATTTCCTCCATAGCTTTGACTCAGCTAAGAAAACCTCCACTCCACGCGCTCTTTGGGGTTTTGGTAGTGGCAAGATCTCCAGCCAAGGAGCTGTGAAGGTTTGGGAGTTACCCACCCCCACACACTTTGTAAAATGACCCAGACTAGAACTCAGCTGGCTGGAAGTTAAGTGATGAAGCTCTATTTACAACTTTGCACAATGTACAGCAGATATTTACACTATATACAGAATATTTACAGAAATATACAAGTAAAAGGTAATACAGCAACACAACTCCCCTCCCAGAAATCAGAGACCCCAGGAGGGGCTCCCAACCACCCTTCCACCTTCTTCCCACCCCTGTACATTACCCCAAGGTTTACCTTATGTGCAAGGTAAATTAGGAGGATCGGCCAAGGGAGTTAGAAGAAAAAAAGTGGTTAGTGAGAATTAATCGGCAGAGGAGCCAAGAGGCAGAAGCTGCCAGATCGCCCCAGCAGCTCCTGCTCCAGCAAGAGCCAGAGAGAGACTGACTTATCTAATGTTTTGGTTATTGTTCCCAAACAATTTCTTAGCAAGCATATGAGTGAAGTAGACATCATGATGTTTTCCTTTCACAGCCTATAGTGTAATTTTCTCCATTAAAATATTCTAATTAGCCTCAAACCAGCACAGGAGCCAAGAAGTGTGGAAAATAAGACTGGGAGTAGCTTTGATAGCTCATCTAATCAGTGTCCTCCATGTCCTAAAGGCAAGGTCAGTTCTGACTGGACTCTTCTTAATAGATATTTATCTAAGTTGTTAATTTTAATAATATTAAGGTTATTAATAGTTTCCAGGAAGACTCAAACCACCCATACATTCAAATTGCCTTATGCTTTCCGTTATGGAAAAGTTATTTTATGAACAACTTTCACTAAAGAACAAGAGGACACAGTCTCAAGCTGCGCCAGGGGAAGTTTAGACTGGAGGTGAGGAGAAAGTTCTTCACTGAGAGAGTCATTGGCTACTGGAATGGGCTGCCCAGGGAGGTGGTGGAGTCACTGTCCCTGGAGGTGTTCAAGGCAGGTTTGGACGTGGCACTTGGTGCCATGCTCTAGTCTTGTGGTATCGAGTTGGATTTGATGATCTTTGAGGTCTCTTCCAACCTTGGTGCTACTGTGATACTGTAAAGTGGCACTCCAGGTAAATAGAGAAGTGAAATGTTGATCTGTTGCACCTTTCACTTTCACAGTACTGACAATACATAAAACACAAAATCATAGAGGAGGATTAGAGAAACCTTGTACTAATGAGCTGATGATTAAAAGCTTCTTTTTTTTTTTTTTTTTTTTAAGCTACACTGGCTGATGTGATACATGAGTTCTTGCTTCACTCTTCTAGTGATGAACTTAATTGCTTCAGGAGTGGACAGCTTTGGAGAAGGACTGTTTAGGAGGGCTTGTAGCGACAGGATGAGGAGCATCATCTGGATGATGCTGGAGCAGGGTGTATTTAGGTTAGACATAAGTTCTTTACAGTGAAAGTGGTAAAATACTGGGACAAGTTCCCCAGGGATGTGATTGAGGCCACATCCCTGGAGACATTCAAGATCAGACTTTAATGTGGCCCTGGGCAACCTGATCTAGTTGGAGGTGTCCCTGCTCACTGCAGGGAAGTTGGACAAAATGACCTTTAAGGGTCACTCCCAACCCAATGCAATCTGTGAATCTGGATCTGTTTCCTCTAGTTTTGAAAGACCAATAGGGTGTGTAGTAGGCAAAGACTTAACATTTCTGGGAAAGGGTCTAGGAGAGCAATAAAGTGATTGGGACCCCTGGAAGTAGACATTACCTCGCCTTTACTGTCAAGCTGAGTTGATTTCCTTTTTATAAACTGAATGGATGAATTTATGCAAACTAGGGTTGCAACATGGCAAACTGAGTTCACAATTGGAGCTCTTTCTCCTAGGTGCCTGTAAATGAGCATAAAGTGATCTGTTTTGCAGTTAGGAATATGAGGAAGAGAAAAGGAAGGCAGCATTGCTGTCAGAAAGAGACTATCTAGAAGAAGTGTGCCCAAAGGGTTAAGGGAGAACACCGCTTGCTAGGGGAAGTGTGCATGTACATTTGGCAGCAGCTACTTCAGTAAAAAGTTATTGAGTTAAACCAGTCAGACTCCATGTGGGGGTGTGTTTTGTGTTGTTTTTTGTTGGGTTTTGGGTTTTCTTTTTTAGCCTAAATATTCTACATTTTGGTCAGTTCAGGAAATGTGTTTGCTCCTGGGTGGTACATAGAATTAGTGTTTTGAAATCACTTTGGGGCCTTCAACATAGGAAAGGATTTTCTTTGAATTTTTAACTTTTCCAGAATGGTAACATTTCTGAGGAAACTGTGTGGAGGTAAAACATAAAATGGAGCTTAATGAGAGGTTGTGAGAAAGGAGTTCCTTTTTTTTCAGTGCCACTGCATTTTGTTTCTTTTGCTAATCCTCATAAAATATACACATTTACTTTTATCAGTTGTTTTTTTTTTTTTTAACCTACTTTGTTGGTCTCTAAGGAGAACTTATAGTTTATGTTTGCTCTTATCTTGGTCTTCACAGACCAGGTTCTGATTCTCTAGTTGCAAAGCCAGGACCTGTGTCTTTGCTGTCCAAGAGGACAGACTCCTGAAGCAGTAGCAGTTCACTCCAGTAGCTGTGAGAAGGAATGGCATCCTAACCCATTGCCCTTCTGGTGAGGAAACACTTTACTCACATCATTTCACTTCCAGCTGGGTTTCTGGATGCCTGCAGCCTGTGTGTGGGCAGGTGGGTTCAGGAGGGAGTTATCTTCAATAGCAGGAAATAGTTTCTTTGTAAGATGAATTAAATCCAAACACATCTTAAACCTTCCCTTGACCCAGGCACTCCCTCTGACTCCTGCCCCCTATCTAACCTTTCTTTTCAGAGCAAAATGCTTGAGCTGGTGGCTTTCTTGGGTCACCCCTCAGGCTGCACTACTATTGACTGATTCTAATAAGGACTTTGCTCTGGCCAGTGAAATCCTTTATTTATTTCACTACCCCACCTTTCCTCTGAGGAGGGCAAGAGCTTTTCCTTGTTTCTTTCCCTTTGCACAGAGCAACACTGGACAGTAGGAATCTTTCCAGCCTATGCTGTAGGTACGCTTTGGTGTGTGTTCCTCTCCTGGATCTATCTGTCGTGGCTGCTCAGCTATGTGTCAGGTGAGGACCACATCCCTTCACCAAGCCAGCATCATTCAGGCAGATTGGCCTAGTTCATGGCTTTTTGGTAAGCTGGAGGTTTTCTGTAGTGCCTCTACCTTTTAAAAAACAAAACAGATACAAGTCTAGTGGGAAGGACCATCTTCAAGATGTAAAGAGCTGCAAGTGTGGACATGTGTGCTGTGGACAACAGCCAGATTGAAATGATATCTTAGAGATGTGAGCTCACCTGAGCTCATCTCCCTGATCTAAATAAAGCATCAACTGTGAAAATTCCTGTCATCTGAAAAGCAGCACTATTTATCCATCCTTGGATGTTGGAAGGGAAATAAAATGCTCATACTAATATCTGTTTCCTGCAAGTATCATCTCATTTGAGATCTCAAGATTTTTTTTCTTTTCTGATCTCATCCCAACTTCTTCAGATTTGTGAGATCTGCTTCCTGAGATTCATAGAATGGAAAGGTTGGAAGGGACCTCAAGTATCATCTAGTTCCAACCCCCTGCCATAGGCAGGGACACCTCCCACTAGTACACGTCACTCAAGACCTCCTCCAACCTGGCCTTGAACACCTCCAGGGAGGGAGCAGCCACAACCTCCCTGGGCAACCTGTTCCAGTGCCTCACCACCCTCACTGCAAAGAACTTCCTCCAAACATCCAGTCTAAATCTCCCCTCTGCCAGTTTAAACCCATTGCTCCTTGTCCTGTCATTACAAGACCTTGTAAATAGTCCCTCCCCAGCCTTCCTGTAGGGCCCCTTCAGATACTGGAAGGCTACTCTAAGGTCTCCTCCCCTACCCATCAAATCTTTTTATCCCAGCTTTCTAAGGAAGTCATTTTACACAATTGTGCTGTATGGCAGTTCCTTCATACCAGCTCTGGAGATTGCTGGCAACTCTCAGCCAAATTTAACAGAGCAATGGAGATGTCAAAGATAACCTTTCCTATAGGTGCCTGGATAGAGGAAAGACAGGCATAATGAGTGCCGCTTTCTCCCCTCAGGCAAACACAGTTAAGCCATCACTATGCTGAGGCTGCAGTTGATCTCCCAGAAGGAACAGCCAGTGTATCCATCCTGGTGGACCAGACAGCACCTGTGGAGCTCCACACCAGCCCCACCACACAACTGCCTCTTGCTCAGGCACACAGTGTGCCGTAGCAGAGACCACTTAGCCCTCGTGTGTCACTTTGCTGCCTTCTCTATCTCCCATGTTACTTTGGCTCTGTCCTGCCAAGATGCATCATGCATTGCATGACTGCTGCAGGCAACTCTGTACAGTGCTGTGCCTATGCATTGCTGCAAGAGCCTCCCCTCTACTGAAATCCCCATCTGTGCTGTCATCACCTCCTGTGTGGTGTGTGACCTTGGCCCCAGCCTGACGCCAGGAGATGTAGAATGCCTCAGGCTGCTCTTTCAGCCAGAAAAGGAGAAATAATGGAGTGTTATCTCATCCTTCTACAACACTGGGTCCCCTTTCTTTTCAAGATCCAGTTCAGAATTGCACTCTGTGGATTAGTTCTTGGGCCATGTCTTTCTCTATTACCATCACTACTTTGTCTGCTTATCTAACTCTTGCCTCCTCTATGTCAGGAGCCTTTTCTTTTGCAACTTTCTGCCACCTGGAATAGCCACCTGATGAACTTTAGTTTCTTTCTCCTTAAACATCTGAAATATTTCTTTGTTGCCTGTTCCTCACCATGCTACCTCACTGAGTGGGCTGAATGTAGTCACCATTTTATGCCAGTTTACTGGGTTATATTACTTGCTTCACTCTCTTACATTAAGTGAATGATGTAAATCATTGAACTGCATTTGAAATGCCAGGTGCTGGGCACTGTTCAGGATGTCACTGTGTTCAGCTGTAACCAGCCTGCTTACTATAGATGATCCACTGCTTCTCCACAGGTGGCAAGCTGTCTCCTTTACAAAAGGAGGAGATGATAAATCACACATATCTGGTTGCAGATTTAAAAAGCAGGAACCTGCATTTTCCCTTTAAGTTAAAATGTTTATGGTTGACACACTAGTGCAATGGAAACCAAAGCCATCTTTGAGCTGTTTATGTAACATGCAGGTACAGCACTGTCACATTAACTTGTAGTGTGGGTTTTCCTATCCAGGTTCCCAAACTGTTGCTTAATCTGGGTCTGGAAGAGCCACTGGTTCATGCATCTGCACAGATCACTGACAGAAGCATGGTAAGTGTTCCCTTTCCCTGTCTCTACTCTTTCAATACGGTCTACACACCCTGTGCTTCAAGGACTGTTTCTTAAAATTCAGTCCTGTTGTTGGAAGTGAAGCTAAGTTCTGAAGTGCGGAATTAAGACCTGGGTGGATTCTTTGTTGACTCAACTATGGTTTTCTGCCCTTTTTGTCTCTATTTAAAAATGCTTAGTCAAAATTCTGTCTTACCTCCCACTTAAACACTGCAGTCTTTTGATCTGTAATGGCAGTTTGGGTGGTAGTTGATCCTATGTCCCAAAGGACATGAAACTCAGAAAGGGTCAGTGTTTTAGTTCTGCTTCTTGCCAAAGCATTTTGGTTGAGCATCAGCTTCAAGCCTCCTTTTCATAGGCCTCACTGGGCAAACCTTAGTGAATCCTCGGAGTACCCGCAGGACTATACTTGCCATTATTGTGTGATGTCTACAGAGCTGGATCAGCTAATGGGATTTTTACCAAGCTAGTGGGCTATGGGAAGACTGTCCAACTGTGTGCTTGTGGAAAGGGCACTGTATTTCTAGATATATCCACTATCAAGGGTCCCTAAGAGCAGGGTGCACATTGATGAGTGCTTGGGACATGCTATTTGGAAGAGGTGTATGGAAAACACATATCAGAGAGCTCCAACTAGCTACTTTTGCCAATTCCATTATGTTCTTCCCTAGGTGGGATCAGACAGCATCATTGGGTCATCCACACAAGTTGGGGAGAAGACATCCATTAAACACTCCATCATCGGCAGCATGTGTACCATAAAAGACAAAGTTAAGATAACAAACTGCATCATCATGAACTCTGTTACAATTGAGGAAGGGTATGTCATTTCTTTGTATCTCAGTTCCCCTAAATTTGCAGTTTCTTTTTCTAGATACATTCAGAGTCAGTAATTTTTGTCCTGTAACCAGATCAGGTTATCCTCAACCAGAACAGTTGGTACTAGGGGGTGTGTTTCTAAAGACCAAGTCAGAAATAAGCCTCTGTAAATCAGCTACAAGTGCACAAATGAAATTAAATAATGAGTCTTGGAACATAAATGTCTCCTTTTTAGAGGAGATTATATCACCTTCACAGTGTGTAAGTAACTTAAATGGATGTATGAGTCTGTATGAACTTGTGTCATGCTTCCAAGCTTTATTTTAGTGACTCGATCTGTGAGTGTACCTATTTGAGGCACAAAGCACATTTTAAAGCAGTACACTTACCAACTAAAAATGTTTTTACCACCTTTGAACATTATAGCTTCACTTACAATGTCATTTTCTTTGGCCCCTTTTTGTCATCCTGCAGCTTTCCCCATTGCATGTGCTGAGTAATAGAAAAAAATGAATAAACTTTTTAAAGATCAAATCTGCCAGCTAGTAGAGGTTTCCCATGCATTAAAGACACTAGCTAAATAGGTAGCCTTGAGCAATACATTTCCAAATGTGGGAAAAGTGGCCTATCTGTAATTGTTGATGTCTGCATGCCCCCATCTTTCCATACATGCTGGCTTCCTGTGGATGTCAGTGGAAAGGAAACTGCTGATTGAGTCTGTGCAGGCCTGCTCCTTCACGGCCTGAGGTTTGCTTAGGGCCTCAGGAAAAAGGCCAAACTCTTAAAAAATGCCAAGTTGGCTCTGAAAGTTGCATATCTGAAAAACAAAAAACCCCAAAGGATGTGGGGTCTATGGAGGATACTACTGTTACATAACTAAATTACAGGTAAGTATGGTACCTTACTGCCAAGTGTTTGCCTTTAATAGAAATCCACAGTAATTTCAAGCACGTCATAAATCAGAATTCCATTGAGTATAGAAAATAACAGGTTCCCAGTTCAATAAAAAATGGATCCAGTATGGCTGTATCACAAGCACTGCTGTCATAAGAAGTACCAGAACCTCCCTCCTTTGATCACGAGACCCTCTCTCATTTTGGTTAATGAATTGATGCCACAACCATAATGGTCTAGGTTGGCACAGGAGGCAAGCAGCTCTATATCATTAAATCAGAGAGGCAGCTGAGTGTAGAAATTGTTCTATTTTTATGAAGGCTCCCAGATCACCTTGTGTTTGTCTGCACTGCTATGTAGTATTATTCTCTTCTAAATCCTAAATCAAGCGCAGAGTTGTTACCGTAAGCGTTCCACAAAATTCCACAAGCATCATAAAGGTGATGTTACTTTTTTGAAGAGGGATAAACTGACCTTTGGGGTAGTGTTGTTTTTTGTGAATTGCTAGAAAGCAACATTATGTCTGGTCACTCTCAGGGAAAACAATGTTTAGGACATGGAAGTGTTGGAGCAGGTCCAGAGGAGGGCCACAAGGATGATCAGAGGGCTGGAGCAGCTCTCCTGTGAGGACAGGCTGAGAGAGTTGGGACTCTGCAACCTGGAGAAGAGAAGGCTTCGAGGAGACCTGATAGTAGCCTTCCAGTATCTGAAGGGGGCCTACAGGAAGGCTGGGGAGGGACTATTGACAAGGTCTTGCAACGACAGGACAAGGGGCAATGGGTTTAAACTGGCAGAGGGGAGATTTAGACTGGACGTTAGGAGGAAGTTCTTTGCAGTGAGGGTGGTGAGACACTGGCACAGGTTGCCCAGGGAGGCTGTGGCTGCTTCCTCTCTGGAGGTGTTCAAGGCCAGGTTGGATGAGACCTTGAGTGACCTGTACTAGTGGGAGGTGTTTCTGCCTATGGCAGGGGGTTGGAACTAGATGCTCCTTGAGGTCCCTTCCAACTTTACCATTCTATGATTCTATAATGTGGCCACCATTGACTGGAAAACATAGTCAGAGGTTTACCCCCTTTAGCTGCATTACAGTTACTGCACACTGATGCACCAGAGTCACATTTCCTCTCAGAATTAAGACTATAGACTGTAAAGCTTTATTTCAGAGCATACAGTAATTCATATTGTGTAGATTTCACAGAATCACAGAAAACATCCAGTTAGAAGAACCCTCAAAGATCATCCAGTCCAACCTTTGACCCATTTTAGGGTCAATCCTAAACCGTGTCCCTAAGCACCAGGTCCACACACTGCTTAAACACCTCCAGCGATGGCAACTCCACCACTGTCCTGGGCAGACCACTCCTATGTTTGATAACCTTCTCTGTGAAGAAATAAATCCTAGCATCCAGCCTGAAGCTTGAAACCATTTCCTCTAGTCCTGTCACTTGCCACCAAGGACAAGAGGCTACCTCCTCCTTGCTCCAACCTCCCTTCAGGTAGCTGTAGAGAGCAATGAGGTCTCCCCTCAGCCTCCGCTTCTCTAGGCTGAACAACCCCAGCTCCCTCACCTGCTGCTCTTAGACCATGTGCTCCAGGTCCTTCACCAACCTCATTGCCTTTCTCTGGACATGCTCCAGAACCTCAGTGTCCCATAGTGAGTGGCCCAGAACTTAACACAGTACTCAAGGTATGGCCTCACCAGTGCTGAGTACAGGGGGATGACCACCTCCCTGTTCTTGCTGTCCACCATGTTTCTATTACAAGCTAGGATGCCATTTGTACAGATACTGAGCTGATAATTTATTTTGTACTGCATTATGCTAAGTCTTGAGATCAGAAAGGCACAGACAGTGAGATGCAGAAATATTCTGGCTGCTGCTTTCTTGAAAGCCTTGCTTGTAGCTTACTGAAGAACTTCTATGTATTTGGACTTTCAACTTCTACATGTTTTGACTCTCGTGTCTTTGATTAACTGTGACAGATTTTTGTTAAAATGCTAATGATTCTTAACATGTTTATGCATCTCTTTACAACAACTGGATAAATTGTGTGGTTTTCACTTTAAACTGCCCAAGATGGACAACTTCTCTTGACAAACATCTCTTCTCCCTAGTGCCTCTAAAATAGCTCAGACTTTATCTAATCACTGACTTCAGAAAGCATCTTGGACTTCAACTGGAAAGCTAGTTTGTGTTGGCTGATACGGGTCAAAATGAGCATAATAAAGTGCCTTAACAAACCTAACTCATTTTTCATTGCATAGCAAATGTCCAACAAGTAAGACAATTTTATCACTGTCTAAGGCACTGTGCATTAGAAACTTCTAGAATTGCACTGAGAAATGGATACAAATTGTGTCACTTAAAGAATTGACTTTTTAATGCTGACACGAGCAGCTCCACCAAACTAATGGACCTCATCAAATGTGAGCGGTAACTGAAGGGTAGTCCCAATGGTGGTCATTGCAGTAGTACCAACTTGAAGCAGTTGGCTGATTGCAGATTGCAGTATGGCACAAGTTAGGGGAAAGATAAAGCTGTTTAAATAACCCAGAAAACAAGAAAAGATTAGGTAAATAATTTCTGATAATCAGGAGACTGCGAACAATCAAATGCAAAAATTGTTCCACGTTCTAAATTCAGGTATCGAGATTATAGATGGGAGTCCCTTGGTAATTCCCTTAGCACTTCCCTCACATCTGGCTTGAATCTTACTTTTCTGGGGGTTTTTTTGCCACATCTCTGCTGCAAAAATGATCAGTAGCTTCACTTCACAGTGTCAATACAGGAAAAAACAAACTAAGACAACAATGATAAAAATAAGCCAGATGAAGAAGATTTTTCTCTTCATGATTTTCCTGTAAAGCGATTTGAGGATCCTGTGCCTTAGTTCCTGTGGCATCAAGATCTGCAAATTATATATCTGAACTAGAAAAAGGTTTTGCATTTTGAATAACTTCACCATGTTTGATACCAGCTTTTAAAATGGGTAAATAGATTCTTTCTGGCCAGATCAGGACTTCACAAGGTGCTTAGAATAAAACTGGGTTCCTGTTGGTAGGCAGTGGTTGGCTCATTACTGGAGAAATAGGGGTTATGACCCACATGATGATGACCTTCCCAGCTAATGGATTGAGGAATTGAGGCTGGCTTGGACAGTATCATTGCATGCTCTTTGCATTTTGTGATCTGCTCTTCAGCGATGGCTGCTGTGTTTGGTACTCTGCAGGATCAGTAGCAGGGCTTTTTGTTTTTCCTGGTATTTAGGGCTTCTGTTATGTTATGTATGTCTCCTGTGAAATTATTTGAGTAAATATGAATCACCCCCTTAGAAGAGATTAGAGGGGATTAAAGAAGTTTGTCACACAGGGAAAATAATTGGTAGCCCTTTCTTAATGTGTTCCCCACTGTGCAGCTAATTCTTCCATCAATGAGACAATAAAATAGCCAAGATTACATAGGTGCTGAGTGATGGACATACTTGACCAAACTGGGAGGGATGTAATTTATACAACAGCACAAGTGCTGAGAGATGCTGACTGCCCAGGTGACAGGCTGTAGCAGAGAAACTGTTCTTGTTCCACTCTGGATGGCTCCCCAGAGCTCAGTGACAAATGGCTGCACTGAGTTACATAGCTGGAGAAAATATACTAATGGAGCTGAAATTGTAGGTCACTTGAAAACTTTGTCTATTTGAATGCTTCTGCAGTAGCTGTACATGTCCTCAGTCTCTGTAGTAGCTAGGGGCTGGCTCTTGTGTGTGTATTAGAGGTGGTGCCATACAACAGAGTCCCTGGATTGCTGTGCCTTTGGTACAGGAGTCCCCACATTGTAGCTCATTTGCACAGGAGTGATCTGTAATGCTGACAGTCTGACCAAAGCAGGTTATGTAGGGATGCTGTCTCATCTGCAAATGAAAAGTCATGTCTCTGATAGACTGACTCCTACAGAAGAGCAAGACCAGCAAACTGGTAACAAGAGACAAGGAGAAGGATGAGGTTACTCAGCAATATTTTTTTCTCAATTTTCACTGTCATACTCTTTTCCCACATATCTCGAGAGAATGGACTGCAGATGGGGATTGGGAGAGCAAAGTCCAAATCATTTTAATAGAAGATCAGGTTGAGGACCATCTGAGAAACTTCTTGAGTCTATGAGACCTGACAAGATGCATTCCAGGGTCCTGAGGGAGTTGGCTGAGGTAGTTCCCAAGCCATTCTCCATGTTATTTGAAAAGTCATGGCAGTCAGACAAAGGCCCTGGTGACTGGAAAAGGGAAACGCTGCACCTGTTAAAAAGGGTAGAAAGGAGGACCCAGGGAACTACTGACCTGTCAGCCTTACATTTGTTCCTAGATTCCTCCTAGAAGCTATGCTAAGGCACATGGAGGACAGGGAGGTGACTCAAGACAGCCAGCATAGCTTCACCAAGGGCAAGTTCTGCCTGACCAGAGAAGCCTAGCAGGCTTCTGTGATAGATTGACTACATCAATTGACAGTGTAATATGTCTGGGCCTCTGTAAGATCTTTGACACAGTCCCCCACAACATCCTTCTCTCTGCATTGGAGATACGTGGATTTGATGGGTGGGCTGTTTGGTGGATGAGGAACTGGTTGAATGGCTTCATCCAGAGGGTAGAGCTCAATGCCTAGAGGAAAATCAGTGACAAATGGTGTCACTCATGGGCATGGACAGGGACTATTGCTCTTTAATTACCTTCATCAGTGGAATTAAGCACACCCCTCAGCACGCTTACAGATGATACCCAGCTGAGTGGTGCAGTTGACATGCCTGAGGAATGGGATGCCACCCAGAAGGACCTGGACAAGTGTAAGAAGTGGGTTTGTGTGAATCTCATGAGGTCCATTCAGCAAGGTCCTGGACCTGTGTCAGGGCAACCCATGGTATCAGTATAGGCTTGGGGATGAAAGGATTGAGAGCAGCCCTGTGGAAAAGGATTTGTAGGCACTGGTGTGTGAAAGATGGCCATGAGATGACAATGTGTACTCACAGCCCAGAAGGCAAACTGGGCTGCATCAAAAGAAGTAATCAACAGGATGAGGGTGGTAATTCAGACCTCTCTGCTCTAGTGAGACTCCATCTGGAATACTCTGTCCATCTCTGGAATCTTCAGCACAGGAAAGACATGGGTCTGTTAGAGCAGATCCAGAGGTGGGCTACAAAAATGATGAGAGGGCTGAAGCTTCTCTTGTGTGAAGAAAGGCTTGAGAGAGTTGGTGTTGCTCAGTCTGGAGAAGAGAAGGCTATGTGGAAACCTTATTGCAGCCCTTTAGGACTTAGAGGGGGGCCTACAAGAAAGCTGGGGGCAGTCTTTTTAGTAGGATGTCTTGTGACAGAACACAGGGCCTTTGAATTGGAGAATATTTAGATGAGGTACTGGGAAGAAATTATTTACAATGCAGGTAGCGAGACCCTGCAGACATTGTCCAGAGAAGTTGTGCATGCCCTGTTCCTGGAAACTTTTGAGGATCAGGGTGGATGGGGCTCTGAGGAAGCTGATCTAGTGGTGGCTGTGCCTGCACATTGCAAAAGGCTTGGACTAGATGACCTTCAAAAGTCCCTTCCAACCAATTCTAACATTGTATGACTTTAACTCCACCTCAATTATCTTCTTGGAACAGCAATTAGTGCTCTTGGAGCTTGCAGGCAATCTTGCAACAAATTATGCTGACCTGAGTGTGTAGTAACTGTGTTTCACTTGATATACTTAGGCACAGGTATCCTTTCCTTGAAATGAGGCGTAGGTATGGATGGATTAATTTAGTTTCAGGTTCCTGGTTGGTTTGGGGTTTTGGGGGGGAGGGGATTCAGTTGGTTGGTTGGGTTTTATAGTTGGTTTGCTGGGTTTGCTTTGTTTTGTTTTGCATTTCAAACATTGACTTTATTTTCAGCAGTCTTGTCGTTTTATTTAGTTTGTTAACTTATGGCAGTAGGGACATCTAATTGCTGTGGTCATACAGGACCTTGTCCCAGAGTGCTCTGAGCATGACAAATAATACTAACAGGAAAAGCATGCTGAATCTTTTATTCCATCCCTAGAGATAAAAATTTCAAAATCTCTTGTTAGTAAAACTATCTCAGTGTATATACTTACTGAAAGGATCTTGGCCATTTTATCATGTGCTTCCTTGATTGTAGCAAAGGAATGTTTCCCTGGGAAAGATTCAAGAGATGGGACTATAGTAGGGGAAAAAAAACCCAACCATCTTTGGACTGCTTTGAGGTTAATTGAGGAAGCAAGCATGGAAAGCTTGGATAAATACTAAGTCAAATGTAAACCTTGTTTTGAAATGGATTTGTTGACATGTTGGTAGTCAGTACCATAGAGACTCTGGCAGATTTAGTCTCTGAAATGAAGTATTATGCTGCTTTTGATTTCTAAATGAACTAGGAAAAGCAGTGAGGAGGAGAGGGTTCATTCCAGAGAGGAGTTTTCTGTGATTGCCAGACAGCCTGATGCGGTGGGCAGCCTTGGTTCAAGAACTGTAAGACCGTAATTACAGATGTGGCTGATGCTGGTGTGTGTGTATGCAGGAGCTGGAACTGTTGAACAATAACTTTGTCTCTTTGTTGCATTTACAAAGCTTGCAGCACGTTGTTGGAACGACATAAAAACGTGCTCCTCAAAAAACCTGCTGAAATTCCCCCCTGTGACACACTGCCAAGATTACCTTTTGGAAAAGGAAGAGGTTGAAAAGACAAGCAAATATGTTTTGGGTCAGGCTGCACATGGTGGCAGCAAACTGCAGAGCCTTGCAGCATCAGGGAATTTGGAATGCAAGGGAGATGACAGTGCTTAGGGTTACAAAAAATGCAGGGAGGTAATGTGAATATTGAAGAACGAGGGGAAAGTTAGATGAGTCCCATGGGAAGATGTGGTAAACACTGGGGAATTGTGACTCCCTGGGCAGAAAGAATAGACTGGATTAACAATTTGTATGAAGGATTCAAGTACCCAGAAGGATCCAAGTGCAGGAAAGGCTGGCACTGAAAATGTTATGTCAGCCAAAACTAGCATCTTCCTTGTTCAGTCATATGAAGAAAGTAAGTTAGGTGTTGCATTTTGTTAAAGGTGTTCTGGCTGCCTGTGTGCAAGTAGATGGCACAGTTGCTGTAATGTAACTCAGTGAGGGGACTGAAGAGACACCAGGTGCTTACTCTTGTTTACCACATCTCAAATTTGTTGCTGCTTTCTATGAGAAAATGTACAAAGGAAAAAAAAAAAAAAACAATAAGCAAGCCGAGCTGAACTGACTACTAACTGCAGATTGATTGTGAAGTTTATTGGTTGTTTCCTCAACAGTGCCAAATCAGCACCTGATGTAGATACAGTCAGCAGTTTGAAGAAAGTTCTAATTAAAACCAGGATGGAATTGAGCATTTAGGAGTATATATGTCTTCAGTGCATAAGCAGTCTTTTTCCCTCTTGGGTAATGGCAGCACAAAGGAATGATCTTACTGCCAAGGAAACATTCGTTGAAATTGTAAAATATATTTTATGGTACATTTGCTCATGAGAAGGAATGAGGAGATTAAGCTCTTTCCAGCACCATAGCTAGCAAAGCTGGAACTGTAGATTTGCTTATGCTGGGATTCCCAAAGGTTTTGTATCTTGAACCATCTTTTAAAGATGGATGGTGTCTTCAGGATGCTTGTGTCTCACACCACCAGTTGCCACCCTGGCCTATGCTCCCTCTAGAAAAAAAAAAAAAAAAGAGTGAGTATAGAAGAAGTATGACAGAAACCACACCAAAAAAATGAGAACTTCATTCAGAAAAAACACAAACTGAGCTTAAGCATATGGACAAAGCTTATATATGGGTAAAATATAGCATGGATATGGATAAACATAAATGTATGAAGAAAGCTAGGTGTAGTCACTCTTTGCATATAAAAAAGGCTCTTATTTCTCTTAATTATGTATAAGTGATGCTCAGTCCTTTCTGTCACACCTCTTGGTTTTAAACTGTACAGGTTTTTACTCAGGAACCATAATTTTCATTCTGCTATTTAATTCAATCCATGTGCTATTTGAGATACCAACTGAAAACAACCTCTGGCTGGCTGAGTTTGCTTTCAGGAAGATAAATTGAAGGAGAGTGGACAAATTAGGAGAGCAGTGGGCTCCAGAAGCTGAGCTACTTGTAGGGCTAGTTTTCAGTTACTTTTCAGCTCAAGTCAAATTCTACTCTATCTCATGTATCTAGGATGTTTCTCAGATAGTAGCTGTTATCTTGTGAATGTCTTAACCATTATTACCAGCAGCTCCTCAAAAAAGAAGTTTTCTTCTGGCTAGCTTCCTGGTACATCAATCTGTCTTAAATAAATCACCTGTTCTTTAATCTCAGATGCAGATGTTTCCCTGATAGTGCAGGGAGCTCTTCCCAATTTTCCAAACATCTTGTACATCAGATGTTGAACTTAAAATACAGTTCAGGTCTGGCAAGTGGCATTTTAAAACATCTCTCATTCTGCTGATCTGCTTCTTCAGGTGGCCAGGGTTATGTCTGACTTCAGAGATATAAATAAGCTTCTGCCTCCTGTTAGCCACATGGGTCTCATCAAAGAGATTTTTTCACAAGCAGCTGATCTCTGTTGGGTTTTGGTGGGAAACTGAGTGTGAGCATCTCTGGTGTTCTTGAAAATCTTTTCCAGCCTGTGTCTGGAAAAGGAAGAAATTATCACGTTGTACAGGAATTGTGCCTGAAAGTTCCTATGGGGACTGTGGAGTTAAGCTTGCCTCTGAGAAGCTAGGCTCAGTTGTAAGGATGGCATTTAGCAAATTCTTTTCCTTGTCAGCCTAGCCTGTGTGATACAGAAGCTGATTTAACCAACATCTGACCCAGAACTGCCTTTGAAAAAAACCTCAGAAAGTGTATTTCTACTGTGTGTGTCAGGCACCTCACTTAGTCTGGCTGTGGCAGTAAAGCAAACTCAGTGATGAAAGTGAGTGTATAGTTTTCTCCTTTGTTGCCTTCATGTAGGCATTGATAGTTTTTCCCAGGCATGGGCTGAGTGTCTGTAAAATCACGTAGGACATGGCCCTTCCACTCCACAGAAGAGAATTAAGAGGGAAGTCAGTTTTCCTGCCTGTGGGTTTTCCTGGTGTAAAACCCCTTACAGCCTATTTTGGCTGAAGTATGCAAAACCGAGCTTGCAGCTACATAAAAGGCCACCAATTTGTTTGTTCCAAGATCAGATGGATTTAACTTCAGTTTCAGAGGTGGGGCACAACCTTCTAGGCGACCTCCCCCAGCAGCCTCAGTTTCACTTAAGGTAGGTTTGAGGCAATTCTTTAAGGTCAGTTGAACTTTCACTGGAAAATACGAGTGCTGGCAAGTATATGCAATATGTAATGCAAAATGTTTAGGGTGTGGGGAAGAAGTGTAAAGGAGCCATACCACAGTGATGAGCTTGGCTAGAAAAGAGACATGAAACAAGTTCCTTAGCAAAAACACCCTCAGAGACGGGTGAAGAATTTAGTGGGGTTGGTAGAATGGTTTTGTTACCCCCAAGGGGAAAAACAGGAGATCAAAGCCCGAATTCACTTAAGAATGCTTGCTTTGAAATGTATCTATAAATTATGGCACGTACTGCTGGCATCTATTGTAGTCTTTGGTATTTGCTTGAGTGTATAACATGAGATTCACAGTGCCCAGAGTTTGCTTGTTAGCTTGGAAAAGTGTGTTGGTATAAAAACGTCAGGGTGCATGGAGTGTGTTGGTGAAGGCAACATTTTGGGTTCTCAGGTTTCCTTGTGGTGTTTTTGCCTCTTCCCTATTTTCCCATGATTTTTGTGCCTCACCCCTGTGATCATGTGTCCCAACCACCAACTTGCTAGCTAACGGGGGCATTCCTTGAGGGGTTGCTCTACCTGTCTCCTTGCCACCTCTCAGTGTTATTAAGATGCCTGTTGTGGCTATTATCTTTTTCTTGGTCAGGGTAGAATGGGATGTTGCTCCCAGGGGTATCCACAGCTATTACCCCTCAGACAGCGAAGTAGCTGCTGAGGCATGTCACCCTGTGCTTTTGACTCCTGTACCAGTTTCACCATTTTGTAGCTCAGCTGAAGGAGAAAGAGACCCAATTTCTTGGTGTGGTGGAGCACTACCAACAAGCCATCCTGAGCTTTGAGCCCCCAGGCTCTTTCTTCCTTGTGAGTGTATAGTTTTAAGTATTGCATTTTAGACACTCCATTTGCTTTGCTGCCCAACAGAGATTATGTCAGGGTTTTGGCACAATTGGATTAAACTTGCAGACCTGGATAACTTCCATTGGCATTTCAGAAGATTTGCTGTAAGGCAAACCTGTGACATTCATACCTTCCTAAGCTTGCACAACTAGGGCGAGAGCTGCAGTTGAGGTCTTGACCTCAGTTACTTAAGCCCCTTTCTCCCAGGAGCGTTCATCACTTTAATCACAGAGTCCTAAATAATCAGTGGGTAGCCTGTAATTAGGGGGTTGTGTCTTGGACTCCTGCAGCCTGCTCCCGGTGTGCTGAGCACTGCGGATTTTGATTTCCCGTTCCCCCAAAGGATGTTTGATCTCAGATTTACACTTTAGAAAATTAAGAAGGGTACAGCACCTCAGTCCCCTGGCAGTCTTCCTGCTTTCAGTGGTAGGTGCCTTGCTTTTCCTAAGTATTGCAGTGCTGCAGCAATTGACACGCTTGATTTAAGAGTTTGATTTATAGACTGATACTCGGGCTGAAAGTCAGCAGTTCCAGGGCTGTGTAAATCACCCTGTCCCTGGGACTAATACTTCCTTATTTATAATTTCGACAGGAGATGGAATTCTTTCTCAATTCTTTACATTTCTTTCAGATGTAATCGACCACCCTGTCCTTTGGTTTAAAGCTATGTGACTTTGCCACAAATAGAGGGAGGGGAAAGTAAGCCGAGTCCAGGAACTGCTGCACTATAAAAGCTCCATATTGTATGCTCTTGGACTTTGCTTTCTCCCAGCTTCCTTCAAGCCCACACAAGAGATGGACTTGAGGTTTTTTGGCTTTCTTCCCNGATAAAGAAGGACCTGGAATGTTGCAGAATGTGTGTACATTTTGCTCTCTGTTGTTTTCTGCTGGGATTAGTTGTTTACAATGGGGGAGAGAGGGAGGGCAGAGGAAGGGAGGTCTGTGGCCTTAACTGAAATTAGTGGCATTTCGGAGTGATCTTGTTAGGTGGTCTGCAGTTTAAAGACCTAAATCCTTGTAATCCCCCCATGCCTCCTTGGCCACTACTCCTTTTGCTCTTGTTCTCTCACTTTCAAAAAAAAAACAAAAAAAACAAACCACCCCAAAGTCAGCCTCTCTGTCTCTCAGATGCCAGCGTGAAACCTACATCCACGCGTGCACAGGCACAGCCACGCACACACACTCTCTCTCTCTCTCTCATAGGCTTCCATTCACACGTTGTACCTGTATAACAAATTAATGTCTTACCTACATCTGTTCCCACTACAGGACTGGGCTTGTAAAATGCTCTCTCTAGAATGCAGACGCACACCGAATATTTTTATTTATTTTCTGAAAAACACCCAGCTGCCAGACTTGCAGTTTGTGATTACACTTAAAACAAATTCAAATTGAAATTTCAGCCATAAATCAAATGCCCCAAATTAGTTCCTCTTGTGGGTTTGAACATGCTCTTTGGATTTTTAAGGTCAGAAGGTATCCGTTTTCACCGTGCTGAAAAGTTTAAAAATACACTACGTTTTTTTTTNAGCAGTGCATCAAATGTGTGCCTGTTTGCACACACAACAGTGGTGATGAAGCTGGATGCTGTTGGAGCACCTTTGAGGACTAATAGCACCTAATTCTTAAACAAGGCAGGAAGCATGGTGGCCGTTTAGCCCAGGAGAATACAGCAGAGTGCCCTGAGATGTGATATTTACCCTGCAAGAGAAGAAAAGTTTATTCCTTACTCTTCAACTTTAAAAAATAGTAAAAATTAAATAAACACACACAAAATACTTCTCTTGGCAGGCTTTATAACATCTTTTTATTTTTCTTTTTTTTTTTTTTTAAAAAAAAAAGACATTTACAAGTGGTTTCAAAATAGCTGTGTTACATCTGTCAGCGGGTGAAGGGAACACCCACAAATTGTGTTTTTATCTCTGGAAGTTTTGTTCCACTTGAGCAATAAAAGCCAGATTCGCTGCTGGTTTGTGTGATTGGGGTAATCTGAGCATTGAGTATGGTTTTAGAACTTCTGCAGTCGGTTGGGTTTATAAGTTTTAAGAAAATCATGGGGTGGCGAAGTTCTTGGCTTTTGTTTTACCCTGGCACCTGGGAAGGGCTGGTTTGCAAGCACCTGGCACAGACAAGTTCATCTCGGTTCCCTGGCCTGTCCCTCCCAAACAAATGGTTTGGCAGGAACCTCCCTTATCTTTGATGTTAATGTCATCAGCAGTTTCTTGGTTACAATGCTATTCTTCCTCCAGGAGTTGTAAAACTATCCCCAGGAAGGCTCTGAGCACACATCCAGTATTCTCCATCCTGAAATCCAGACCGTTAGCTTAAATCCCCTCTCTGGCTGGGGAACGTCCTCCTGTGTGAGGATAGTGCCAAGAGGTGTAGTGTACTCACAGCTGCTCAGAAGTAGTGATAGATGGTGGGAACCTAAAAGTTTGCAGGGGGAAGCTCTCATCTGACTGGCTCGAAGCAGTGGAGGAGGAGGTATTTTGAAGTGTGCATTTTGGACGGGAGCCATTTCAGTGGGGAGTGAGCAACCTCTCCCATCGCCTTTGCTAGTCCTGTTGAAAGCCAAGTCAGGATGGCAGCAGTGTGGGCAGTCCTCCCCCGACTGATTCATTCCCTAGCCTGGCTGCAAATGTAGAGCTGCTGTCGCTTTGGGTGAATGCTGTTGCACAAGACGATGGCCTGAGCTGCTGCATGGGCACATGAAGCTATTGGAAAGGAAGCAGATCGTGACAGTGAGAGAGCAAAGGCAGGCAGGGGTCTGCTGTGTATCTTTGCCGCTTTTTATCTTATTAACATGTTTGTAAAAACCTTGCCAAGGCAACCTGAGCTGGTTACTTGTAGCATAATTGCTCATATTGCCTCCTTATAGGTCTGAGGAAGGGGAGGTTAAGAGAGTTAAAAGAGTAATTGTTCAGAGGGGACAGTCTGTTCAAGGGGGGTCGTTAACTGCTAACCACTGTGGCTGAGGTCCAGTTTTATTGCTTTTACTCCTACAGAATTAATGCTAGGTTTGTGGGGCAGATGGTTTCTGCTCTGACTCACACAAGCAACAGAACCGTAATATGTTTAATGGCAAATTCTGTACCTTAGATAATAGTGATGTATAAGCAGGAAAACATCAAGAATTCCTTTTAGGATTGGCAGCCTGGAGTGAGGATTGATGTTTTTGTCTTCTACTAAGGACCACAGCTTTCTAGCTCTCTATTCAACACAGAATTGGGGTTCAGGACTTTGACCTGTTTTCAGATCTCTATACTTAGGTCAAACTCCAGGGTAACAGTTTTGTCCACAAGCCAGTCTAATGTTGTGGTACAGCTGTGTTTCACTAGTGCAAGGAGTAGATGCCTGTGACCAAGGTGGGGAGTGGCTGTAGGTCATTAAACTGTGGAATTCAGCATGCAGAAAGTCACTAAAGTATTTATTTATTTATTTATTGCTTTAGTGGCTTTCTGCATGGTGAAGGTACAAAATGGTTCACAGTGGGATTAATATGGGGGAGCAGATCACCCACATCTGTCTGGGGTTATATATCTTGCTTATACCTTCCTCTCAGCTGGTTTTGATGTGTGCTAGACAGTATTTTTAGATACTTCTTAGCTGGACTACCTTCACATTTTCTGTCCTCCAGTGACTTCTACCCATCTTTGCACATTGAAAATAAGGAAACAAATTACTTGCATTGAAGCTGTTTTGTTTTTTTTTTTCTGTAACTTTCAAAGAAATTACTTTTAATACCATTTAACACTTCTCATGATTCTGAGTGAACACCATTTTAGGACACATCAGAGATAATTCCATTTTACTGCACACAAGGCTCAGACCAATGCAGGAACTCACTCAGCGTCTCAGAGCAGGAGTTACAAAGTCTGAAGTCTTGGACTCTGAACTAGTTTCCTACTGGACAATCAGATCCACGGATTTGAAAGCTCATTATCACAGGTTTAGATACATTTTGGAAGAAGTTCCATCCTATGTAGCATTTCAGACTTCAGGTTTCAAGGACTACATGAGTGTGAAGATATCCAAGGTAGGTAGAGCCAGACCAGTAGAAGTTTCATTGGTTTAGTACTGCAGAGTAATCACATTTGGGTGCTTGAATGTAAAATGAACAAAACTAGACAGCAGAGATATTGATCTACCCCTTCTCACCATCCTTTCTTACAACCTGGCAGGCTGGAACACATGAAACTTCTCAGCAAAATTCTGGAAGGACTGGGCTGCTGCTGAGGGAGTTGAGCAAAGGAGCCACTGCAGCAGTTATTCAAGCTGTTTGTGGAAAATACAAGACTTGATCCAGGCTCCAAGTCCCAGGCTAGTGTCCTGTCTATGACAGTATTTATTCTATTGAGGAAGTGTAGAAGAATGCTGTTCTAAAACTGGAAATCCTTTTTTTTTTTTTTTTTTTTTTTCTGNCCAACAACTGCATGATGAAGATCAGGAGAAGAATAGTGGAGTTAAGAGCAGAACTGAACATACTTACAAGATCATTTTGGCCTCATTAACTATTCCAGTGGATACCTCTGTTTTGTACCTGTAATTACATTCTTGCTTTGCTTTGTGTTTATATTGTAGGTGCTGTCTTCAGGGCAGTGTTATTTGCCATAATGCCGTGATAGAGAAGGGTGCAGACATCAAGGACTGTTTGATTGGAAGCGATCAGAGACTAGAAACCAAAGGTAAGTAGAGGAGCTGTGTTTACAGTGCATTGGTCATCATTCTCAACACTTAGTCATCAAGATTTTACTCCTGCTTCTTCATGAAGTGCCAGTAAACAGTGGCAGTTCTACAGTGTGGTGTCCTATAATATTAGGATTTGATTTTCATGGCAAGTACAGCTTCTTGGCGTAATAGTTCAGGGATTTGCTCCTCTGAAGTTGGCAGAAAGTCTTTGTTGTTGTTATGGAGAACAAGATTGGGTGCTGAGACGGACTTTTCCCAGAGACCACAATTAGATGAGCCTGAAGTTGTTCTCAGCAGAAGGAACTGTTACTTTGATTAGTAATCTTCTTCAGTGCCAGAGCCAATGCAATCAAATCATTGATCACAGAGACGTCCTTCTAATTGTAGATGCCACCAAGCCACAGTTCCAGCATGTTCCCATTTACCTTGCTCCAGACAAAAGCTCAAGGTGGAATATTGTACTTGGAGCTGCTGTGCTCAATGCTAAAGACAAAGGCAGCTGTGTTCAAACCTGCTTTACTGCTATGACATGCTGTCTTGGAGCTTCAGAGAGGCTACAGCTGCGTGGCCCTTATTTGGACAGTTAAGCCGTGCACTGGAAGTGTTCGTGGCAAGGGCTGGGTGGTAACTGCCTGAGTGGAACTGTTGATTTGCTGCCCTAAGAGATAATGGGCAGGAAATGGCTGTCTCAGTGACTGCATCCCAAGCAGAGGGCTTTTTAATGAATATTTGTAGTTGGGGTTTGGCAGATCTCTGCTGTAGGGTGTGGGTTGAGGAAAAAAAGTGAGTTCCTTTGCAAACTCCATGTGAAGTTATTTAGTCAGGTCAGGATTTGTTTGCTCTCTGTCTTTCTGTGTGGATTCCCGATTGTAAGTGTCCTGATGCAGAGCAGGCTGTGCAATTCAGGTAGTATAACATAACCTATTGTCAGCTATGCATGGTAGATTTTCTTTTAAATGGAAACTAAAAGTAAAGACTTGTGAAAACAAAGTATTAATCCCAAAGTTGCAGATACTGTAGGGAACACACAGAGAGTATTCTGTGGACTGTGGCCTTGGTCCCAATATGCCAGAATCTGAGCCTGCTCATGGCTTTACCCATCACATCAGTTAGTGGCCCTTGCAGGGTTCATTGTCCCCCTGTCACTGATGATTTGAAATAGTTCATGATACTCCATCTGTGTCCTCCTCTGAATATAGAACTGGGCTGGAAAAGACCCTTAAGATCATGGAGTCCAACTGTAAGCCTAATACTGCCAAGTCCACCACTAAACTACATTTTTAAGTGCTACATGTACACATCTGCATGAATCATGAGGAGAGCTGAACCAGGTCATGTTTGGTTGTTAACCTGCATGAACTGTGAGGAGACAGGGTGCAGATTGAGCTACTATATTAGTGAATATGAATACTTGATTTGCTTAGTAGATTATATCAATTAGAGGTATCAACCTTTGGCCTCACTCACACCTGCTTCACGAGTCTCTCCCAGGGTGCAGATCCTAGTCTGGCTGATTTTGGTATTGAAACCATTCTTTCTTTTTGTTAATATTGAAACCATTCTTTCTTTTTTAGTATTGAAACCATTCTTTCATTTTTAATTGTTCTTGCCATCCTTGCCTGAATATTTTTCAGGGTCTATAGATGTGTTTGCAGGGAGAGTAATAGAGCTGCAACCCATAGTTCATTTGCCTGTTCTTGTAGAGTCCACTGCTCACATCTCCAAAGCTTAAACCATTTTCTTAATGAGTCTGTGGACCCTCTAGTTAAACTGTTTAGAAGTGTGCGATCGATATTAGCAAAGACACGTTCAGGTAGATTATGAATACACCATTATGCAGAGCAAGAAAAAAACAATAAAGTCTCAGTTCATTTCTCTGCCTCAGTTTCCTAACCATTCTGGAATTTCTTTGGGCTGGGGGGTAAGGTTCTCCTCGGTGGTCTGGGATCTGTCTGCGAAGTTCATGACTTATTTCCTGAACTGCAGAGTCTTTCCAACCCAGCATGTCTCTTCTGACCTTGGCTGGTCCCGTAGTAAACTGGGCCCTCTCTTTCTCTCTGTGAAAGCATGCCATGACTTCCTTTCCCTTGCCCAAGACTTCCTGTGTCTCGTGCCAAGCTTTTGGTGTGGCCCTGTAAGTCTGTTTCCATATTCTCCCTTTCAGTGAGACTTTGGCTGTGTTGTTCTGTTTGGTAGCTTTTCCTTCTTCAAACGCGAACCTCCATGGCCAGGTTAGAAAAAATTAGTTCTCTTGGGTTGGAGCCACCTTTTGTTACAAGTTGATCACACTTCAGCAAATGTAAGCAGTAGCAGCTGGTTGTTGACCTTAGTCTGGGAGTTACATACTAGAAAACTCCTCAGCAAAGCTGCATACACCTTCCCAGAAACATTAAAAAAATACAGCAGTCCCTTATTCCAAAGCATCAGCCAAGATTCTTCAAAGGTAGAAATATCCCTGAATCATCCCAAGCAAATCCCAGAGTTGACTTTGCTGCAGAACTGGCTCCCTCCTCTGCCCTATGAGTGCTGGCCACGCTGCCCAGGTGGCTTGGGGTACAAGAGCTCTTCAAGCCAGTGGTGCACTGACCTCCTTTCAGAAAATGAACTCCAGTCCTCTGCAAGGAGGATGGCAGGAGAACAGCTACCGCAAAGGATAGGCAAACGTAACTCAAACCAGCTCAGATCCTTTTCCCTCTGTGGAAGAATATGGGTGTATTTAGGGTGGTCCAAATGGTACAGCTGGGAGTAATGGGATTGAATTATACACAATTTAGGTTGGCTATCTGGAACATTTTACTAATGATGTGGTCTGCTAGGTTGTGGGATAATCTCCCTGGGGATATGGTGGGAGACCTCATCACTTAATAATGGGCTTGGCAAAGCTCTGGACACCTAAATAGAGAGAACACTCCAGCACTGGCTACTGGGGGAGATCAGATGCAGCTTATTACTTTCAACCTGAAAAGAAAGTTAAGAGGGGGCAGGTAACTGTCAGCAATGACATCCAGATCCTGCATTGACTACATCACTATCACAGTGCTGGCCAGAGATGGTACTTTTAAGTGCCTCTTAAAGTCAATGTATGAGTTTTATTAAACTTCTGGATATGCAAGCCATGCCTCCTGAGAGCAATACTATTCTCTTCCTACTGCTTTTATTATGACTCTTAAGAAGCATCCACTTTCTTTCCTCTTTCATACTTTAAGGAATTTGCTAGCAGAAAATTAACAGATGGGCTTTGTGAAAGCTATCTCACACAGGTAGCAGTTTGAAAAACATACTGGCACCTTAAAGAGAAGGAGGTAATTATTAGAGGGACAGGAAATGGCAAGCAGCAGTTCTGAAAGAAGTTAATTGCAGAGAGTAGTCAATCACTGGTTTGGAGACAGTTATTAGGATGATGCTTCAGCCTTTTTGATGAATCTGTTTTGAAAGAGAGGCTCAAAAGCAGCATGTACTCATTGAAGTAGGACTAGAGAGAGGAACTGCTGCTGATGGGCCAGTTGGGGAGTCAGAGGAGCCCTGCTGTCAGTGAATGCAGTTCCCAAAGGAGTCTCTACGCCAGATTCAGTAGGGAGTACATCTGGTATAGGTTAGCCAGGAAGAGGCATTTACAGTAAAGCAGCCTAAACTTTCTTCGAAGCAGCACCAAGAACAGAGAAGCTAAAAACACAGAGAGGATGGAAATAGCAAAACTGACACAAAACTCAACACCATATCCCTTGCCTTCATCTCTCTTGTTGAAGCAGAAATGTTGTATGTGCACTGGATATTAGGGAGCCAATGTTATTTGAAGGTGCCTTGGGTCACTGCATACACAAAAAGTGCATTACAGCAGTGCTGTTGCTCCAAAGCACATATTCAGAAAGGGAAAAAATACCTGCATCCAGGACACTGATGTAATCTTAGCTTGGTATCCTGGTACATACTTAGTAGTATTGTCTTCATGACCAGGCTGTGGACTTCAGACTTCGCGGTGCTTGTTCCTGTGCAGTTCCCATGCCAACATATTATTTTTATTTTCCTTGGTGCCCTGACATGGTCAACACCCAGAATGAGTACTGCTTGCTGAATACAGAGGTTTCCCACATTCCTTGTTTTACTGTCCATTTTCACTTTGTATCTGGAATGTAAATTACTGCACAGTATGCAAGAGGCGAGATCCTTCCTTTCTGTGGCCTTCCTGCAACATTTGTCATCTTAATGCTTCACAACTGTTAGCAACTTTGTTTTGCACTTCCTCAGTATGAGCACATGGTTGGGGTTTCCTCCTATTTTACAGAGACCTGAGAGAGAGAGGGAGATCCAAATCATCTGCCCATTTTCATGTGACTAGCCAGCTTCAGTGCTGAAGTTGCATGTTACATGTGGCATTTCCTAGACATGAGAGATCTGATGTTTTAGCCTTAGCATTTTCTTTGTAAATGTTGGGAGAGAAGATTCAGTCCACTGTAGAGAAAACCAGTTTTATTATACAGAATTATGTTGGCCCTTGCATGATCATTAGCAGTGTCAGTAACTTAAACTCCATTGTACAGCTTTCTGCTGTTTCAGCTAATGGGAGCTGATAGTCGTGGGTTATCTTTCTTAATGGAACTTGGATCAGCCATGGAACAAGAGAGTTTTCATGGATGCCCATATGTGTTAGCAACCCTGAGATCCACTCCTGGTGCTGGAAGGAGAAAGCTGCAGTTACTGAAGGCTTCACTGCTGCTGGCCCAAGCAGCAAGAACTGGACCCCAGCTACATCACCTGTGTCCTGCCTGATCCTGACTCCTGCTTCCCAGCTTCTGTCTGTGACTTGTCCTAGGGCCAGACTAGGTTGGACTTGCTGATCCTCGGGGTCTTTTCCAAGCTGAATGTTTCTGTGATCCCATTTACAGCCTTCTCTGTTTTTTTCTTCTCTTTCTTCTATGGAGGTTATTTTTTTTCCCCTCTTGTAATGTGGTTATTGCCGGGCACCTACCTGATAACTCCTCCCGTCTGATCGTAGCTGCTATTTCCAGTTGCCTTGCCTAGCAGTCCCATGCTCTATTTCCCATCTGGCACTCATCCTCTGCCTTCTTTGAGTCAGGCTGCGCCCCTTTCTGTACTGCTGTCATGCCCAGGCATGATCACTCTGGGCACAGGAGGGAAGTAGCTCTATGCTGAGTGCTGCATGGATCCATAGAGCAGAGATAGAAGCATTCAGAAGCCCTGCCTTCCTCCTGCACTTCCATGGTCACAAGTGTTCACTGCAGACAGTCTCTGGAGCTTTTAGCTGTCCTCCTGAGAACATGTGCACACTGAGATTTTTTTTTTTTTTCCCAGAAGCTTATCACATAGCCAAAACCATGTGGTTTTTCACAAGAACAGAAAAAGGCATATATCCAGTAAAGACTGGCTCCCGTTACCAATCATTTTCCAAGTCCTGTTCCAAGCTTAGAGTCCTAGGACTTCTCAATGAAACAAAATAAGATTGTTTTATTTTAATGAGGGCCAAAAAGCAAATTTTTCTCTAATCTTCTAAAGGCAGGTACAGTTTATGAAACCTCCACATATGAATGGGTGACTGCTTGTGAGAATGCTTCACCCCGGCCAAGATTTAACAGGATAGGGACAGGAAAGAACTAAGGCACTTTCTGATTGTCTCACTGTGTTCAAGTAGGGGTGAGCATCTGCTCTTGCAAGATGCTGAGTACCTCCTGGTGAAGTCTTCAGGAACTGAAAACACTTAGCACGACACAAGGTCTGGATCAGAAAGCATGCTGCAGTGCAGATGGGAGTTATGAAAGCTCACAAAGAACAGACACAGACTAAACAGTGCACACATGTATACTGTGCTCTGGGGTGCAGGATTGGCTGGAGGTGACATAGGAATGGTGTAAATTCACAGCAAAACCGAGAAGTCCATATGATTTGTTCCCTGAAGTAGTTTAACTACTGAGTATCCCTGACAAAGATATTAGTTGGCAGTTAAAGTAGTCATCTCTTAAATAGTTGTCATTTTTGTTTCAGTGACTGTGCAGTAACTACGTTTCTAACTGATCCTAATAAGCCTCTTTTCCAAGTTGTATAAAAATGGTTTATGAGCTTTGGCCTTAGCAGTGGCATAAAACTTCCCTAGAATATCCATCCCGTGGCACTTTGTCCTCCCCTCTGCCACTGGGGACTGTCACACTTCTGCACGCTGTCATTCTGGGCCAGGGAAGTTCAGGCTTCCTCAGTGAGTGGGTTAAATGAGCTGCCACATTCGCAGCATGTTGATTGTGAAGTCTACCCATAAGGCAGTAGTTCATAACCCTGTGGAAATATTTTCACATGCTCCATGCAGAGAAAATAACCACTTGTGCTGTGCTAGAACTCAGCCACATGAAAGAGCCAGGAAGAACACCCCAATAGATGTTGAGAAAGAAAAAAGACCTCCACTTGCATCCATCATCTGTAGTAGACCGTCTACTAAACTGCAGGCAGTGGTGTCAGGCAAATATGGCATCTTTGCCATCTTAGCAGGATGTGTGAGCAGTCTTTCAGCCTGACGTTTCTGAGATGCCTCCTTGCGTTCACTGTGAGGTGGTGATACCCCTGTGAGGACATCAATCAGTACAATCCAGTCTCTTTCTTAATCACTTTGTTAAGACTCTGCTCTAATACTAGTGCTCCAAATGTGTCCCGCTCTGCAAGGAGCTTGCTGTCTTAGGTGCATCCCCAGCTCTTGGTCTCCTTTTCCCTTGACTAACGTTTCTCCTAAGACTCTGATCACTTTCTCATACACTCTTTCCAGTTCATCCACTCTCCGCCATACATCTGCTCCAAGCCACAGTAAATTCATGTCTCTTCAGGCACTGAATTCAAGTATTGCCTTTACCTTTACACACTCCCAAGACATGTCTGTTCCCCAGATGGGTTGGAGGGTGCAGAGGTTAATATTTGATGAACGATGAGAAAAGCCTCAGCTGAACCAGGTGAGCACCACCATTGTGCACTGGGGGTTGCTGGGGCTGGGTGTAAGGCAGGATTGAGATCTCCAGTGCCTGCCTGTTCCATGGGCTGGAAGCCCCAGCTGTGGGCCAGAGCTGATCTGCCCAAAGCTACCACCATTCTCAGTGTCCCTGGGAGGAGTTGCACATCCCACCCTTGGAAGCAGCTAGGGCACCCAGCTCATGGGGAGCATCACTCCCAGAGACTTGCAGGCTCGCTCACCCCTGCACAGCAGGGCCAACATGGCACTTGGAAGAAATCCACAAGACACTCCTGGCCTTGGGGGCCACAATGTGGTCACCTCTGATCTCCACCAATCCTGTAAGTAAACCGTGGCTGAGGAGAGAGCAGGCCTTGACTGGAAAGCCCCACTGCTCTGTAAACACAAACAAATCAACTCCCATCACCTGCTTCCCTTCTTTATCTCTACATGTAATTTAAAACACCCTCCAGCCTCCCAAAGTCGAGCTTCAGCTGCTTCCCATTCCCTGAAGCCCCTTTAGTTCCTCTCCATGCTCCCCCCAACCTGGCTGCTTTTCCAGGGCCAGCCATCACTGCAGAGACAAGTTGCTCTTCTCTCCCACTCTCTGATCCTTTCTGTCCTGGGTGAATGTGGTAGGAACCACCCACAGCGTGTTTTCGTGCATGCGTTTCTGCAGCCACCCCTCCCCCCCGCCTGGTTTTTTAAGTTAAACTATCTCTTGCTTTAAAGAGAGCAAATACACAGCAGTGGCTTTCATCACTGCTGTATAATAGAGCAGTAATTCTGTGCCAGGGACTGTTTTCTATTTTATTTTAAAGGGTTTATAAAACAGTGTATGTAATTGAGTGAGTAAACTGAACGTTTTCTGGAGCCCCTGAGGGCTGGAACTTCGTGGTGGTCCTGGGCCTAGGCCCTAACCCTTTTTTTTTCTTTCCTCCCTTTCCCCTCCTCCTTTACAACCCAGGGTTGCCACCAGCAGCAGCAACAGCAATCTGTCTGGGGCTAATTGAGCAAACAACAAGGAGATGCTTTCACATGGCTTTTAAAGGAATGCTCCGGCATCCCCTTTCTGCAAGCAGCTTGGCAGGAGGAACCTGCCGCCAAGGCTGGGGGAGCGCTGGGTCCCCTGCCCGCTGGTGGGGTGGGTTTGTGCAGGGCTGCACAGTCATTTCCTCCCCTCTGTTTATTTGCATTGCAATTTGGTTTTAGCCGAGCACCAAAAGCTGGGCTGCTCCTCGGCTCTCCAGTTCTGCTTGCCTTGTGTGTCTGTTTTAAGGGGCTAGTGTACAGTATGTGTAAACAAATGTCTTCCCGGGCAGGAACGCGCACAGAGCGAGTGACAGCGCTTGATTTACGCGCAGTAAAATCTCCGTGGACGCTCAGTTCAAGCACCCAGGCTGACTTCAGGCCGGGCTGCGTCAGCAAGTTGAAGCAAAGTGCTAATCAGGAGGTTGAATGTGTTGATCAGCTCTGGGTTTGCTTAGCACCAGATGCTCCCAATCTGAGAAGATCTAGCTGAACATGATTTAAGGTTGCAGAGTCCAACTCTAAGGCTTTCTGAAGGTCCTTTCTCTAATCCTGCTTCTTTCTCTGTGGACTGAATGCATCTGTAACCCTGCCAGTGTCAGATAAAAGGCAGCCTGGTAAGAAATCCCTAATGGGGAGCTGGGGAAGGAGAAGGGAGCTGAACAGCTAAGCATGTGAGATACTTTTCTCTCCTCCCCCAGAGTTTCAGGCAGAGTTTCTGCATGAACTGAGCTTGCTGGTACCAGCCAGAGCCACTGGCAACTGGCAGCTACGACTGGTAATGAAACGCTATCCACAGCTCGGCTCCCTGGCACAGGCAGTGGAGTCTGAATTCCCTTCCCTCCACAAGGAGGGCTTTGGGAAGGGAAGAGGGAAACAGGGTGAATCCTTATCGGCCTATCGCGTCCCCTCAGGGTGCGGAATCAGGCTTTGTTTCTAGCAAAACCATTCCCTTTATCACTTAAAAACTTTCTTGTGGATTTGAGGCAGGCACATTCATGTGTTTTCTTTTAGCCTGTACAAGGAGAAATGAGTGTGGTGATTTCATGCCTCAGTCTCTGAGGTAGCAGTGACACACAGGGTAGGCCATGAGTGCTTGCTTTGGGGAGCCTGCCCTGCACAAATCATGGAGGAGTCACAACAGGCAGAAGGATGGGAGATGAGGGATATGTGTGCTCTGATTTCCCATGTGGCTTTGGCTACTTATACTCCCTAAACTCACTGGTGCCTCAGTTTCCACTCATGTAAAATGGGAATGCTCTTATTCATCCACTCTCAAAAAGCATTTTGAACTCATCAGGTGCTAAATGACAGATATTGTAAGGCAGCCACAAGCATGTTGGTGCAAAATACAAATAGTTGGTACCACCTCTGCAATAAAGTATGTGACAGGACCCATCCCAGCTCTGCACGTTTAGGACAGTGCAGGATGCTGTCTGAAATGAAGCAAGGCACTCCTTATTAAAAAGTATTGCTACAGATAACCTATATATAGAACCACAAATTGACACGGCTCTTCACAAGCCTAGATGAAGGCATGTTTTATCTGCAGAGGCATAATGTAATTACGCTCACTGGATGGTAGCCAGGGTCTTATTCACATCACAGAAATCAACATGATAGGTAGTCTGCTTGGAGGAGGTTCAGGAATGGAGTCACAGGAGTTGCTACAGGGCCTGTTTCAGATATATTGGGAAAGCTGTTGGGCTTTAGGAATGTTATATCAAGAAGTGCTGCAGGTTGGGTTTGAGGTACCTTGGCAAAGCTGTGTGGGGTCCAAGACAGGAGGAGAGAGGTGCCGAAGGCTGGACTTGGGGCTATTGGCAGAGCCGTGGTAGAGAGACTGTGTGGTGCTACCTACATCATGGTTGCACCTGGCACTTGTACAGTCGGCCCCTCATTTTCTTGAGCACTGTATCCCACCTCTGCTCATCCAACCCAAAGTGCTGGAGACTCCACTCCACATTCCAGCTTTGAGCTCCACGATGTTAGCATGAGGCTCCATAATTAATTATCAGTTGTCACTAAATACTCTGAGCAAAGAACTACATGACTTAATCTGATACTGAATGTGAGAAGTAGCTCCTTGTTCTCCTTATTTTTGCCCTCAGGAAGAGTCTCTGAAAGGGAGCATTGTGGATGACCCAACTGTCCTCTAGGCTGAGGAGACAGCAGGATCTGTGTGACCGTGGGAAAAGTGATTGTAGTGGGAAATTATCTTGCCACTGTCCTAAACTTACTGAAGTTTATAGAGCAGGTTTTGATCAAACCTTTTCTGGAGCAATGGTTTGCATGATGCGAAGGGTATGTCTTGAATTCTAAACCAAGAGTGGCATCGTGTTGGCCTGCCCAGTTTGGGGACTGCCAGGAATTTCTTAATTTAGCCAAAGGTGGCATGTTTGTTGTTTTGAAGCAGTTTTGCAAAATCCACTTCCCTGAGGGAAGGAGTTTTAGCTGGGTAAATAAAACCCAGATCGTCATTTCCTTCATCCTTGGCTGTCCACCCCCACTGCTGTGTAAGGTGTGGGAGACAACACAGACTCCATCAGTGTATCCCAACACGTCACCCGGGCCTCAATGCTTTATCCCAGGCTCCAGAGCCAATTGTTATTCCTAATGTGCAGCAGGGGTGATGAAGAACCTAAGGGCATGGGTCAAACCACCTGAGATCTGCCTGAATAGGTGTCCAACTCATGGGGAGCAATTTAGATTCACCACCTCCTGCCATGGTACCCCGAGGACACCCACTTTGAACACACCAGCTTTGTGTCACACTCTGAGGCCACACGCTTGGGTTTTTTAGGCACTGGGCTTTCAGTTGCGTGTTTTTATTATTTTGGCTTTAGATCCCTTATTTGCAGTCCTTCCCTGACAAGCTGCTTTTGCATTTTAAAGGGAAGGCTCTTTCAGTACAGTGCATTAACAGTGCTGGAGCAGGGACTGGCACATTAATGTGTCCACTGGGGCTGTGCAGAGCTCCTGGGAACAGGCAAAGGAGTGACCTTGTAGAAGTTGCCCCTCCAACGAATTTTCTCCACAGTAGTCTGAGAAGGGCTGTCCACTACTACCCTCAGAGATGATAACAGTGCTCAGAGACCTAGTTTCACAGAGATACTTTTGGAGAGGCTCCATCCAGAGCTCCATCCAAGAGGGAAAAGTCAGGTTTCTTTTGTTTTGTTTTGTTTTGCTTTGCTTTGTTTTGCTCTGTTTTGTTTTTAAAGTGCCCTTTTATTTAAGGTGGGCTGGGGTTGCTGACAAGATCTCATGCTGCCTTGGTGATGGCTCCTGATACTGAGCAGCCCCTCTCCTCCCCAACCTCCATGCCATTTGAGGACACACAGCACTTTTCAGGGCTGGGGTGGATTACTGATCTTTAATTTTATGTCAGATCTCCCTGTTGGATGTCAGTGGTTCTTTGCTTCAACCTAGGTGTACACCTGTCAGCAGCAGCTGTGACTTCTGCCAGGCCCCTCTTGTTTAGCAGTGACACATATGTGTGAAAAGTCTTATTAGAGAAACCTCCTGATGTTTAGTCAGTTGCTTAGGCTTTTGCCTGTGTGTGGGATGCTGTCAGAGGGATGTGCTGGAGTCCAAAGAAAGTCAGCAAATCCTTGTTTGAATTCCCCAGAATCTGCTTTTCCCATTTGTTTTAAAGTTGCGGATTGAAAAATGCAAGTTCTGAAACACTGCTGCAAAACTCAGCTCCTCTCCTTTTCCTCCCTCTCTCTCTTTTCAGCCAAACATGTTAATGAAGTCATTGTGGGCACCGAACAGCTGATGGAGATATAACCCAAGTAGATTTTAAAGATGATTTTATGGAAGCCAGCAGC
The DNA here is from genome assembly GCA_013396675.1 of Eubucco bourcierii. Classification (NCBI taxonomy): domain Eukaryota; kingdom Metazoa; phylum Chordata; class Aves; order Piciformes; family Ramphastidae; genus Eubucco; species Eubucco bourcierii. Next base: position 184,957 of record VWZE01010097.1, read on the forward strand.
AGAACCAGATGTTCAAGCATCGTAAGATCATCCATACAGATCAGTACTGGCAGGGTTTACCCTGTCATTGCTCCTTTCCTGTTCAGCTTTATATTTATGTCTTAATAAAGAAGTATTTACAGAGCAGCGTGTCCGTCAGCCCCTCCCCCCTCATTGGGATGCGCGCGGGTTTGTGCCGGGTAGTATCGGTCCCTGCACGCCCGGCGGACGCACTGTACTTTTCCAGCAGAAGGGAGAGCGGGGACCACACAGACTGTGCCCACTCCAAAGAATGACTTAGCCGCCCTCCCTGCAGTGTAAACCACGGCCCCGCGGTCCTGCGCCACCGTCCCCGAGCCTGGGAGAAACCGCTCGGGATGCTTCTTGTGCATCTCATCAACGCAGCGGGCGGGCAGCGAAACACAGCCGTAATACGGGCTGCTCTCTGCAGCCCAGCTGCTTCGCCAGCCACCTCCTCCTCCTCTCTCTCTCCGTCTCTCATGATGTTGCCCTATAGCATAGAAGTGTTTAAGCTGCTCTTCTGTAATGCAGCTGAGGAGTTTGGCACTCATTTTCATCAGGGCTGAGTTTGGTCCCTTGCTTTGAAATGCTGCCTAAGAGGGGGCTGAAGGGCTGATAGAGTGCAGAGGGGAAGCGGGGAGTAAGCAATGGGTACTCTGCCTTATTTTGATGGTTCTTTCACTTGACTGTCTAGGTGATCTGTGGATGACTATGCCTACATCTGTGAGATCAGTCGAGCACACTGATGTGAAAGGCACAGCTTGTGGTCAGGGCTTGTGCCAGCATTGTGAAGCACCTGGATGGAATTGAAACTCAAGCTGCTCTTTAACAATTATAAATTGGACACAAGTTCCTACCTAAAAGTTGTTTATTAGAGTCTATTAGGATTCAACAAAGACATTTATCTGCTCCTAGCAGCTTGAAATCCAGAGGTACTTACAGCAGCTGGCTGGGATGGTATTTCATTAACCAAAGTGATAAATTTAAAATGTGAATGTCACGGGCACCAGTGTCCCCTGAGGAAAATTACCATTTTCCTAGCTAATATGACAGGAGAGGGATTATAATCCAGTCATTCTCCAAGTTTTATAAGCAAAATTGCTCCTCTAAAGGGCCAGATTGGAGTGGAAAGTATGGGTAAGGATGAGCTTCAAGGCCTTTGACAAGCTGCAGAAGGAAGAAATGTGCTGCACTTCAGCTCCAGCTTTGCATATGTGCACAAATACGTTCCTAAAGTAGGAAGCCTTTTTCATCCGAGGATGGCAGAGGCTTTACAAAGGTTAATTAAAGAGTGTTCCTGACTCTGTGTGCAGCAAGGGAGCGAGGTATCCATCTTGGGTGTGTGGAAACAGAAGCAGAGGGGAGCATAATTACCTGGCTTTGCGTTTTACCAGAAGGCTGCGGCAAGGCCGAGAGGTCTGCAGGGACTCTGACTCACTTGTCCTTTCGCTTGAACACAAAGCCTCCTCCCTCTCTGTTTTTTAGGATGGTCTTCTGCAAAGTCCTTGTCCCCTCACTTAACAGCTACAGTTGTACCTCCTCGTGCCTTAATTATATGTTAAAGTCTCAGTCCTTTTGTTTAGCTAATTTAAGAAGAGGGTGGGAGGCTCTTTACTGTGCGGGTTAGAATTTAGCATTAATTTAGTGTTCTCTGACACTTGAAAACCTGGCCGGGATTTGAGGCGTTTTCTTTTCCTTTTTGCCTTTTACGACCTGCAGGTGTTTGGTGTGAGATAAAAGTAGATCCCAAAGTGAGATTTCACAGCACAAATTATCAAAGTGAAGATTCACTCTTGATGTAGTCTTCGTGTGTGGCAGTAATTATGAAAAATAATTCGGGATAATAGGGCCTTCAGGAATCCCAAGGCGGGCACTAGGAGGTTAACCCTTCCTCATCTACCATCATGGTCTCTGTGCTGTTGTCATTGTCAGGTGAGCAGATGATGGGTTGAGTTAGGCAGCTTCACAAACTGAGTAATAAACTTCATGGTTTTCAAGAAAATCAGAGAAGCAACAGAGGAAATTAAATTCTGTTCCCAGGTAGTTCTGGATGTGGCTTTTTGGTCATACACACCTTCGTGAGAGTGATACTGCTCCCCAGCTTTAGGAATGGGTCACCTCTTAGATAACAGCAAGGAAGTCTCCTCACTTTGCTGCTCCATCACATCCAGGTAGCTGAGCATTATAGCCAGTGTCCATCCTGGTGCTGTCAGCACCAAGGCAATGCTTCATAGGCAGCATTGCTCCAGAAAGACAACTTCCCAGCTAGGAGGATGCTGGTGCTTCCCTCAACACTGCCTTGGCAGATGTACAGATGAGGTTGATGTGAGAAGGTTCTTAAAGTGGCATGTCACTTGCTGCATTTACACATGGTAAAACAAGGGCTTGCCTTGATGCCCAGCAAGATCCCCCTCTGGCAGCACCTCCAGCTCCTGCATTTTTGCTGAGCGGTGTCCTGCCAGCAGCATCTAAGAGTTTTTTTTCTGTAACCAGGGCAGCAGATTGGCCTGGTTGTGGAGCCCAGCATCAGTGTGTGTACACACATGCTTCTTCCTGTGGGTCCTGAATCCACAGCCCATCATGGCAGGACAGACGCACCTGAAACTTTGCCTCTTGTCCTAACTCCTGTAAGAGGATGTGCACCACCTGCAGCAGCTCTGCAGCAAGGTCCTTCTCAGGATATTTGAAGCCAAGTCCATTTACAAGACCTGGATTTGGGAAAAGTACTTGTTGGGTGGTTACAGATGCCCAGAACCATAGTTCTCAGCCATTAGTGTTTGCTTTTGTAGGTGACTGATGCGATTTTTCAGGAAGCAGCAGCTCATCTGATCCCTTCTGCAGGGGAGCCAAAGTGGATGGCTCCCGTCTTCCTGGCAGCCTTGGAATAGAGCCATGCAAGGGGGAGGTGAGCAGCCAGCCATTCCCAGCAGCAGTGGTCCTCCCACCCCAGTGGTGTGCAGAGGAACACAAAACCTTTACAGCAGGCTTTGATCTCGCTTTTGGGACAGTTTTTTGGCTTGTGGACATGAATGGGAGAGGGATGCCAGGCTGAGCAATCATATGGCCTCTAGTCTGCAGCCCTAGCAATAGGACTCTCCTGAACTTCATAGAAGTGGGCATCAAAAGGACTCACCAAGCTTTTATTGCCTCTGACCTCCAAGATTTATCACATTGTCCCTGTTAATATCCCCGCTGGCTTCTGCACAGTACTTTCCTTCCTCTGGCAACCTGAAAAGAGTGGTTTATAACATGTGCTGCTCATCCTTAGGACTTTGCTGGTGGAACCTTCTTCTGGGAGACCAGAATTTTCCTTCTATAACCCTGGGGAACACCAGTGTTTTCAGGAGGTGCTTTGCTGCCTCCACACTGGCCCAAATCTGCAGCAAGGGCCAATGGCTGCTCTGGTCCCTGGCCTGGTGTCTTGCTAGGGGCAAGGTTATAGATCATGTCCCAGGTGGGGCTCACAGAGGAGTTGTCAGTGACAGTGTGATGACTGCACATTGCATAGTGCATGGCATAAGCCTGGCCCTGGGACACCACAGTGGCCATCAGTGCTGCCTTCCCATCACACACAAGCCATTCCTGTGGTCTTTGGTCACCTGTTCTAAAGGAGTGATGATTGCAGCCGGCAATTGAGGCTGGCTCCTTGGCACTGCAGTCTGCCCAACACCATGGCACATCCCAGGCCCTTCAGTGCCATGTGGGGAGCACAGGGCATGGGGCTCTTCTCACTGGGCAACCTGCAGGGTTAATTCAGGGGACAATGAGGTTCCCACACTGGGGTCCAGCACCCAGCAAACCCCCTGAGCCACCCCTGCAGCAGCCAGCCCACAGAGACTCAATCTCAGCAGGGTGGCTGATTTCTGGATCCTGTTGCTTTTCACTTCATCTCCAGGGAGCCAAGGTCCACAGCCGCGCCCGTGTCTCCCAGACTGGCCGGCAGACGAGAACTTCCTTCCAGGGCCTATAGACAGACATTTTATATACGTTAAAATACGTGTGTGTATAAATACGGAAAGCAAGAGCTTGGGAGAGCTTGAGTCTAAATAAACTTGTATGTTTAAGGCTTTTAAAATGCTAATGCTGAATTTCAGGGGATGGAGGGACACAAGGGGATTGTTGGACTGAGCACCAAGACAGCTGATGAGCTTGGATTGGTGCCTTTACAATTCAGGGGGAAAAAAATGGGATAGTTTGGGAAGGGAGGAAAAAAAAAAAAANAGAAAATAAAAGAAGCTGCCTTCTTATTTGCCTCCCTCCCCCAGCGCTGGAGCAGCGAGCGACTGGTGTTGTATGCATAAGCTATTCCTTTGTGCAACATCTAAATGGTTAATTGTGTTTGAGGAAGATGTACGGGCGAATGGAGGGACCACCCAGCAAGAGACAGACAAGAAAGAGCGATCTCTGAAATGTTTAACCAGAGAGAGAGCAAAGTTGTTTAAAAATATTTAATTTACAACATTCCACACTGCTGATTATAAATTGGCCGTCCAAAAACACTGCTGCATGCGGGGAGGGATCCAGGCAGCATGAAACAAATTCTTGTGATTGTTTTTCCTATCTTCCTCCCTCCTTTCCTTGGGGAATTTAACCCCATGGCGGGATGTGAGTTGCCCCAGGCAGGGGAGGCATGACCGCTCTCCCCAGGGACCACGGGCTTCCATCCTGGTGCTAACACCTGCACTCAGGGCTGGGGCACAGCTGCCTGCCAGCGCTGGGAGAGCTGGAAGGGATGGTGAGGAACAACCAGCAATGCTGGCAGCAGTCATGGGCACAGCTGAGACAGCTGGCAGGCAGGTAAAGGTCCTGCAGCCCATTCCCTCTGATTTTTACCCCAGCACTGGAATTCCTGTAAACCATCCAGATGGGCTCCTAGGCAAGGAAAGACAGGAATCCCCCAGCGATGGGTTGGGAGACTCAAAACTAAACCAAGCAGTGCTGCACTGCCCGTGAGAGATCCCTCACCGCCATAATGGTGCCAATTCTTCAGGTCAGTGGTGCTTAGCTGTGTCACCCAGACAGTGGCACTGGGAAGGAGCCGGGACCTGGGTCCTCACAGGGTCATTGAGCAGCAGCAGCATTTACCCCTAGTCAGGCCTTTCTGCAAAGAGGGTGGTTGGTGCCAGATAATGGGAAGAGCTGATTTGGCCGTGCTCTGTTCATGGCTGCTGCTGATCCACAGCTGGCTTTGAAGCACACAGCCACTCTGGCTCTGCTTTCCCTACACAAGGGACTGCTCTGCAAGGAGGGACAGTTCCCTCTGGGTAATGGCCAGGCTATATCTTTCATCATTTGAGGGTGGCTTCTGCTGTCACCAAGACATCCTTTCCCACCTTCATAGCCCTCATTGCCCTCATGGCCTAGGAGAGGATGTTACTAGCACTTCCTGTTGCACTGTCCATGGGAAACCAGGCAGGTGAAGGACATCTGTGGTGGTGCTCAGCACCCTCTTTCCCAGATGGCACCAGTCCTGCCACTGTCCACCTGCATAGACATCATCTGAGAGGCTGGAGAGCCATCATGCTGGAAGGGTATGAGGGGAGGGGGGAGATGCCCCCAGCCAGTGACCCTGCACTGCAGAGGGTATTTGATCAGAGCTGAGGGATGGGAGGGATGCAAGAGAAGCCAGAATCCTGGAAGCAGTGGCTACCTCTGCTGCCCATCCCTCCTTGGCATATCCTTGAAGATCCTGCTTTAGAGAGTGACAGCCCAGGTGCTTTCACAACCCAAGACACCAGCCGTACGGCCAGCCCCAAAGCAGCCCTGGCCACAGGGAGTACAGGGATCTTGCCTGATGCTGCCAGCTCTTCGGGGAAGAAGGGGGCACAAAGAGGGCTTCAGGGTTCTTTGCTGGGACTGCCACAAGTTTCCTAACCCCTAATCAGCCAGGAAGCCTCACCAGCCACCTGGGTGCTTCCTCGTGTGCAGCGAAGGCCTGTGACAGCCCGAGGAGACGGGGTGGGTTTGGCTGCGTGCCCCGGTGGCGAGCTCGGCTCTCGGTGGCGGAACCACTCCGAGCCCTGCCAGCCCCAGCCGGTGCCGGGAGTGAGAGCAGAGACAAAAGAGCTTGTGTCCGCCTGCCAGCAGCCGGCCCCGCCGAGCGGCCGCCCGCCCAATTAAACCGTGCCCGCTTCCCATGCGGCAGGGGCGCCCAGCAGGCTCGCTGACCCCCTCCCATTGCCCACCAATCCGGGGGGTACTCCCATCCTGTGAGGCCTCCTCGCAGGCGCCAGCACTTTGGCAGCACTTGCCGGGCACACACTTGCCTCAGTCCCCCAGCAAAGGTATCTCCAGTGGCTTATGATGTAGACGGGTCACCCTATCTCCAGGCATCTCCACTTTCCCCAGTTTCTTTGCACCCTGGGGTTCGCAACACCCAGCAGCACAGGCAGGAGGGTACTGAGCATCCCTGCCTGCTGCCCGTGAGCACCTGGTCAGGATGAGACATGGCAGCAGCAGCCGTCACCACGGCGGGAGCATCAGCACGCCCCATCCTGACCCGCAAGGCTGGTGTCACATCCACTTAGCTGGCTCCGAAAATCCCTCGCCCTGACACCTTGTTAAATACCCACCAGGGGTCACAGTTCCTAGGTTTCTTTTTCCTGCTTTTCCTTTACCCCGCTGAGACGTTTCGGTTGGCAGGAGCTCCCCCCAGCTATTAGGTATCTTTCGGGGAACAAGAAACCTAGATCACTTACAAATTAATTTGGAGTTAAACCTACAGAAAATGAGAAACATGCTGCTTTGCAGGAGAGAGCGCTTGGCCAGCGATCAAGAAAAATACATCCAAACCGCCCGATGCAGCGTGCTCGGTGGCGGCCGGGGATGGGGGGGGCTGTGCGCTCGAGGTAGCCGTCGGTTGCGTTCGGGCACTTTTTAATGGGGCCGCCGCCTTTCCTCCCAATTAAAACCGTAGCAAACAAGCAAAAGCGAGAACCCGCTCCGTGGTGTCCAAGGGGACGTGTGATAGGACATGGTAAGGCCAGGGTGCGGAGGGAAGAAGCATGGGGAGCAGCACCACGGCATGGAGATCTGCCTGCCTCAGTGCCTTTGCTGATGGGGGTGAGGACCGGCCACGGGCAGCACACGTCCCACAACGCACAGACACCTTCTTACCAACATTCACCCATCACCGTGTCTCCATGGCCACAGCAGCTTGTGCCAGTTCTGGTTCCCAAGGGGCAATACCACGTCCCCTCTCGCCCGTGGTGCCTTGTTGGCCGGAGGGGCCACAGCATAGCCCATCTGGCCAACAAGGCACCATGGGGCAAGAGCATGAGGAGGAGGAGCCCAAGCCCACCGGCGGGCAGGTGGGTGGCGGTGGGCGTGAGCAGCACACCATGCCAGGTGCTCCTGATGGGTCGCAGGAGCCGAGCTGGCCCTCGGTACGCATTGTGTCTGCGGTGCGAGCGGCTGTGCCGGTCGGGGGCCGCGCGTTGGAGGCCGGGGCGGCGGAAGAGCAGTGATAAGATAAAAGGTCTGCTTTCCCATGCCGAGGAGCCGGGGCCGGGGGGGCGCGGGGCGAGTGCCGAGGCCACCCAGGTTTCAAGCGCTCGGCCTCGGCGCCTGACCTCGGCACATTCAGAGAGCACTTCCTAAATTTGTCTCCTGTGTTCCTGACTCACAAGCAATTTCCTCACCCATAAAACGGCGTCGGCATGAAAGGACTGGCCGGGACACCAATTACTTGTCACCATTTTACCACCCCACTGCTCGCTGGTTCGCAGCCCCTGGCAATGCCTGGCCAGGATCTGCCCCCTCCCTGTGGAGCCTCTCTGCCCCGTGCCCACATGGGGCGGTTGGGGTCCCCTGTGCTGTGGGGAAGGTGCCGTGGGGCAAAGGGATCCCCAGCACCCACCACTTTGTGATGCCCCCAGGAAGAACCATACCATGGTGCTCCTGGGTATCCTCAGATCATCTCACAGCCCAGCTTGTGATCAGGGAGACAGTGATCATCCCTAGGTCCCTTGGTCCCACCCTAATGTGCCTGTGCTGATATGCTGATACTGCCATCATGATATTAAATAAGATGCTTCTATGTGGCTGTAGGGGAGGGAGCAAAGCTCCATCACTTCTGCTGATGGTGGCACGAGGCTTGCTGCTGAGCATGAAGTGGCCCTGCCATGAGTATATGGAACCATGCTGGCACAGGGCATTACCATCCAGATCCCTCTGTGACCCGCCTTGTCCCCGCTCCCTGTGCCTCTGTGCCACCTTATCTGTCTGTCCCAGTGCTCAGTGTCCCCAGCACTGGCATGTCCCCAGCTGCTCCCATATGTAGAGGGCACAAGCTGGTGCAGAGGGGAAAGGAGCTGTGGGTGTCTCATCAGGGCCTGAGCACAGCCAGAAAGACTGGGAAACCCCCATCCACCTCCCGGGAGCAGAGAGACACTGTGCAGCTCTGGCTGCAGCCTGGCCTTCCCCAGCAGCAACTGCCCACCCTTCCTGCAGCAAATTCCTCTGGGCTTCAGGCCGGCAGCGGGTGAGGTTTGCCCAGGGCCCAGCAAGCGCCACGGTGGCTGCTAAACGGGTTTTATGGTAGGATTTAGGGACTTTTCTGCCGGGTAATTGATTTGCCCAGGCAGTAAAAGATCAAGGCAGGGGCTCAGATGATGGCTCCCAGCATCTGCCCACCAAGCAGGCCAGGGCACAGGCAGCTCAGGGCATGACCAGAGCCAGTGGTGGGGTGACGCAGCCCTGCAGCAATGGGGTGAGCAGTACAGTTCTGTCCAGGAGCCCTTTTGGAGCACACACACACACACCCTTGCATCCTTGCACCCCCCTCCCCAACCCCACCACAAAACAGCCCCCAAAGGAGACAAAAGGGGCTGTTTGGGGACCTGCCACCTGCTAGTCCCCATCCTACAATACCACAGTAAAGAGGCACCAAACAAAGGCCTTAAAATCCTAAAGGGGCCCATTCATTAGGGTGACAAAGGGGGAAAGAACTACATTATCATAATTAATCCCGGTGCTGGCGGTGGGTGGCAGGGCCCTCTGTCTTCCAAGGTGGTGTGGGGACGGCCGGTGTCACCACATCCACACGCTATTGTGCGCTGTGGCCTTGCGGGGCTTAGGCGGGTTTTAAGCTCTGTAAACACTTCAGGACCCCCCCACGGCTGCTGGGGATGCTGTCCTCCCCCCGGCCTCCTCCCCTGCCCTGCCTGTTTGTCTGCTTGCTCTAGAATCACTCCAAAATCCTAGGGCTGGGATGGGTCTGTCAGCCATGCCCCCTTAGTGCACCTGCCCCCAGAGCCCCAGGTCCTGCTGGTGGTGCTGTCATGGGGGTCTCGCTGGCCACATCAGCTGGACCATGTTCCACAGAGAACTACCCAAAGTGGGATGTGGCAGGAACCCCTCTTCTCCCTTCCTGGGGCTTTTCCTGACCTTGGAGATGGGACTTTACTGCTTCCCTGCTATCTCAGCCCTGTGTGGGTGATCCAGGTGGACTGTGACTTGAGGACCAGCCTTTCTTCTCCAGCTTCAGCTTTCTGCTGTTGGGGAGTCACAGAGAAGCTGAGGCACAGTGCAGCACACAGAGGTGTGTGGAGGATTTAAGTGAATCAGCCGTTTCCCCTCGGGTGGATGCTGCTTCCCTTCGTGATCCCTTTGGGCAGAGCATCCCTTTAGGATACAGAATTCCTTGGGACACACCCACTGCTGGCCGGGAGAAGCAGTGGGGCAGGGGACACCCTGACACTGTCTGTCCATTCAGAGGGCACTCCCTGCTCCCCGAGCTCTCCGGTCACCCCAATGGGTGTTGCACAGCTTCGGAGGCCCTGGGAGCCTGTGCCTGGCTTGGGGCCGCAGCCGGGCGGGCTGCGCCGGTGCTTGCGAGAGCACCATCTGGTTTCCAACTAACAAACGCCCGGCGCTGGCTCCCGGCAGAGTAGTTGCTGCTGCGGTGGAGGCTGTTTACAGCGTGCCGAGGCTCTGGCATGTCACTGCCAAGTCCCCTCTGCTTTCCCCCGCCTTGGGCGCAGGGCTCTGGGTCTGCATGGCGGCCGTGCAAAGCCCGGCTCCACACCCCAGCCCCTGCCCATCCTTCGCTTGCCCGGAGGATGCCGCTGCCCGCCGAAGCTGTTGTCCCAGGCTGCCCGTCCCCAGGGAGTGCCCGCTGTGGCGTGGCTCCTGCCCGCGGGGATTTTCCCATTCCCTTTGCTCGACGGGGTGGGAAGAGTAGCACAAGGACAGGGGACAGGGTGGACTCCTTGGCCACGCCATTCGCTCTCCGGGTGAAGGGTGGGTGCGGTGTCCCGCGCTTCCCAGCTCCTACCGCATCCTGCCAGCTCACCCTGGCATCTCCCCACTGCGGGGACAAGGGGCGAGGGTGGGCAAGGTCCCTGCGTGGCCCCGGCGAGAGGAAGAAGCCCTGGGCTCCCGCCCTGTGCCCACGGCTCTCGCAGCCGCTGGTGCCACAGAGACACTGCTCAGGGTGGGGGCTGCACGGAGCCATTTGCCTTTAATTGAATTTATTTGTTACAACCCCAAACAATGTAAAGCAGGCTTCTCCCAGGCTCCAGCTGCCTGCCTGCCCATTAAAATACCATCTAGAACAGCAAATCCCCCCTCCCGCCTTGATATAAAACAGCCGGTCAGCAAGAAGCAGCAAGCGAAGGCTCCCTGTGCACAAGCCAATCCTCCACTCCCTGTCCTGATCCCCCAAGGCTGGTGGCCCTCAGGGCTCCAAGTCCCCTCCTGGGTGGCTCCAGGGGAAATAACATGCTCACAAGGAGACCGAAAGCCCCCAGCTCAGAGCAGATCCAGTGTCCAGGAGCCCATTGCTGCAGCATCACGGCAAGAGCAGGCAGAACCCCCACCCTGCCCACAGGCATTTTCCAGTTGGTTTTTCAACCCCCGTTGGCACGGCAAGGTCTGTCCCTGTCGCTGGGATTGCCACCTCCCATTGAAATCTTGGGATTCTCAAACCAGCCATCTTCCTGGTGAACTCTGCACCCTACCAGGTGCCAGCTGCCACCGTGGCCACACAGGTCCTGGGGATGTAGCTGGTCCATGGGGACCACTGTAGCAGTGGGTGAATGGTGGGACAAGGGCACATGGCACAGAGCAGGCAGGGTACCAGGAATGATCCTGCCACAGCCAGTCCTGGTCATGGTGTTCATATGACATAGGAGTCCTGGGATGATGTGGGGAAGCCAGGATGAGGTTGGGGAAGCCAGTCCTGCAGCACCAGGAGCACAGATCCCAGGTGAGTCCTTGGTACCCCAGGATAGGGCAATTCCATCTCAGCCCTGGGCCCTGGCATGCACGAAGTGGGTCTCCACTGACCATACTGTTGACTTTTCTGAGGCCATTGAAGCCAGTTCCCTGTCTGCATGGCACCAGTGAGGGAACCCCAAGTGGAAACCAATGGTGACAGGAAGCAGATGGAGAACACGGATCAGAGGAACCTGGAGAGGAGGATGGAGAGGAGACAACTTAGTGTTTCAAAATTAAGTTCATAAAAAGCAACAGCTGCCTGGCAGTGCTGTGGGTCCACCGAGGAAGAGGAATGGTGGGGCTGCTAATAGCAATCAGGCAGCAGAAGTGCTGAATAGCTGTTTCCCTTCTGTATTTGGGGACATGCCAGATGCTACAGGCCTATCGCCGGACAAGGAGAAACCCTTTACATGACGCCAAGGCCCAGTAGAGCTTGGCGGCAGCATGTGGGGCTGGTAGCAGCTGTGGCTTGATTGGGGGGTGTGGGGTGTGGTGTGGTGTGTGTGTGCAGAGGAGCTGCCTGAAGAACTCAGTTTATTTATTGGGGGTTCCCCCATTTTTGGTCAGTAAGAAGACACCAGGCTGAGCATCACCATCATTGCTCCAGGGCAGGAAGTGGGGATGGGGATGCATGTGGGGTAATTAACCTCACAAATTATTAATGTAATTTACCCTTTGCCCCTGCCCCTGGTTCTTTGTCCCCATGCCCTCCATCCCTGGGTTGTTGGACTTGGATCCCCTTGGCAGGGGATGGGGCAGCACTTTGGGCACACTGAAAGAGTAGGATGTCTTCCTGTCCCCCACCACAACCCTGAAGGAATATCTGGCTCTTGGAGATGGCAAATGGCACTGGAAGTGGAGGGAACACCGTGCTTATGGGGAGGTGGAATCAAAGGAATTGGTTTCATTTTGGGAAAAGGTGTTGAGGGGATATACCTGGTCTTCTGGGGGAGGATGTCATGCCTTAAAAGGGAGGATGTCCATCCCTTGGGATGGCTATGGGGGAGATGCACAGCCTCTGGAAAAGGGGGCTGCCTATTGCTTGGGGTGGCTATGGGGGCGCTTCACAGTTTTTGCGCAGTGGACATAGTGGGATATCCAACACTCAGAAGGTTATGTGAAGGCACCTGGCCCTGGAAGGGATACCTGGCCCTTGACATGGTTATGGGGGGGCTCTGGCCAGCACAGATGGAGGCTATGGGGGGACTGGCTAGACCAAGAAGGGTCTATGGTGGGAAGCCCGTCTTCAGGGAGAAGCTGAAGGGTCACACCCTGCCCTTGGAATGCCCTTGGGAAGAATGTCCGTTTCTTGGTGCAGTTCGCTGCCCTTGTAGAGTAGCTGTGGCAGAAGGATGTTCATTCCTGGGGCTGGCTATAAGGAGGATATCCTGATTATGGGGTGCCCATCCTTGGGGGACACCTATAAGGGGGCTGCCAGCTCATTAGAGTGTGGTTATGGAGAATGCCCATTCCTGGAGTGGATATGGGGGAATGTCCTGCAGATGGGGTTTGCTACGGGCGGTGCCCATCCTTTGGAGTTCGGGAAGGGGAGAGAGGCAAGGTGTGGGTGCACGCCACTGCGGGACAGGGAACCAGCCCGTGCGTGGAGGGAGTGTCTCTGGGGCTGCTGGTCCCAGGGGTCGGCAGACCCGTGCGCGTTGGGGTGTCATTTCCCGCGGGTGGGGCCGGCCGGACCGGGCAGCCCCCGGTGCCGCCGCCACACTTCCCCCCGCGGCGGGGCCGGGCCGGGCCATGAAGGACGG
>VWZE01010097.1:207381-242770 GCA_013396675.1 Eubucco bourcierii
ACTATCCCCTCTGACACACACACACACTCACACAAAGTCTGTGTCTGTCGTCCGACCCCCCTCCTCCGCCTCCTTCCCTGGCCCTGGCACAACCTCTATCCCAACTGGCATCTGATGGACACCAGCTGCTCCCCAGCCCAGCCAGAAACAATAAAGATGCTTCCCCCTCCCCATTCCCAAAAAACAGGGGAAGAAAAAAAAAAACCAACCAAACAAAACACAAACCAAAAACACCAACCCATATAATAAGTCATTAAAAGGGAAGATTCTGCTCCTTATTTGTGGTCTCGCTCTGGCCTCCTCGGTGCTGGCGGGGGGCCAGGCCTGCCAGGGCCCCCGCCTCTCGCTGAGGGAACATCCTGGCGCTGATGAATTCTGCCCTCCCTCCCTTTTGCCCAACACTCGGGGGTTGGGCAGGAACTGGTCTTACCCTGCCAGCAGCGCTGCCTTAAGGTGCATCTCTATGCTGGGCACTCTGGGATGGCATTAGCATAGGGGTTGCATCCATTATCCTTCATCCTCTCCCTTCCCCCCACCCCACAAGGGCTGGGAGCAGGATGGCTGAGTGTTGCAATTAGGAATTCTCAGGATCAGCCTCCCACCCTCTTCTGGGCTGTGTTGTCCTGCCTTCACCGTGCCGGGAGGGATGGGAGCCCCTTGTTGGGTGGGTTTGGGGATGGCTGTCCCTGGGAAGGCCCTCTGCCATGCAGAAGGTAGCTCAGGGCTGGAGCTCATCGCTGGCTGGCCAGGAGGGGATTTCTCTCCTGTGCCCAGGCAGCCACAAATGAAGTCAGTGGCTTCTTTCAGAAACCTCAGCTCTGCCATGCTCTGAGCTCTCCTGCTGCCATTGGGAACAGATCCCAGAGCCTCAGTGGGAGGAGAAGGGTCTCCCTGGAGCTCCCCAGCACTGTGCCTCTCCCTTGTCTCCAAACTCCTCCCACATCATCCTGCACCTGTGGGGCTCAGGGGTGTCTACCTCTCCCTATATCCATTCCGTAGTCAAAACACTGCCTGCCTTGAGATGCCAGGGAGTCACTGGCATCCAAATGGTGGGGAATGTCCCTGTTTTCATTTGCTGCATCAGGTACCAGTTGCATCGGGCATCTGCAGCACCCACCACAGCACATGGGTGGGAATGGGCAGGATGTGTCCCATGTGCTTCACCAGCTGTACATCCACTGGATTTTTCCGGGGAAAGGAAAACCAAAGAGCCACTCCAAGACTGGAAATAACCAATGTTGGTGGGAAGGGGAATTCCTGGTCCAGTGTGGCTGAGGTTCTCCCTACTTGAGCCCCCTGTCTGTGAACACCCAGAGGATGCAACAGCTGGGAAACACCATGGCAACAAGTGTCCCTGGGTTAACATGGCACCATCTGATGCTGCAGGGTCTCAGTCTTGCCTGTCCCTTTCTCTGGGCATCCTGATGGGCTAGACAAATAGGTGGAATGGAGGCTTTGCCAGCCTTGGCACTGACAGGACATGTCTTGGTCCTCTCTGCAGCCGGCAGCCGAGTGAGCCAGGAGCTGCGCTACACCAAGGAGAAGCTGGGCGAGGAGTCGGTCTACACCTCACAAATGTTGATCCAGACCCCTAAGAGGGATGGGGAGAACATCCTGACGCAGGAGGCCCTGCAGCTCCACCTCGAGGCAGCCCTGACCGCCAGCAAAGTCCAAGTCTCGCTGTACGGAAAGTGAGTCTGGCTCTGGGATTGGGGAACGGGAACTCCCGCCATGCCCTGTGTGTTCTCCCACCCCTTACTGTGTCCCCTGCGGGATGGTACCTGTCCTCAGCTCCCTTAGCTCCTCCTTCTGCTTCTCCAGATCGTGGGATTTAAACAAGATTTGCTACAAGTCAGGTGTCCCCATCATCGAGAATGGCATGATCGAGAGGGTGAGTGCTGGGCATGGCATGGCACCTGCGGAGCTCCCCATGGGACATTGATCCCCCAGGAAAGGGCAACGGCTGGACTGTGGTGCAAGGGCACTGCTAGCTCCATGTGGGAGGGCAGAGGTTTGGGCAACCTGGTAGAACTGGGTGAATTAGAGAGAACCTGTTCCATCCTTGCTGACTGCTCACATCCCCTTCTCCTGCAGATGATAGAGAAGCTGTTCCCCTGTGTGATCCTGACACCGCTGGACTGCTTCTGGGAAGGCTCCAAGCTGCAGGGAGGCTCAGCCTACCTCCCGTGAGTGTTCTGGGGGGGGGCCACAGGTGGGATGGGGGCTAGGGGTGCTGCTGCGGTGCTGTGCTTCACCTCCCCCTGCAGTTTGGCCCTGATACTCCAAGATTCTTCTGGTACCAATGCTTGTCCTGCTCAGCCCCAGAATGGTCCTGCCACCATTGTGCATCTTGTTGGGTTGACACCCCAGGGACAGTTCCACAACCTTGCCTGCCTGGCCTTGGTGACATAGCCAGGAGGAACCTAACTTTGCCATGCCATGCCATCATACCGACCAGGGATGGGGATATAGGGTACCACAGATCCCTGGGGGCTGCTCCCCTGAACAGTGCTTTTGTGCGTGCCACAATGGTGAAGAAACAAACACCTATACTCCTGTGCAATGCCCAGGAACACAGAAAGCACTGAGTCCCGAGGGTGGGTGGTGGGTGACTCCTGGCCACCTTTCTACACCACAGTGGTGGGGCTGGGCACCCGGGGCTGGGTGGAGGGAACCCCCCCCCAACATTCCTTCTGTTTACGCCTGTGTTTGTCCGGGAGAACCGGGTGGCTTGTGCATTGTCAGCAAACGCAGCCCCATGCTTTCTCATGCTAATGCTGTTCTGAAAGCTGCCCCTTGCCAAACAGATGAAATAGTGGCCTTATTCAGGCTGCTGCTGGACGGGAGGAGGGGGAAGGGGCCGCAACATCCCTACCCAGAAGTAGGGGACCAGCTTTGTCCCCCAGAACCTCTGGTGCTCCCTGTCCCAGCTTGGGGAGCAGCTGGGAGCTGGAGCAAGAGAGGCTGAGGTGGCCATACTGAGTGGGATGCAGGTGGCATCATCTGCCACAGTGGGCAGCATCCTGGAGCTGGGGTACGTAGTAGGCAGGGTAGCACCCAAAGCAGGAGTGGGATCCATCTCTGCTTGCAGACGGGTGAGTGGGTGCCCGGACGAGCACACCAGCTGAGCGCCAGCCAGCCCATGGGGACTGTCCCCCTTTTTAACACCGAGGGGCGATTGGGGCGGGAGCTGGGAGAACAAAGAGCAGCAATCTATGGAAAGACAAAAGGATTTGCCCTGGCTCAGTGAAGCAAGCGAAAGCAGATAAAAGGGGCTCTCTTTGGAAGCAGCAGCAGCTCCGGTTGGTATGTGGGAATCTCGAACGGCCGGCTCCGGCCCAGCCAGCCTTCATGAATTATTAGGCTGCGTTTCTCCCCAGAGCCCACACTCGCTTCGGGCTTTTTCTTTCCCCTTTTGGTGTGCTGGGTTGGGTTATTGGCTTTTTTGTGTGTTCTTTCTGTCTTAAAAAACAAACCAAGTGAGGCTGGGAGCTGGCCCCCAGCACCCTAGGCTGAGATGGAGGAGCAGAGCAGCCACAGGCAATGGAAAAGTCTCTTCTCTTGGGTATCCAAGTTCCATGGGGTCCTGCTGGATTCCAAGGACCTGGTCTGCACCCAGCTCCCAGCACCGTCCTCAGCCCCCAAACCACTTCTGAGCCTTAAAACCTCCAACGTGGGGTGAGATGGCAGGAAGAGCTAGAGGGGATGCTGGGAGACCTCGCCTGCCTGCTGTCCTCTATCAAGATGTTAGCCCACGGGCAGTAATCGGCCTGACTGCTCGCACAAAGCGGGGCCGGGCAGCGGGGCTGGCTCCCCCCGCTTTGTCCCAGCCTAACAGGATCAGGCACGCTACTTGACTCGGGCAAGCCCGCTGCACCGTGCGGGGCACGGGGATGCTGCAGGCAGTCCCAGGAAGGGGGTAGGGTATGCACTGAAGGCTGATGCTGCTCCTCTGCATCCTTGCACCCTGCCTTCAGTGGGGTCTCCAGAATCCACGGGATGGGGTGGCAATGGTCACGGTGGTACTACATGTAGGTTTCAGCATTTCCCATCACCCTGCTGCATCTCTCCTCAGGGGCCGCCCAGACATCCAGTGGAGCAACCTAGACCCTCTGCAGCTGATGGAAGAGCTGGGGCAATTCACATCCCTGGAAGGCTTCAAAGATCTGCTGGATAAGGCAGAGGTGGGGCAGGCTTACATGGAGCGGCCTTGCTTAGACCCCCGTGACCCTCAGTGCCCCCCCAGTGCCCCCAACAAGCAGAGCCAGCAGGTGCGTCACAGCCCATGGGGACTGGGAGTTGGTATGGGAGTTTGATGCTCTCCTGCCTACCCCATAGTCCTGCATTCCTGATGCCTCCTCTCTACCCACAGAACCCTGATATCCCAGCTGAGCTCTCCGGAGGCTGCCATGGCTTCTCCAGGAAGTTCATGCGCTGGCAGCAGGAGCTGATTTTAGGTGGCACGACCAAAGACCCCCAGGGCAAGTTGCTACGGTAAGAGCCACTGTGGTGTGGGTGTCCCTGGGCACAGCACAAGGACCCAGCCACAGCACTCAGTCTGCAGATGGTTTGGAGTGGGGTTCCTTTATCCTTATTTGGTGCCCATGGGAACTGCCTTGTCTGCAAGAGGGGCTGTGGGACTGTCTGGAAGAGTGTGTGAGGCTGGCAGGTGTATGGGGCTGGCAAGTGGGGCAGTAGTTCAGAGCAAGACAGAGAGGCAGGATGCCTGGATGCTCTCTCAGGTGTTTGCAGTAAGACAGGGAGTCTTTGGGTGGGGGATGGACCCATTCCTGCATCCTGGGGCACTGCAGCTGGTCCCATCAAGGTGCATGTCTGTCCCCCAGCGCTGAGGCCCTCCAGACCATGTTCCTCCTCATGAGTCCCCGGCAGCTCTTTGAACACTTCAAGGATGACTACGAGATCCATGACATCAGCTGGAGTGAGGAGAAGGCAGGTGCCATCCTGGAAGCCTGGCAGAGGAAATTTGTGGAGGTGAGCACAGGGAACAGCTCCTGTGTGAGACTGGACAGGAGTGAGCCTGTACGTAGCATGTCCTCTGCACCCATTTTTTTGTGTGGCCATGGGTCAGGGCATCC
Organism: Eubucco bourcierii; assembly: GCA_013396675.1. Classification (NCBI taxonomy): domain Eukaryota; kingdom Metazoa; phylum Chordata; class Aves; order Piciformes; family Ramphastidae; genus Eubucco; species Eubucco bourcierii. The sequence continues at coordinate 212,478 of VWZE01010097.1, forward strand.
CTCCCTCTCATCTGACCTGGTGGGTCCCTAGGGTGACTGACACCCTGGGTGGCTCTATAGGGAATGTACTGGGGAGCGAGGTTGTCCTAACTCCTTTAATGGGCTGTGTTTCTGTCAGTTGACACAGGACTCCATCCCACCCAATGCTACACAGAATGTCCATGCTTTTTCCACCACCACTCTCAATGACATCATGAAGTCCTTCTCCGACATCAGTGTCATCCGAGTGGCTGGGGGCTACCTTCTCATGGTGCGTGTGCTCCCTCTCTCTGTTCCCCACACACAATCCCTTTCTCAGCACCTCCAACCCCACTAACCCAGTGTGCATTTCCAGCTGGCCTACGCCTGCGTCACCATGCTGCGATGGGACTGCTCCAAGTCCCAGGGGGCTGTGGGCCTGGCTGGGGTCCTGCTTGTGGCTCTCTCCGTGGCCTCTGGGCTGGGGCTTTGCTCACTGCTGGGCATCTCCTTCAATGCAGCCACCACCCAGGTATGTGTTGGGGGAAGAACTTGTTACCATGAGGCTGGTGGGGCCCTGGAGGTTGCGGAGTGGCCAGGTCCCCTCCCAGTCAGTAGCCATGTTTCCCACTGATATCAACTGCTCTCTTGCAGGTACTGCCCTTCCTGGCTCTTGGCATTGGTGTGGATGACATGTTCCTCTTAGCTCACGCCTTCACTGAGACCAGCCAGCACATCCCTTTCAAGGTTAGCACCAGGCCCTGCCCAGGGGTTCCCCAGTTCCCTCTGAACTTGGTAGAGCTCCTCTCATCGCTCCCTCCCTCCCTCTGTCCTTGCAGGAGCGAACGGGTGAGTGTCTGAAGCGCACAGGAACCAGTGTGACTCTCACCTCGGTCAGCAACATGATTGCCTTCTTCATGGCAGCCCTGGTGCCCATCCCTGCCCTGCGTGCCTTCTCCCTCCAGGTAGGGCCATAGTCGCTCTCTAGGGTTGTGGGAAGGGATGGTCAGACCCCACTCTGACATATTACCCCTGCCCACAGGCTGCAGTGGTTGTGGTATTCAACTTTGCCATGGTGCTATTCGTCTTCCCTGCCATCCTGAGCCTGGACCTGTACCGTCGGGAGAAACATCGGCTCGACATCCTCTGCTGCTTCTATAGGTACCGGCACTGGGCTGGCTGGCCTGGGCTGGGGCTCACCCCATGTCTGCCCATCAGAGCCATGGGGTGACTGCTCCTCTCCTTCAACACCTTCTTTTCGTTCCCTCTCTCCGCTTTTCCTCACTCCCTGCAGTCCTTGCTCATCACGAGTCATCCAGATCCAACCCCAGGAGCTTGCCGATGCCAACGACAACCATACCTGCCACCCTTCCCCTTATGGGCACCCTAGCATGGCCACGAGCACCCAGATCACCACCACTGTGCAAGCCTTCACCCGCTGTGACTCCTCGGGCCACCATGTCGTCACTGTCTTGCCACCTACCTCCCAGGTGTGCACTTCACCAGCTGTCCTCCTGCCCCAAGCCGACCCGCTGGGCTCGCAGGTCTTTGCTCCATCCAGCTCCACTCGAGATCTGCTGTCCCAGCTGGATGAGGCCAAGGGTGGGCGGGAGTGCGTTCCCCTGCCGTTCTGCCGCTGGAGCCTTGCTGACTTTGCCCGGGAGAAATACGCCCCGCTCCTTCTGCGGACCCGGACCAAGGTGAGGTGGGGACAGCCCCAGTGATGCCACCTGAGGTGAGTGCATGGCACAGGACCCCCTTCTGACCCTCCTCCTGCTGTCCCCACAGGTGGTGGTAGCAGTGCTGTTTCTGGCACTGCTGGGGCTGAGCCTCTACGGCACCACCATGGTGCACGATGGTCTCTACCTGACGGACATCGTGCCGCGGGACACCAAAGCACATGCCTTCATCTCAGCCCAGTTCAAGTACTTCTCCTTCTACAACATGTTCATTGTCACTAAGGGTGGCTTTCACTACCCGGGTGCCCAAGCTGCCCTGCTCAACCTGCACCAGGCCTTCAGCACTGTCAAGTATGTGGTGCGAGAGGGCAACCGCGACCTCCCCAAGATGTGGCTCCATTATTTCCAGGACTGGCTACGAGGTAAGGGGCATCCCTCTTCTTCATTATATCCCCTGCCCAAGGACCCTCTCTCCAGCCTGCACCTTACCCATTGGTCTGGAAATTGCTTCCCTGGTGTGTGGCAGCCTGGGAAGGGTTGTCTCATCTGAGGATGGTCTTATCATGAGAAGACGCTGAGGGAGCTGGGGTTGTTTAGCCTGGAGAAGTGGAGGCTCAGGAGTGGCCTCATTGCTGTCTAGAACTACCTGAGAGGAGGTTGTAGCCAGATGGGGGTCGGTCTCTTCTCCCAGGCAACCAGCAACAGAACTAGGGGACACAGTCTCAAGTTGTGCTGGGGCGGTCTATGCTGGATATTAAGAAGAAGTTCTTCACAGAGAGAGTGATTAGCATTGGAATGGGCTGCCCAGGGAGGTGGTGGAGTCACCATCCCTGGAGGTGTTCAAGACAAGACTGGATGAGGCACTTAGTGCCATGGTCTAGTTGATTGGTTAGGGCTGGGTGATAGGTTGGACTGAATGATCTTGGAGGTCTTTTCCACCCTGATTGATTCTGTGATTCCGTGATTCATGGTGTCCCTAAGCTGCCCAGCAATGCTGAGCTGAGCCCTGGGGTTTCCTCACCCCCATCCCACTGGCACCATGCTCCCTGGGGCACAAGGGATACTGTGCAAGGTGATGTGCTCCAAGGGATGCTCACCCCTTTGCTGTGTCCCCAGGACTCCAGGCCACTTTTGATAAGGACTGGCAAGCTGGGCGCATCACCCATGACAGCTATCGCAACGGCTCTGAGGACGGGGCACTGGCTTACAAGCTCCTGATCCAGACTGGCAACAAGAAGGAGCCCTTCAACTTCAATCAGGTGCGTGGGGACAGGGCTGGGGTGACTGAGCGGGAGATGATGCTGCGTCTGCTGCCCTGCTCATGTCTGCTTCTGCTCTCTGTGTAGCTGACCACGCGGCGGCTGGTGGATGAGAATGGTATCATCCCCCCTGACACTTTCTACATCTGCCTGACGGTGTGGGCCAGCAACGACCCCTTGGGCTTTGCCGCCTCCCAGGCCAACTTCTACCCTCCCCCACCTGAGTGGATACATGACAAGTATGACACCACGGGCGAGAACCTGCGAAGTGAGTGAGAGTGGTGGGCTCCCCAGGGTCCTCTCCACCCTGTGGCATCCTCTTGCAGAGGACCTTGCTTCCTACACCTTTCCTGCCCTGCAAGAATCTCCCCAAAGAGAAATCCCACAGACACTTCATCCCATCAACATTCTCCAATAGAAAAGCTGCCCAGCTTCCCCATGCTCCACAGTCATCCCTCTGCACCCTGAGCAACTCCACTGTGGTAGTCCCTGTGCCCTTAGCATGCAGTAACATCACTTTGCTTCAGCCCCTGAGCATCTTACTGCAAAGCCCCTCTGCTCTGCTGTCTCTCTGCCCCATAAACATTCCCCTGCAGAGAAACTCCTTGCTCACTGTAACCCACATACCACAAAAGCATCCTGCAGGCAGAGAAGAACCCACTCTTCCTTGCCCCCAATCAGCTCCCCACACACTCCCCAGCCCTGTGGTGTCAAGGTAGCATGCTCGGGGTGACACTGTGCTTGCTACCCATGCCCTCATACTGCCCATACTCTCCTCCCCAGTCCCAGCAGCCCAGCCACTGGAGTTTGCCCAGTTCCCTTTCTACCTGAGCGGGCTGCGTCGCACAGCTGACTTTGTGGAGGCGATCGAGAGCGTGCGGGCCATCTGCCGGGAGGCCGCCCAGCGTCATGGAGTGCTGAGCTACCCCAGCGGCTACCCCTTCCTCTTCTGGGAGCAATACATAGGTCTGCGCCACTGGTTCCTGCTAGCCATCAGCATCTTGCTGGCCTGCACCTTCCTCGTCTGTGCCCTGCTGCTACTCAACCCCTGGACAGCTGGCATCATTGTGAGTATGCACCCAGATGCATGGGGACAGGAGGGTGACTGACCATGCTGCCTTCCTGGTGGGTGAGGACAGGGACATGCTGCCCTTCTCCCATCTTGCTTGGTGGACCTGAATATCTCTTTTGGGCTGCTGGGGTGGCCAGGGACACCCAGGGTGGAAGGGACAGCCATTTGTAGGTAGCAGTGGATGGGAGATATCCATATGAAGGGGTCAGGGATGTTGCTTATGAAGGATACAAGGAGAGTTCAGGGATCTGGTGACATCTGTGCAGAAGAGGGTGAGGGGAGTGCCCATATGCAGATGGCAGTGATTGGGGCACTTGTGTAGAAGGATAAGGGACAATTCTTGTGAAGGGAACTTACATAGTGAGTGGAGGTTTGGGGATATCTGTGCAAAGGAGGGTGAGGGCCACTTCCATGAAATGGGACAGAGAAACACCCTGAATAGAAGGAAAAGGAACAATGGAACGAGACTGCCCTATGTGGAGGGGTAGGTCCTGGTATGCCAGGGCAGAGAATAGCTAGTCAAAGCAACCCCTCACTGATTTTTCACCTCCCTAGGTCTCCATCCTGGCCATGATGGCAGTGGAGTTGTTTGGCATCATGGGGTTGATGGGCATCAAGCTGAGTGCCATCCCCGTGGTCATTCTCATTGCCTCGGTGGGCATCGGTGTGGAGTTCACTGTTCATGTGGCTCTGGTGAGCATAGGTAGACCCCTGCTCAGTTGCAGGGCACCCCAGTTCCCTCTCTCCAGCACCCTCACCCCCTTGGCTATGTGCTGATGGGTGGTCATGTCATGGGTGGCACACTGGAGTGAGCCCTTTGTGACATCCCTATCCCATGCAGGGCTTCCTGACAGCTGCGGGAAGCAGGAACGTGCGCTCAGCCACAGCACTGGAGCACACTTTTGCCCCTGTGATGGATGGTGCCATCTCCACCCTCCTGGGCGTCCTCATGTTGGCTGGCTCAGAGTTTGACTTCATCATGAGGTGAGCACTGGAGGGGGGCAAACCAGCCTCTAGCTGCTTCCCACAAGGTTTGGCAGTGGGGGCCGAGGAGTATGGCAGACCCCCTTAGCTGGCAAGGATGTCTTTTGCTGAGGGCACACACCTCGTCTTGTGTGGAGGCTAGGAAGACTTGGAGAGGTTGGAGGGTGTGGTGTGGGAAGCCATGTTTGGGGTGGGATGGGGTTCATGGCATCTCTCCCTGCTTACCCTCTCTGCGGGCTGCCCCCCCCCCAGATACTTCTTCGCGGTGCTCACCATCCTGACACTACTGGGACTGTTCAATGGGCTAGTGCTGCTGCCAGTCCTGCTCTCCATCATCGGGCCACCCCCTGAGGTACAAGACCCCCATCCTGCCTCTGCGTGTCCCTCCCTGCCTCTCTGAATCCCCTATTGCCCCTGCACCCTATACCCATCCTTGTGTCATGCTGTCCCAACCTCACTTCATAACCGCCTCAGCCCCTCATTCTGTAACTTCTCTGAGTTACCCCATCCTTCTCTCTGCCCCATATCCACCTTGCCCCATACCTGCTTGACCCTGTTCTTGCCTCACTTCACACTCTACTCCCCACACCCCTCCATAAGCCATTTGACCCCATCTCTGCTTTACATTGTAACTCCATCACTTTACATAGCCCTTACTTCATCCTTACATCACCTCATGCTCCCTGCCACCCCACAGTCTTCCATCTCTGTATGTGCTGGGTCCCTCTGACTTTTTCCTCTCTCTCCCCAGGCATCCCCAGTGGAAAACTGCTCCCATCTGCCCCAACCAGAGCCTGTGCCCCCATGCCTGGGCCCAGGGGGGCTGTATGTCCGGCGTGCGCCAGCCTGGCCTGCTGCCTTCCCTGACTCCTCAGACACGGAACACTATGCAGAGGGTGTGGGGCCAAGCAGTCCCCGGGGGCCCTTCATCGTGCCCTCTGCTCCAGCACACATCCTGCTGGAAGCTGGCAAAGACCCCAGCTTCCCCCGCATCACCGTGAGTGTCTCTGCCCACCATGGTACCCCTAGCATCCCCTGTAAGAGGGTTATGGATAGAGAGCCAAGGGAAACAGGGGCTTGTGGGTTTTGCTGGGGTTGCCATAGGAATGCTTCTCATGCCTGGGGGCCCTCATGCTCCATGCTCCCCTTCCAGGTGCTGAAGCCCTACAAGGACAGCCCAGAGGTCCAAGGGAAGAAGGAGGCATCCGGCCCACAGCCTGCACCTTCCCTACCAGGCCCCATGCCACCCCAAGACCACGCACAGTCCTGCCCACCAGGTGCCCAACCAGCTCCTGCCACAGCACTGCCCACTTATAGCACCCACCTGCAGGGTCCTGCTGGCAGCTATGCCACTGTCACAGCCACTGCTTCGGTAACAGTGGCGCTGCACCCCACACTGCCTGGCTCCTACACCACCTTTGGCCCTGAGGGCTTTGCCAGTGGTGAACGAGACTGCCTGGAGGAGCCCAGCATGCCCAGCACTGGTGGCACTGCTATGTCTGATGCCTTTGAGATGCAGAGCTTGGGACGCCGAGGGGCATGTGCCCGGCACTAGGTGAGCTTCGGAACATAGGGACCCTACTCTGGGGCTCATGCACATTGGCATGGGGGTGCAGGGTGGATTTGAAGAGACCAAAATGACCTCCCTTGTTCTCTTTCTTCACAGGTTACCAACTCTGGGGCAGAGGATCTCCTCAGCACCTGGTGGGCACAGGAGGGTGCAGAGCGGGGTCGCCCGCATAGTGCTGCTAATTGCCGGAGCGGTGATGCCCCCCGGTTTCAGCTGAGGAGGACCAGCCACCTCCACACCTACACCTCTTGGTGCTTGGTAGGGCAGGCTGGCACTTCTATGCAAGCTGTGTGCAGGCCACGCCATGCTCACAAGTCTCACATCTAGGGCTGTGCCAATGGTGCCATGTCCCCTCACCCAGGATTTGGGATTACCCTGCCCTGGGCTTGTTGACCCCCAGAAATGGAAGCACTAACCCCCACACCCCCACACTCTGTTTCTGGAGCTGCTGGCAAGGCAGACTCAGTGCCCTGCCAGCATCCCCACTGCGGGGTCACTGCCTGCTCCCTGTCACCTCCTCCTGGGACCCACCACCCCGGGCCACGATTTGGGGTGCCCCAATCGGGTGCTCTGATGCGCCCTGTCCCCATGAAGGGGACAGTCCCAGACACAGCCATCCCCTGGGGTGCTGCGGGCAAGGCCTGGGGCAGGCACTCCTCACCTTTATTTATTGCAAAGGGAAACTATCTATAGAGAGATATATATTTTTAAGTTTATTTTAAAAGATTTATTTCTCAGCCTATGGCCTCACCTGGCTGCCCAGGGTGCAGGCAGGAGGGGACAGGCCCTTTGCCAGTGCAGGGCTACCTGCTGGAGACAGCAGAAGCCTGAGGCAGGGGCACAGACCTTGTTCATGCCCCCACTCTAGGGGTGCTGGGCAGTCACAGGCATCTCACTCCATCCAACGCTCTGCCCTGTGCCTCAGTTTCCCCACTGGTGAGCGTGGGATGGCTGGAGATGGAGGATGTGCCACAGCTGCACCCACCACATAGGCAGGGTTTTGCAGGGGGGTCCTCGGGGTGGTCCTTGCTGTGCTGAACACCTGAACTGTCCCACTGTCCCTTGTGCCACACTGGCCCTGGTGACAGGCACAGGGCCAGGCACACTCACATGGGTGCCCATGGTGCCAGCAGGCACATCTCACTGGGAAATAGTATTTCTCACCATGTCCCCATGCAACGGGGCTGGTCCCTGAGGCCAGTCCCGTGTCCCCATCCCCATCCCGGGCACCGTCCACGCCATTACCCAGCACTTTAACTCCATCGGCGTTTGCCGTGCCCGTGGCCCGGCCCTCCCCGGCACCCAGACACTGCCGCTGAGCTGGGGTGGTCCCGGGCACCCCGTCCCCGTGCCAGGCGTGGGCACGGTGGGCAGCCTCTCCCCCTTCCCCCCCCCCCAACACGCCATCTAAGTTATTTATATCAAAGAGAGCAAAGGTTTATTTTTGTAGTTTGTACAGGCGGTAGTGGGGACCGAAGGTTTATTTTTAAAGAGTAAATATATATATTATATATAAATTACCTGATTTGTCTGGCCCTTTCTCCTGAGTGGCACAGCGTGGAGGAGGGAGGGGGGTTAAGCTTGGGACAGACCCACGGGCAGTGGGGTGTGGAAGAAGAGGGTGCGGAGGGGTTGGCAGCCTCGGTGGTGCGTGTGCGTGTCCCGGGGGCTGCGAGGGGCTGGGAAGTGTTGCCAAGGCAGCCGCTTGGGGTGGGGGAGGGGTCGCTGGTGGGAGCGGCGGTGCTGGGTAGGTGCGGAGATGCTGGCACCTCTCCTCCCGCGTTCTCTCCTCCAAGACTCGGGCTTCCCCATCCTACTCAGCCCCGTCCCCTCCGCTGCCACGTGGTGGAGGCGGGCTTGTATCCGTGCTGAGGCGGGAGCCGGCGGTCGCTGCCTGCTGCAGCGCAGCCTTGCTACCGGCCGAGGGCAGCACCGCTCTGGGGAAGAGGCTCAGCAAAGGGCTCGGCTCCGGGGGCAGCAGTGGGGCTGCGAGAGGCCGAGCTCACCGCGTCCCCATATCGCCAGGGACCCCTGCAACCCCACCACCACGGCATCACTACCCAGGCTGCGTGCGGGCCCCTGGGTGTCCTCGCAGCCATCCCACGGCCCAGCTCTGACCCCCTCACTTCCCTCTCTGCACCACGGCTTGGCGTGACCCAGGCATCCTGTCCTGCCCCCGAAGCTGTGGGGCAAAGCACTGTGTTGATGCTCTTGACCAGGGAAGCACCTCTGGCAGGGCCCAGCCCCACAGCCCGCCCCACTGCAGCTTGGCCTCCCAGATTGGGCTGACTGGACTAGGGGTAACCTCAATGCCCAGCCCTACTTGGCATGTGGGTCAAGGTGGCGGTGGTGCTCACGTGGGCGTGTGCCACGCCGAGGCCGGCAGAGGTGGGCGGGTACTCCGCTGCCCTTCCTCAGTGCGTGGGAACGCCAGGCCGCTGCAATGCTTTCCATCTGTTGGTTAGAGGAGAACGATGGGAATCGGCAGCATCACCACAGCATGGTCCTCCCCAAAACCAAGCCCTGCAGCATCCTCCAGCCTAGGAGGTCAGCCAGGGCACCCTGCAGCAGCTCACCGGGATGAGCAGATCCTGCTGGTTGTGTGTCTCCAGCGTTGCCAGCTCGCTGGGTGCTAGCAAGGGCAAGCGTAGCTCTTGCACGGGCAGGGCAGCCACCTCGGATACAGGGCGCTCCAGGACAGCCTGCCGGCCAGTGAGATATGTGGGATGGGGCTGAGCACCGGTGGGATTCAGAGGGAGTGAATAGCTTTCGTCCCCATCACATAGCTCAGAGACAGGGTGCCTGAGTTCCCTGTCTGGGCTGGTGGGGGTCCAGGCACCCCTGGAGGTGGGCCCCAGCCAAGACCACTCATCTGTGTAGCACTCACCGAGCTGACATGTGCCCACTCCCGCACAGCTTGTACCAGGTCCAGCTCATCCACGTCCAGGTGGTCACTGCGCAGCACGCGCGCCAGCACTATGTCAGAGAGCTCGTGGAAGCCCTGTGTCCGGACAACTGCCTGCCAGCACACTGCAGCATCAGGCCACTGCTGCTGGGACTCCACACCAGCCTACCTTTCCACAGACCATCAGACCCATCCTAGCTTGGCACTCCAGCGTACCCCTATCCAGACTTCTATTCCCTGGCACCTCAGTACCCCTCAGTCACCCTCTACCTGGCAACCAGCATCTTCTCCACAGATACCATTTGCACCCTTTCTTCCCGTGCCCAGCCTCCACCCATTCCACTCTTAGGGGCCCTGCTCCCCATCCTGATCCCGTATTTCTCAGTGTCCACCATGCCCTGGAGTATCCCATGCCATCCCCCATGCCCGTACCGCAGTGCAGCCTTCAATGAAGGACAGGCAGTGCTGCTGGAGGTCTGCCTGCCCATAGGTCACCGCAGCCTGTGGGACAACACAACACCTGTGAGGAGGTCCAGGGCAGGATGCGCTCTCTGCCAAAGCTCTACAGAGACATGAACATTCTCAGAAACATAAGTGAGGCAAGCAACCCTGTGCATGGGTGCCATGGTGGAGGTGTAGCGGGGAAGAGAAGCCAAGGTCTTTTTCTTGGCTGTCCTGCCCCCAGATGAAGGGCTTGGTGGCCCACAAAGGTCACCCAGTCCTGCTGTCAGCAGGAAGCACCTGATTTTCCCACTGCTGCTTGGGGATGTCACCCAGCCCCAGGTGGGTGAATGGGTCCCAGTATTGCTCACATAAGGCTACTCATGAGAGCCACTTATCCTCAGCTCTCTTTGCTTGGGGGAAAGGTCAGCTCAGAGCCCACCAACCTGTCCTGCACATCCTGATCTGATACCACACCCATTCTGCCCCAGAGTTGCCATCCCTCCCACTGCAGCAAGAATTTGGGTTGCTCTCATCCTACCCCAGCCCTACCCAGCAATGCTTGTCTCAGGGCTGGCACTGCTCACCTGGGCATCAGGACATGTCCCCAGCCCCCCATGGTGGCAGCCCTTCTGCGTAGGGTTCTCAGGACCAGCACAGGCAGGGCAAGCACCAACTCCCCTTCCACCACAGCAGGGGACTGATGTTGAAGCAGGCAGGGAGGGAAGGCAAGATGTTTGCTTCAGGTTTGTTTTGCTCTGGGGTTTTGGGTTTTTCTGTTTGTTTCCTCCATGCCAATTTTAGCTCTGCTTATGACATGGTAGCCTGAAACCACATCTGGCAGGAGATTCCATGCTCTAGGGCCAGCATCTCACTCCAAGAACTTTGCTTTGGCCCATGGGAGATGGAACAAACTCCCCTTCTCTGGGGAGCAGCTTTGGTCCCATCAAGCAGCATAACAGGACCACTGAGACACCTTCCAAGGCTATTTTAGGTGCCAGTTCTCAGCAGTTTTTTGGGGGACTGGGCTTAAAACCACAAGAGTTTGCAGAAACACAGTGCCTCCCAGCTTCATGCAGATGATTGCAAGACCCAGGCACTGGGCAGCATTGACCAGCCCTGCTCAGGGCAGCCTGAGGACATTTCCCTGCCAGGCTGTGGTGGTCTTGCTGCCCCTTGCAGCCCTGGTACAACGTGTTCGGGTGATAGGAGGGCATCTTCTGGGACAGCAGGGAGTGGGAAATCCTGACCCACCAAGCAGCCAAGAACAGGAGGGCCAGGCCAGCTCCTACCCCAAAAATCACACCAATTATTTTCAATCCTGTGTGACCACACTGGGATCAGACTCACCTGCAGAGCCTCGCAGACCTGCTCAATGCTCAGGGTGTCCTTGATGAACTTGACACAGAGCTAGAAAGCAGATGAAAAGATGGTGGAAAGAGTGGGCACCCAGCCCCAGTACCCCCTCCCATGACTTTCAACATTTCCTGAGAAGTCAGGACATGGGAAAGAGGTAGGAGACACCTCCAGTCCTCCAAGGCTCACAAAGCAGCAATGGACTGTGGGCAAGCAGTCCAGGTAACGATTCCACCAGAGACTGAGTTTGATGTGACCCAACCTCAGCCAGCCTCATAGCCTTAGGTGGGTCACCTAATCCCCCATGCAGCCATGTCCTGCCACAGAATCATAGAATCAACCAGGTTGGAAGAGACCTCCAAGATCATCCAGTCCAACCTACCACCCAGCCCTAGCCAATCAACTAGACCATGGCACTAAGTGCCTCATCCAGCCTTGTCTTGAACACCCCCAGGGATGGCAACTCCACCATGGGCAGCCCATTCCAATGCCAATCACTCTCTCTGTGAAGAACTGCCTCCTAATATCCAGTCTAGACCTCCCCTGGCACAACTTGAGACTGTGCCCCCTTGTTCTGTTGGTGGTTGCCTGGGAGAAGAGACTGACCCCACCTGGCTACAACCTCTTTTCAGGTAGTTGTAGACAGCAATGAGGTCACCCCTGAGCCTCCTTTCCCAGGCTGCACAGCCCCAGCTCCCTCAGCCTCTCCTCACAGGGCTGTGCTCCAGGCCCCTCACCAGCTTCATTGCCCTTCTCTGGACACCTTCCAGTACCTCAACATCTCTCTTGAAGTGAATGGTCCAGAACTGGACACAGGACTCAAGGTGTGGCCTGACCAGTGCTGAGTACAGGGGCAGAATAACCTCCCTTGTCCTGCTGGCCACACTGTTCCTGATGCAGACCAGGACCTGCCCACCTGGGCACACTGCTGCCTCATGTTCAGTTACTCTCTACCACCACCCCCAGGTCCCTTTCTGCCTGGTTGCTCTCCAGCCACTCTTGTCCCCAGCCTGTAGCACTGCTTGGGGGTGTTATGGCCAAAGTGTAGAACCCTGCACTTTAGCCTTGTTAAATCTCATCCCATTGGCCTCTGCCTACACATCCAGCTTGTCCAGGTCCCTCTGCAGAGCCCTCCTACCCTCCAACAGATTGACACCTGCTCCTAACTTGGTGTCATCTGCAAACTTACTGATGATGGACTCAATCCCCTGGTCCAGATCATCAACAAGATATTGAACAGGATCGGGCCTAGCACTGATCCCTGGGAGACACCACTGGTGACAGTTGCCAACTGGATGTGGCACCATTCACCACCACTCTCTGGGCCCAGCCCTCCAGCCAGTTCTTGACCCATATCAGAGTGAATCTGTCTAAGCCATGAGCTGCCAGCTTTGCCAGGAGTTTGTTGTGGCAGATGATGTCAAAGGTTTTGCTGAAGTCCAGGTAGACTACATCCACAGCTTTCCCCTCATTCATAAAAGGATCATAACCTGATCATAAAAGGAGATCAGGTTAGTCAGGCAGGACCTGCTCTTCCTAAACCCATGCTGGCTGGGCCTGATCCCTTGGCCATCCTGTAGATGCTTTGTGATGGCACTCAAGATGACCTGTTCCAGAAGCTTGCCTTGCACTGAGGTCAGGTTGACAGGTCTTTAACGTCCCAGTTCCTCCTTATGACCCTTCTTGTGTATGGGCATCACATTGGCCAGCTTTCAGTCTTCAGGGACCTCTCCAGTGAGCCAGGGCTGTTGATAAATGACGGAGAGTGGCTTGGCCAGCTCATCTGCCAGCTCTCTCAGTACCCTAAGATGGATCCCATCTAGTCCCATGGACTTGTGAGGATCAAGTGGCTCAGCAGGTCCCTTACTGCTTCCTCCTGGATTACAGGGAACTATACTGGTCCCTGGCTCCATCTGCCAGTTCAGGAGGCCAGTTGTCCTGGAGACAACCTATCCCACTATTGAAGATTGAGGCAGGTGTGGTCTCAGTTGCAGTGCACTGGGTGACTCCATCTTTGTCCAGTTTTGCCTGCCAGTTGCTCATTGCACCCACCTCAGAGTCAGAGCCTCTGGGAAACCCAAGGGGATGTGATGTGCAGGGAGGAGCCACTAGACAAAGCAGAAGGATCCTGAGTCATTTGCCACAGGGACATGAGGTCACTCTGCAGCTGACCACACAGCCACGGACTTTCCCCTATTGTCCTTGGCCAACCCCTTTCCACCACCTCCTCTGCCTCCTCTCCTCTATGGCTCTTCCCATCGCCAGTCATTTCCCCCATGGACGCATCTGCCGGACGGTGGTGAGCGTCATGTGCCCGGGGCACTGAAACACCCCCCTAACCCCCCCACTCCTGTTTTGCAACACCCCCTATGTTACTTTCCTGCCTGGCCGCTGTTCGGACTTTGGCTGAGCTTGCCCACAAAGAGCGATGCGGTAGATCTGGTGCCGCCGCCCCGGCACACAGAAGCCATCCTCGGCTCAGCTGAGCCCTTCCCCGCCCCACCGGGCGGCCGGAGAAGTCGGGCCGTGAGGCGGTAGGTTCCCCATCGGCCCGGCTCTAATTCGGGAATCACTGATGACGTGTCCTGGCCGCCCTCCCCAGCGCCGAGGCGCTCCAGCTCCCTGCCCCCTCCTCGTCTGGCTCCCACTCTCCCTTTCTGCTCGCCGCAGCCTTCACAAAGCCTTCCAGCGCGAAGCAGCAGCCCCTTGGGAGCACTGCAGCTGGGGTGCTGAGTGCTCTCCAGCACTAGGGCCTTCCTTATGGCACCATCCTGCCACATGACCAGAGTGTATCTATGGGTGATAGAACAGGGGTTTTCCTGCTGCTTTGTAGAAGACATAAGCTCCCCTGTCCTCCTGTGGGGTTTCCTGGCCCCCATGAGGTCCCGAGCCAGTGCTGCATCCCCCCAAGAGGGATCTCACTGAAGAGATCCTCCAGGATTGAGAAGCAAGGGCTGAGCCTGCATGGGACCCAGGTGAGCCACCTCCAGCCACCAAGGGGCACTTGGGGACCAACCCCTATGGTCTAAGCAAGGTCTTACCTTGCACAGGTCCTGCAGGCCATATTCTACTGATGAGGTCAGCACCTCCAGTGCCTACAGGCAGAAAATATTGTGAACGTCATCATGCAGGGCCACAGAGGATCCCGGCAGACAAAAGCATGCATCCTCCTGCCTCTGTGGGAACTCACGGGTGAGCCATGGTGGTGGGGGAAGGGACTGACACATGATGGTATATGGTGTCCTGCCCTGGTGTCCCCATTCCCAGCATCCAAGCTATGCACAACCTGCTGTCCCAAGGCTGGGGCAGACACCCACCAGATGTTCCAGACAACCCACTGTGCTAGGCTAAGATCCCCCACACTCATTGCACCGTAAGTCAGGCAGAAAGCACCATACAGAATACCCCCTCCATGCCTGGCACTGCAAAGTAATCCCTACCCCTTGTCCACCCATACCCATGGTCCCTGCCAGCCCCAGCCCTACTCACAATGTGTCTGTTGAGGGTGACATTGTTCGTGTAGAGGAACTCAATGACAGTCAGGAAGACCTCGGGTTGCACATTTCCCAGGATGAAGGGGCCTTGGGGTGGGACACTGCTGGAGGAGTCCTCACTGTCCACTGGCCCCTGGCAGAGCATCCCCTGGAAAGCCTGGCAGCGGCACACCAACACACAGCGGTGCGCAAACACCTTCTGCTGCTCTGGGCCCACCACAAATGTCACGTCACTGTTAGGGAGAGAGGACCATGAAGGATGAGATGCCTGAGAAGGTGGGGCATAGGATGCCCTAGGACTGGGACAGGGTGCACAGGTAGGGACTGGCTGGGTTCCCATCTCAGTGGGTCAATGTCTTTTAGTTTTAACAGAGGNGAGGGACAGAGGGATCCTTGCTGGTGGTTCCTTGAAGCTATCTGAATGCTGCAGGTGAGGTGAGCAAGAAAGGTCCTCTGGAAAGCAGAGACAGTCATAGGTGCTGGCACAGAGAGCATGGGGGTTGGCACAGTCATATATGGGTGCTGACACAGAGTGAGGCAAAGAAAGGCCAGGGACAGCTGGAGAAATTGACTTTCTCTTCTGGCACAGCAGAGCTGGAGAAAGCATAGCTGTCACCTTGACTCATGGGCACTGACTCATGGGCTTAGGGCTATGAAGCCTCTTGCACTGTTGCCTGTTGCAGCAGCTGGCACTGGGCCCCCCACTAGGTTTGCAGCATGGGGCAGCCTGTGGTGCACACTGGAACATGGGGTCCATCCTGCTCCTCTGGTCCCCCACAGCCTCTCAGCACTGTTCCCCAGCACCATGGCCCCAGCAAACGAGGCAACATAAGGGAAAAGGGAGTAGGCAATGGATTGTCCAGACAGTGTTCATCATGTGGCCATGCCATATCCATCCCTTCATGCCCTTCTCCTCCCAGCAGCGCAATGAGCAGAAGTCACACAAACTCTCGCTGCCACAAGGCTATACACAAACCCATGGCCCAAACTCAAGGTGACAGATTTGCCCACCAGAGAGACTGGTGTATCATGATACACACAGTTGAGGCATGCCAGGCAGTGTGAGCAGGACCTGATCAGTCCATAACTGATACTATGAGAGGGACCAAAATAAACTTTTATGGTTATGGTCTACAGGTCAAGTTGGGGAAGCAAAGTCCAGGCTGCAGAATGCAGGCTGTGAGGTATGGCACACAGACTGCAATTTTGGGCTGCAGGATGGGCACAGGATGAAGGCTGCAGGGTAGGTGGAAGGGTGCATGACAAAGGTTGATGGATGCAGAGTGCAAATTTCAGATTGTGGGACAAAGGGTGCAGGATGAAAGATGCAGGTAGCAGAAAGTGGGCTGTCAGCTGCTTCCTCGCTGTTCTGTGGCTGGAGACTTTTCACTAGCATTCACCCTCTTCTAGGCAGACAAAAATTTCAGCAGGGACAAGGAATTCCTCAGACAGCACTGGCATTTATGCCAGGCCTCTGAACGAAGGAGGTAAAGAGAACCAGAATCAGGCAGCTGCAAGACAGGTGTCCTGTAGGTGGGGGATAGCCAAGACAGCAGCTCTCCAGCCCTTTGCTTCCCACTCTGGGAAGAAGTGTCAGAGACATGGAGTGTTAGCTTGTCATCAGGAGTGCAGAGAGGTTAGAGACACTGAAGGCAAGCAATGGTGAAGTTGGGGTGGGAAAGGCTCTGCACATAAGTGGGTACCCCTGGAGAGCAGGATACCCCCACTCCTGGCAAAGGCAGGAGGCCCAGCACAAGATTTAGCCAGGGACACTGCTTTGCCCTGCTGGCACTACATCCGGGGACAAACCGGAGGAAGGGGTTGGATATGTGTCTGGACACACAGGGGGACCTTCCTCGCTCCAGAGAGGCAGCGACTGTCCTGAGGGAAGGCATTTGGGCAGCCCTGGGATAGATGTGGGGGCAGAGCTGCAAAAGCTGTGCGGGGAAGTCCCGGTTGACCACAAGCCACGGCTGCCCCGGGGCTCCGCTCATCGCCCGGGGACCCCAAACCCGCCCGGCAGTGATCAGGGCCGTGGGAAAGCGGCGCGGCGCTGGCCCGGGGAGCTTCGGTATGGCCGGGGAGGGAGGGTGGCGGCCCCCCGGCCCCTCACCTGAACTGGGGGTTGTTGACCAGGGTGCGGAGGGCGGCAGTGAAGGCGGCCGCTTCGCCCTGCAGCCGCGCCGAGCTGGGTTCGGCCATCAGCTTGCTGCCTCGGGGAGGGCGGCACAGGCCGGGCGGCAGAGGAAGGCGGGAGGTTGGCAGGGGCCAGGCGGGAGGCAAGAGAAGGCAGGCGGGGGCAGGCTGGCCGGCCTGGGGAGGAGGCTGCTGCGCTGTACGGCACGGCTCATTGCTAGGGAAACCTGGCAGGCCGCAGAGAGGCCAGACCGCCACGCTGCCGGGGAGACAGTGGGAGGGACAGGAGGGGCGGCGACAGGCGAAACTCACCCAGCCGAGGCAGCTGGGATTGGGGTGGAAAAGCTGGCCTGCAGCTCGGTCCCAAGGGCATCCACTGCCGTGACTTACGGCATGGCCCCAGCACCGAGACCCGGCCCCCTCGGCTGACAGCTTTACTGCAGAGCAGCCCCTGAACGAGACAGATGGAGGTGAATGGAGGCAGGCGGTTGGGATTTTGGAAAAGACAACAACACGTGGAGTGGTTAAATGCACAAAGATTACCATCACCTCCACGTGCAGAGCCCCCACGGAAAGCCAGTGGGCATGGACGTGGCGTCTGGCACCAGCAGTGCAGCAACTTGAGCCCAGCGTGACATCTGGCCCCTGAAATGGCAAAAGCCGTGTCCTGTCCATGCGCCCGTCAGAGCCCTGCAGCTCTTACGTCTGCTTGGGACTTGAGCAATCACAGCCAGAAAAAAAGCATAACCCGCTTCACCCAAGTCCAAACCAAGTCCTGTACCAGGGGATACTCCATCCCCTTTCTCCCAAGCCTGGCTGGTCCCCAAAGGCAAGAGCAGATGGGTGCCTACAGAGGGGGACACCTTCACTTACCAGCAGTGGCCGACGGCTGCACGCTGAGGGAGTGGGGTCCAGCTGCCAGTGTGCTTGGCAGCGCTAGTTAGTGGCAGGCTATAAATACCTCTGGACTAGAGATAGAAACACAAAAGCCGTCTCCACTTTCCTCAAATAGCTTGGCAGTCAGGCCAGACAAAGGGGCATTGACGAGCAATTGTGTAGTACCAGCTGGACTGGGCTCCACTGATGGAGAGAAATCCCAATGAGGGCTGGGAGGCCCCAGCAAACTCTCCCTCAGGCCAGGGCATTTCAGCAGCAGGGGCTCCAGCACATGGCAGGTCTGTACTTGATGGGTACCCACCTACACACTCTCATTTGGTGCAAGGGATTAAACACAAAGAATGCAAACTTTTGGGTAAAAACCAAACTGTTGAAGAGCCCAGCCCTGGTGGAGCCTGTAGTTGAGGTGTAAAGTGGTGATCACAGTTCTGTTCTATGCTTCCCACTCTGCATATTCAGCACCAGCAAGCATTTCTTTAAATGGTGTCAGGGAGCAGTTAAGGTTGGAAGGCACATGTCCAGAGCAACCTTGTCCCTGTGCACAGCCAGAAATGCAGACAGGGCAGGAGTGAAGTGGCACAGGGCTTGTCAAGGGACCAGGAAACAAGGAGTTACACAAGCTGTGTCCCAAAGTGGCCCTGGAGAGCCTCACTGTCACGTAGCAACATTTCACGCTCCAGGAGCACAACAGCTTTGGCCCTGCTCACTGTGACTTGTAGAACCAAGGTTTGTCCTGAGCAGCCAGGAGCACAACACTGGGCAGAGAGAGATCGGGATTTACCCTCCCAGAACAGGAGTTGAGCTAGGGGTAAGTATTGGACCAGGTGCTAGCAGAAAGCCTGGGGAGTCTGGAGGAGATGGTGCCAGAAGGAAAGGCTGGGGGTGGGAGAGAGGAGGGCCAGATAAGCTGTGTCTGCATTTGATCATCCCTAGATAGCAACGGCTGCTGGGGAGGGAGGTGCTGGAGGAGGGAAGATAGTTGCCACAATCCCCCTAGTTCCTCTGCATCCAGACCTGCAAGAACCTCTGTACCAGAAGGCATGATATTTGTAAGTGGCAGAAGAGGCAAAGCAGAGATGCGGTGGGATAGAGAGGCTGGGGAACAACCTTCCTCCACCCCAGCACTGAGTCACCACATCTACCTCTCCTTTTCAGGATACATGTGTGACTGAGCAGCTACCCCCAGAGACAGCCCTGCCAGCCCAGGTGACAGCTATGGACAATACCGAAGCCCTCCCACTTCGGGCCACCCGCCGCGGCTCTCAGCCCCCACCTCTGGCACAGGGCACCGAGGAAGGCAAACCACCACTCATGCCCTCCCGACGCAGCTCCATCCTCAGCACCCTCCCACTACCCCTGGCCAGTCGCCGCAGCTCACTCAGAGCAGCCCCAGGGGCCAGGCGCCCTTCCATCGGCCCTTGGATGCTCCACAGCCGTGTGAGCTTCTCCGGGCTCCCCCTCTTCCAGCCCACCCTCAAGACTCGCCTTGAAAACACTTACAAGATGCAGCCGGATGAAGGCTGCAAGTTCAGCTCGGAGCAGGTGGAACGGGTGCTGGAGGGAACCCTGTCCGGGGCCCTGGGAACCACAGTCTACAACCCCCAGGACAGTGCCCAGCTAGCCCAAAGCCTGGCTGAGCTGCTGCAAAGTCAGGCAAAGGAGGTGGTGCCACCCCGTTACAAGCTGGTCTGTCAGGTGCTGCTGGGTCAGCAGGGCCAGCAGAGCCTGCTAGTGGCCAGTCAGGCACTGTGGGACCCCAAGAGTGACAACTTTGCCTCCACCACCTTCTCCAATGCCTCCATCTTTGCTGTGGCCACAGTGCATGGCATCTACTTTGAATAATGTCAGCCTCTCCCTCCAATCAGCCTTATAAACCTGCAGTGGGAAAGCAGCTGAAATAAAGTTTGCTCCAGTTGTGCTTCATACCTGGAGTCTTCAATGGTATGTGCAGAGAGAAAGATAGAGATTCACCCCCATACTCTGATGCTCACTACAGATCCCAGTCCAGGTTCATAGCCACACTATAGCTTCCAATATCAGCTCACAAAAAGACCCAAGCTGCAGCAAGTACAATTCAAGAAGCATCATTATCTTGTGGCAGGCAGCTGCCCAAGGTTGTGCTTTAGGGAGCATCCCAGCTGGCTTCCTGCAGCACAAGCTGCTCCCAGGCAGATTGATTACACCAGCACTGGGGAAGATGACAGATCACCTTCAAAGCAAGCTGATGGAGCAGATTAAATCCTTTTTCTGTCTTCATTCTCAGCTCCTATCCCATCACACCAGGTGTCAAATACCAGGACTCCAGCAAGCCACTCAGCCCCAGGGCCACAACCCCTTGCCTTCCCCAGCTCAGAAGCATGAGAGCAGCTGGGTTTGGTTCAAGTGCACAGACACTTGAGAATGAGAGTTTTGCAACAAGCTGGGGCAGCTCGAGGGCTCCACAGGTATCAGCAAGAGCTAAATGTGCCCTTCCTGCCAGGGTCAGAAACGGTAGTCAAGGTACCACATGGCCTCCTCATTCCCATCCTGCCTCTCATACCTTGTACCCCATCAAGAAGCAGTATTTTGTCTATCAGGCAGAAGCAGGCCCAGCACAAAAGTGATGGGGTAGCTGAAGCCCTTTTGTGACTCCAGCTCCAAATATGGCAGACAGTTTGCCCTTACACAAATAATTTTTTTATTGAGGCAAGTCAGGGACAGGGGAACTGCACATGGACAGACCAACAGGAAAAATAAATAATTCCATATAAATAAGATAAATAGTCCCACATGTCAGAGACTGCCTTGAAACAAGAAACCTCCCCAGGTCCCAGCAAGACAAAGGCTTCTCCAGGTAAGCCTTCAGATCCCATCCCTCCCACCCTTTATTAAACCTCAAGTTGTACCAGACAATTCACAATTTGGGAACCAAGCACAGTCCCCTTAGTGTAGCAGTTGTGGAGTGGCACACACCAGTCCCTGGCAGGGTAGGTAGTGCCCTTCAGCCCTAAGGAGTTCTCCCTACCTCACAGCAGCCAAGTGTGCCAGTCCTCAAGGGCATGGAAAGGGTTTACACATCTGATGCTTAACCTTGGACAGGACAGTCCAAGCCCCTACTACAGGAAACTACCAGCTAAGGCAGGCTGGAGCACCAGGCCATGCATGAGGCATAGCCAGACCCAAACCTGGCTGCAGACCACTCACCCACTATCTCCCTGTTCTACCACAGTCTGCTCCACCAAAACCAGCACAACCAGAACAGGAGCTGCTAGTGGGAAGATAACAATTGCACAGAGCCAGGGAGCAGCATGGATGCCTGAATCTGATGCTGTAACCACATCCAAATGTCTTAGTTCAGAGTCCATCCTTGCACCAGGATAAGGTGCCCAGGTGGGCAGCCAGCACCACAACATAACTCCCATCCAGTGGGAGGGTAGAGGGAGACCTCTGATTCAGATAGGGTCCCCCAAGGTCCCACACTAGGCCTCAGCACGTTCTTGGAGAAGCTTGAGGATGTATCTGAGGCGATGGTGGAGCTCAGGAGAGCAGCCTAGCTCTTGGATGCTGCACAGCTTGTAGGTGTAGGAGTTGCGTTCCCGGTTGATGTAGGTGACAAGGCAGGAGTGGTCAGGCTTGCTAATGATCACCTTGGTATGGTCATTGTAGAAGTTCACCTAGGAGACAGGTTGGGCTTGGTTTAACCCATGTTTCCCACAGCATGTCAGGAGCCTGAACAGCTTCCTGCCTCAACCTGTTCCTCCTCCCTGACTTGCCTGGGAGCATCTCTGCTTCATGCCCCTCAGCAGGAATGCACCAGGGCAGATGGAAGTGGCCAACTGAAGCATGTCCCCCATAGGCTGAACAAACTGCAAACTGCAGTCAGCAGCTCTGAGTACTGCAGCAGGATCCTGCATCCACAGCTGGTTTTCACAGCTGGACCTTGCATTTGGGCTGGTGCAAACAAAATATTATGCAAGCCAGGAGTCCTCAGCCAGCCTCATCCCCACAGGGGTCTGGGCATCTCCACTGTGCCCCACACATACCTGGAGGGTGCCACTGCTAAATAGCATGAGCAAGGCTTGGTCAGTCTTCACCCATTGCAGGAGAAGCAGGGCTGGCTGCCCAAGGTCATCTATGCTGGGCAAGTCACCTCCCTTAGAGAGAAATGTCAATGTAAGCAATTAGTCCCAGAGACAGGAGCACACAGACAAACCTAGACACCCCAGTAGGGTCCTCATTCAGGACAATTCTGGGTGTCCACCTGACCACATCCTGCGAGCTGGAATTCCCACAATCCCAAGCAGTGTGGTCAAGTCATAACCCAACCACAATCCCAGCCCATCCCTGCATCCCACCACTCACCTTCACCAGATGCTGCTCCATGTAAGATGCAAAGTAGCGCAAGACACTCATCTGTCCCTGTAGCTGCTCAGGGATAGCAGTTGCAGAGAACACGAGGTGTTTGCTGTTGGTTGGGTTGTAATGCACTGTCCTAGGAAAAAGCAGACCATGAGCTTCAGAGCCACACAGCACCAAACCCACCCTTGGCATAGCCTTCTTTGACCTTTGCCATTTGAGGTGCATGCCCAGAGACAGCCAGCCCCTTCCCCGCCGCTTACCTGTGACTGGGGGAAAGTGTCATGTGCGTGCCGTTGTTGAAGAGGACCCCAATGCTGCGGTTGGAGAGCTGGTAGCCAAAACCATACTTGTTGGAATAGTCAACCCACTTGCTCACCCAGACGAAGTGCTCGTGGCGGGCCAAGGAAGCTGGGTTTTTCTCCGCTGGAGGAGACAGGAAAGGGGTGAACAGAGTAGGCAACCAGCCTCTGTCCACTTTACTTCACCAGTGGGAAGCAGACTATCCCCCAAGAGCAGGCTCTGGCTACATTTAAGGTACCCCATATAATAGCCATGCCTTCATCCCACAGGGGAAGGGACGCATAGCGCCCTGTGTTCCAGTGCAGAGCAGTCCAACCGGTTTACCTAGGGGCATGGAGGAGAGGCAGGTCCTCAAGAGCCGGACGGCTGACTCGATGATGGCAGAGGCAGTGATGCAATCTTCAAAGGCTGCAGAGACAAGATGACAGGTTGAGTCAGCCAGCCCCACTATCAGCCAGAGCAGGGCAGGAAACTCAGGGCAGGCTGCAGTGGCCTGAGCAGGTATTGCTCACCCTCACAGCTACTGGCCATGGTCCCCCGGATGGAGGGGCATGCAGACTTGTGAGATGTCTCCTCCACCACTGTCTCAACAGGGCTAGAGCTGGCACTGCGGGATGATACAGGGGTGGCCTGTGGAGAGACCTGGCTTTATCATCCTGCCTGCTTCCCTACAGAAAGGGGCACATACAGGCTCAGGGATGTCCTCACCTCATTCCCTTCCATAGTTTTATAGCTCATCTGCCGACAGATTGAGGTCTTCATCAGCCCACTGACCAGTTTAGAGATGTCATCCTTGTCCTCCAAAGAGCCCTTCTTAGCTGAGAAGCAAGCAATAGGAACACTGCTGAGCACAGGGGGGTGAGGATATCTGAGCCACCCCTCCTAGCAGCTCAGCACTCCCTCATCTACTCCCATGCTCAGTGGTGAGGATGGGGTCAGGCATCTGTCTCCCACTTTCACTTCCTATTTCTCATGCAACACAGAGCTTCCAGGAGGAACTGCCCCCATGGGTTGCAGCATAGCATCTGCTCTCCAGGCACACACCCATGCCAGGCTACTAATGCCAGAAGGGCAGGGACAAGTCCATCTTGTGCTGGCCCCAGTCAGAGGGCCCGCAGAGACCAACTAGAAGCCTCTCCAGGAGACAGGACTCGCTTCTCCCTGAAGAAAGGGTCACTCAGGTACTCTGGGCAAGTACATGGACTCACCACCCTTAGGTTTCTTCTTCCCAAAGAGTGTCTTGGTGACTTTAGCAAAGAGACTCTTTGCTGGGTTGGGGGGACTCAACTCTGGAGCCATCACACAGCTGCTGGGAGGGAGCTTCTCAGGTGTGTAGCCCTGCAGAGAGGTTAAGGCAGAAGTTTGGTTTCCACAGCCTATGTCTCCAGGCAGACCAGCTGCTTTGGGCTGACTGCAATCACTCATAGTCCTCCTGACAGCCAGACTGGATCAAGTCTTGGCCCCACAACTGGCATCAATATGGGAAACAGCTTATGGGACAGGGCAGGAGGAGCACATCAGAATCCTCAGTTGCCCTCGCTGGTATTTGAGCAGGACAGTAGCTGCGTCCTTTGGAGGACAGAGGTTTGGCCTCCAAGGACAGTATCCTGGACAACTCAGAGTCCCATTCCACCCAGAGATGGGCCAAGGCCAGAGTTCCACCCACTCACCTTGAAGAATTCATGGTCCAAGATCTCGTCAAGGGTGAGACGGTCCTGAGGGCTGCGTCTAAGGATGCCGGCAATAAGGTGCTTGGCAGGCAGGGAGAGGAAGGCAGGGAGGGTGTACTCCACCTGCTTGATACACCTGTAGGTCTCCTTGAGGTCGGAGGTCTCGAAGGGAGGGTTGCCACACAGCAGGGTGTACCTGTGAAGGTACACATATGCTACCGTCACAACCCCACCAGGCTGGTGACTCAGCAGCACTTTAGGCAAGGAAGTTATTGGCATTTGGCTGGCCACACCTGGCCCAGAGCACCACTTCCAGCCTGGGCAGCTGCACTCACATCCGGCCACACTTCCTCCTAGAAACTCTTTAAAGCAACAAGCCAGGAGCCCTGGGGATGGCAAGAGGGTTGGCAGAAGGCCACCCTCCACCACCACTGCTCCCATCCCTGCATGGCCAATGGGGTGGAAAGAAGAGCAGGAAGCTAGTAGGCAGCAGCTGGATAAGGGACTGGATGCCACAAAGCAACAGTGATCACTCCCCAAACAGCAGCAGCTGCCACCAGCCACCAAGATTCTGTTGTTTATCAGATTCACAAGGCAGCTGAGCTTATTTTGAATTGAAGCTGAGCGCAGCACGAGACCACCAGCTTTTAGCAGCTCCCACTTGCACAGACCCCAAGCAACATTCTGGGATGTCTGGAGGCATCTGCTCTGAAGTAGGGGTGGGCAGCATCTGCCCACTTCCCTCCCCCTGCCTTTCATCAGCCAGTGCAAAGCCACAAGGCAAAAGGCCAAAAGGACTTCCTCATCAGATGCTCCACAGCCTGGCTCTCCCCTACACCAGGCAAGCAGGACTGCCAAACCCCTCCCCACCCAGCAGTACACACTTACATGACACAGCCCAGAGACCACACATCTGACTCTGGCCCATGGCCCTGCCTCAGTAGCACTTCTGGGGCCAGGTAGTTGGGGGTCCCACATATTGTCCTGTGGGGAAGAAAGCCACATCAGTACATGCTCTATTATGCCCTTGCAGATAGACTCCCCTCTGCCAAGCCTTGGGATTTAACTTGCAGCCTGCCCTCCCCTCTTCATTTTATTCTTTGTAGCCCAAAATCCTCTCCCATTTACAAAAAGCCCCAGAGATTTCCCCCCTCTTCAACTCCTAGGGATCAGGAACAGCTGCTCCTGGGAAGCCATTGGGAAGAGCTTGTCCTAGAGCTGGGGAGGAACAGAGCCTTTGTGTCCCAGTCTGCGCAGCCGTCAGGCCAGCCAGGCAGGCACAATAGCAATAGTCAGTGCATTGTTCTCTTGATGCCTGCAGAGCTCACTCCTGAAGGAGCCACAAAGCCCCCAGCCCCCTTGCCTTGCCAGCAGCAGAGGCAAGAATCACTCACTCACCCCAGGAAGGTACTTTAAGGTGCCCCCTCCCCAAGCCAGGAAGGACCACTTACTCCCCTATTCTTCCAGAAAGCCACAGAAGGAAGAGCAAAACCTCAGAGGGCTCTGGAACAGAGAAACCTCAGACTTACTTCTTCTTTTGGTCAGAGATATCCTGACAAGCAGCTAACCCAAAATCTCCCACTTTCAGCTCCATGTTTTCATTGATGAAGAAGTTGCCTGCAAGACAAAAGTGATGCATCACCACAACTCCCTGAGGCAGGTCGCTCCCCACACAGCACTCTGCCCCAACCACAGGACTCACCAAGCTTGAGGTCTCTGTGAAGGATGCCCTTGAGGTGAAGGTATTTCAAGCCTGAGATGATCTGTTTGAGGTAATAGCGTACTTCGGGCTCCAGCAGAGTATGGCGGGCCTTCCAGATGTGGGCCAAGGACTGCAGAGAGAAGGCTGGTTGGTGACAGCAGACAGGGAGAACAAGCAGCTAGGCTGACTAGGCACAGGGTAGATCGAGTCAAAGCCAGTTCTTCCAGAAGCTGTATATACATAAATAACCTGCCTTTCACAGTCATGACCTCAGGAGACTCCCCACACAAAGCTGAGACATTGTTCAACATTGCCAGGGGAGCCACTGGGGTTACAGTGGACCCATCAGGACCCACAGACTGCCAAAATGAGAAGGAAGCTTGAGCAGGCCAGGCAAGAAGCAGTGTCCTCAGTGCTTCTTCGAAACTACATGGATTATGTCTGACCTCAGAGGGTGGGACTGAGCAGGCATCAAGGTGGTTCAGGAGAAGGAACGTGCTAGCTAAGCACCTCAGATAAGGCCTCCTCCAGCCAGCCACGCCTTTTAGCCGGGAAGCCACAGCAGCACTCACCTTCCTACTGCAGTGCTCCAAAAAGATGTAGATGCTCTCTGCATCCTCAAAGTAGTGCGAAAACTTGACAATATGTTTGTGATGCAAGCCCTGGTGCAGCTCAATCTCGTTGGTGATCTGAAAGAGAGGGAAGGTCCCAGGTGAGCACAGACTCCTCATTGCACCTCGCCAGTCCAGCACCCCACAAGTCCCACAGCACCTACCTTCTCCCGCTGGTGGGGTTTAGCCACCCGGCTGTGTGGAATGACCTTCACGGCATAGGTTTTGTTGCTGGAGAGGTCTGTCATTTCATAGCATCGTGCAAACCCACCCTACAAGGGAAGACGTGGTCATAGATGGGCCAGAGACAGCCACTAGCCCCTGCCTGCCTACATGCTGCCTCCTCCGTTCCCTCGCAGCACAGCCCGGCAAGCGTCACACGCGCCCTCCTGCTGTGTCGCCCACTAAAATCTGAACTATGATGCTCTCAACCAGGGATTTTCTTCACCCAGTTCCTGTAAAACCTCCAGATAGTTTTTCCTCCCACCATAGTCCGACTCTGCCATCTTCCCACATGACAGATCAACCCGGAAAGTCCTGTGCAGGGCAGGGAGCCCGGACACCGGAGGCCAACGAAAGGCAGCCCAATGGAGACAGGTTTTTCCTGCCATGATGTCAGCCTCCAATCTGCACACTCAGCCGCTGAGCCTGCCCGGGCCGGGCTGGGAACCGGCACCCACCTCCTACACACTGCTGGTAGGGGGAGGAGAAGTTACATGTGGCGGAGCGGCAGGGACCGGCACCCCTGGGAATCGGGGCACCCGTCAGCCCACGCACGCCCTGCGGGGCACCCAAAACCGATGCGTCCCCGATAGCCGGCGAGGCATGCAGCCAGACCGGGTGATTCACAGCTTCCAGCGCTGCTGCGGGCCCGCCGGGAGAGGCAAGGAGGATGGAGGCGGGGGGTGACAGGCGGGGGGCCGCATACAGCCGTAGGCCACCCCGGGTGAGATGGAGCAGGCGCGCAGCGACCCGCCCCTCCCTGCGCCCGCACAGGGCTGCGTCTCTAGGCTCCCAGCATCTCTCNCGAGTGGTCTCGGCCACGCGGGGCGGAGGCGCCGGCGTAGGTGCGGGCTGCGAGGGGAGACAGGCGGCGGGGAAAGGAGGGAAGAGGCCGACAGATTCCATGTTGGGCGCGGGCGAAGGAGGGGCTGCCGCTGTCTGCTCCTCCGCCACGCACGTGGCCCCGCCGCCGCGCAGCTGCCACCGCAGCCGCGGGAATCCCGCTCGCTTTATCAATGGGCGCGGTGACGTCACCCCGCCAGCCCCGCCCCCCGGGCGGCTCCGCGCTGCTCTTAAAGCGGCAGCCACGAGGGAGGGGCCAGTGGGTTTTTTGCGCTCAGCGGCACCTCCTTGCCGGACGTGATCCGGCGTGAGAAATACAGACACGGGTCGGTTGCGTCCGCCACGCAGGGTCCCCTGTGCACACAGAGCCCTCAGGCACCGCGTATCACAACCCTGCCCACACACAGCCCCCTCCCCAGACACACAGCCCCCTCCCCAGACACACAGCCCGCCCTTGGCACAGGGTCTTCTAACAGACACATTGAGATCCATAGGCAGGCAGGAATCCGTCCTCAGCAGTCTCTACTCTCTCCCGGGATACACGGAGCCCTCTCCCTACACAGATGTATAAGTACACCCCACCCCATCCACTCACAAGTCACCTCTCCTCGCAGGGCTGACCCGACTAGCTTGTGTCATGCGATCCCCTGGGGATTCCACATCTACACCCCGCAGAAAGTCTGTGGCCAGGGCACGATTTCAAAGCCCATGAGTTCACTGCAAGTCCTGGCACTCTCATGCCAAAACCTGGATGCCCTCTCCTGAAGCCCCTCACCTTGTCCCAGGGACCAGAGAACAGAGTCGCAGCCCATTCTAGGTAGGCCGTTGGGGACATAGGGGAAAGCTGAAGATGCAGGTGGTTGTCTCCTCGACAGGTGCCCCTTGGCCACATTTTCCCCCAGGCCTAGCCCAGCCCTGTGTTCCAACGACCCTCAAACAGTCCCAAAACATCATTCCTCTGTGCTCTCAGTGACTAGTCCAGGACTGGAGACCTGCAAGACTGCCACTCTAGGACACCCCTCAGTGCTAGGACACCCCATCCTGGGTTTCCTGGGGTCTCTGGTGTTGTGAGGTGGCCCAGAGGCGTAGTGTTGGCTGGGCAGCGTGCCATAGCAGTGCTGCTCTCTAATGATCATGGGGAGGATACATCTCTGTGCCACCAAAGGAGGCCATGGAAGGATGATAAGCATTTCTACTTTTCCATGGGTGTGGGAGATGGCAGAGGTGGCCAGAAATCCACCTGGAGCTGTAGCATTGAGAGAGCACCTCAAAAGCAGGTCCTACCACCCCTTCCCCTGCTCCATACTACATGCACGTGACTTATGTACACAGCCCTTACTCTGTGCCTCAGTTTCCCCACTCTGCACTCCACCTCTCCACCTCTTCTTCCCGAGGGAACTCAAGGTTCTAGTCACTGGTCTGCTCCTGAATACGGTGAGGTTTTTCCATAAACACTCCCAGCCAAACAAGCCCATATTCCTTCAACTGTGGGGAGAATTGGACTTTTTTTTTTTTTTTCTTCTTTTTTTTTCTGCAGAAAAGCTGCCTGCAAGGAGAGAGGAAATGAGATGTATCTGTCTGCTCTTTTCTCAAGTTTCCAGCTCTTGCAAAGGAAATATATTCAAACCCATCACCTAGCAGCGAACATGCTCCATGAGCTGCTGCCCTCGGAGAACACTGCCTTTTTCCACCAGAGCCCCAGAGCTCTCCCTGGTGCAGGCAGTGTCATGGGGCTGTGCTGTCTTTTCGGTGGAGGGCACAGTTCAAGGCTGCTGGAAGCTCCCCAAGCAAAGCTGAGTCAGCGTCTGGAGGCAACCTGTGGGTGGAGGCACCCAGGGGTGCAGGAAAGCCCCAGGGGACCTGCCTGGGGGTGATGGGACAATCTGCACTGCTTTCGCCCTCGACGTCCCCCACAAAGGCACAAAGGCACGAAGGCAACAGACAGGAGCTGACAGCCTCTGTTCCTGTTCCACTCTGGATGTGGGGGCACAGAGGGACCTCACAGCCTGCCAGGGCTGGGACATCTCTTTTCCAAGAGGAATGTAGCCTGAAAGTGACCCCAAACCCTGCATGTGTGACCTGCAGTAATGCAGAGCATTACAGGTAGGGGGGTTCCCATCACAGAGATGGGGCAGTGGGAGGAAATGTGGTTTAACATCAACAACCTGCCCGGCCTGGACAAGGGGAGGCTCTGGGTGGTCCTTTTTCTTCTTGCAGCTATTTAGATGGAGTTACAGCAAAAAGGAGAGAAGCACTTTGGGCAGGTGTACAGTGAAAGTAGGACAAGCACACAATGCAAATTGCATCAAGGGAAATTCCAGGTAGGTGTTAGGAAACTTTTTTCCTCTGTAGGCATGGTAAAATACTACAGCAGCCCAGAGAGGCTGTAGGATCTCCATCCTCCACAATACCCACACCTGGCCTGGCCCCATTCCAGTTTACTGTGAGGTTCCACCACCTTAAGAGCTTGGGATGCAGGGGAGCTCCCTGGGATCAGGGTGACAGCTGTGACCCCCTTGGGAGCCAGATTTTCCCCTCCCTCAGCACTCTTACCCAGTGAACTCCTGCAAAGCATAGGGCTGCAGCTGTTGAGGAGGAGGAGGGATAGGGTGGCTGTTCCCTCATCTGAGCTGGGGAAGGAAGCACCAGTACCAGCAAAGCCCAACCTGCCCCAGGGGCTGGCTGAGGATGTGCAGAGAGGCAGCTGCAAATACGGGCAAAGCTGTCTGGAGTGAGAGATAAAAGGATATGGATCCCTCCAGATTAAGGAAGCACTGGAATCCGTGGTGGTACATAAAATGCCAGTGCTGGAAGGTACTCCTTGGGAAGCAGGATCTGGCCCAAGGAGGCTCAAGG
>VWZE01010097.1:243417-259184 GCA_013396675.1 Eubucco bourcierii
GGAGTGAAATCCAGGCAAGAAATTCCTGAAGTCTCAAACTCTGCTGCATTCTTCAGGATGGGTGGCTGGAACAACACAGTACTTTTATTACTGGTCTGTTGAACTTGCCAGGCTTCTGAGGCACCCAAGATATACAACATGTAGGGTGTCCCAGTACCCTGCAACCCAAACCAGACCGAAGAGTGGCCAGCAGAGCCCTTCCTGACTCTGATCAGCTCACAGGGCTTTGGCACCATAGCACGGCACAGGCACTTGGGCCAGGTCCTGTCTCACCCACTTCCCACTGACACCAAAGCAAAGCACCGTCGGTACCTCACACCACAGTGAGAAGACAGGCACTTTCAGGGCGTGGAAACACAGCTTCCCTTTCCAGAACTGCATTTCCTGTGGGTTGTGGAGCTCCTGCTTTTTCCCAGCTCAGGACTGGAAGGAAGTTGTAAAAGGTCCAGTAATGGAGANCCCTTTCCGCAAGGGAAAGCCTATTTCCTTCATCCCATCCCAGCAGGCAGGCCTCAGCAAGCCCTGCTTTCCTCCCTGCTTCCTGCCTCACTTCCCTCCCTATCCTGTCCATCCCCATCCTGTCCTGGATGCCCAACAGAAATCCCTTGTGCAGTTCATTGCTGCACGATTTGCTGCACAGCACAAGGTACTGGCACCCCAAAGCTGCTGCTCATGCAGCAATGCCTGCAGAAGCATGGTCAGGTCTTGCTACCAGAAACCCACACCTCTGCCAGAGTTTGTGGATCTGGGAGAGATCTGAGCAGGGTGCATGGGACATGGGTGATGGGTTTAGGCCAGGGACAGCTGCTGTTTTCCCACTGGGGACTGAAGAGTCCCTGAGAGCCACAGGAGAGGAGTGAAATCCAGGCAAGAAATTCCTGAAGTCTCAAACTCTGCTGCATTCTTCAGGATGGGTGGCTAGAACAACACAGTACTTTTATTACTGGTCTGTTGAACTTGCCAGGCTTCTGAGGCACCCAAGATATACAACATGTAGGGTGTCCCAGTACCCTGCAACCCAAACCAGACCGAAGAGTGGCCAGCAGAGCCCTTCTTGACTCTGATCAGCTCACGGGGCTTTGGCACCATAGCATGGCACAGGCACTTGGGCCAGGTCCCGTCTCACCCACTTCCCACTGACACCAAAGCAAAGCACCGTCGGTACCTCACACCACAGTGAGAAGACAGGCACTTTCAGGGCGTGGAAACACAGCTTCCCTTTCCAGAACTGCATTTCCTGTGGGTTGTGGAGCTCCTGCTTTTTCCCAGCTCAGGACTGGAAGGAAGTTGTAAAAGGTCCAGTAATGGAGACAGAGGCTGGCCCCTTTTNCTGACCCCTGAGGGACACCACTTGTCACTGGTCTCCAGTTGGACATTGTGCCGTTGATCGCCACTCTCTGGGTTCGACCATCCAGCCTGTCCCTGTTTTGTCCCTGTTCTGCAAGCATGTCCGCCCTGCATCTTCTCCCCAGTGGGGCTGCGAGCAGCACTGTACTTGGAGGTGTGGGGGTCAGCTGAGCAGTGCCCTCTCCCTGTCCCAGGGTGGAGGCAAACTCAGCAGAGCCTTGCCTAGCTCCTCTCCGTGATTTTAGGGTGTTGACCCTGGAGTATAGAGGCAGCTGGAGGGACAAACGTCCTGCGGTGGCAGCCGGGATTAGAGATTGGGCGAAGCTGGGAAGGGGCATTAGTTCTGGGGGATGGAAAGGAGAAGCGTGGGGAAAGAATGAGGGGGGCTGTGGTTTGGGCGAGAGGACAAAGGAAAGAGGATCCCTGGGGGGGATTTGAGGTAGGGTGTCGAGGTCAAGCCACCGTACAATGCGGCTTGAGGGTCCGTCTGGCAAGAGGCCGGGAAGGGATGGGGCACAGGTGGCTGAAAGGAGACTAGCGCCCGCAGAGGTGAGGCGAGGCGGGTCCGGTCCGGGGCGGGCGGGCTGCGGCAGGGCCGCCCCGCGGCGAGGCGGAGCCGGTGGCCGCGCCCGGCGGGGAGCACGGCGGGACGCGGAGTGGCCCCGGAGGATGAGGCGTGCGACGGCAGGTGAGGCCGGGTAGGGTACCCCCGGGCGGGAGGGGAAACAGCCTCAGGGCTCGCTGTCTGCCAGGGAGCAGCCGGCCGGGGCAGCGGGGCGGCGGGGGGGCAACAGACGCGGGCGGGGAGCGGCAGACCTAGGAGGTGGCGCCCGGCGGGACTTCAGGGACCTGGTCCCCTTCCCTAGGAGGGTGAGAAGTGGGGTTCCTCCCTCCGCCGAAGGGCCGGAGCAAGGGAAGAGCTGTCTCACCGGCCGTCACCCATCCCCTCTGCTCTCCCCGCAGGCGCAGGGCTGGGGACAGTGTCCCTCTGGGGCAGCCTTCTGCTCGCTGCCGGCCTGGCCCTCGACCCAGCACCGCAAAGCTGCAACTGCACCGAGCCCATGGACTTTCAGTCTTTCCGGGAGGCTCCACTGCCCGAGAGCTGCTGCCTCAACTTCACCAGCTCAAACATCACTCATCTGGATTGGGGTGCACTGGTAGGGGTGCAGGGACTGCGAGAGCTCTACCTCTCACACTGTGGCATCATGGATATCAGCAATGCACAGGGAGTTCCTCCTGCGTTGGAGATCTTGCACTTAAGTCACAACCTGCTGAAAAGTCTCCCTGGGAGCTTTCTGGAATATGCCCCTAATTTGAAAGTCCTTTATTTGGACAGCAACCAGCTCCAGGAGTTGCCCAAGTCCTTTCTGAAAGCATCAACCCAGGTCCAGGAGGTTTATCTGGGTTTCAATGCCCTGACTTTCCTTCCTACCAGCCTACTGAAGCCATCTCTGCTCTACCTCCAGCTCTCCAACAACAGCTGGGACTGCAACTGTGATTTCCTCAGCAGTCTGGAGGGCTGGCTTAGCCTGGCTGCTGAAGTTATCTGCCACACACCAGAGCAGTACCATGGTGTGGACCTCCAGAGCATATCCCGGGATAAGCTGTGCCGCTCACACAGCCTAACTGCCCTCTTCGTCTGTTTGCCTTCTCTCCTCATCCTTGCCAGCATCACTTGGTGCTTCTGCAGGCATAAGAGGAAGACTAACTACAGCCTTCAGAGCAGGTCCCAAAGCCATGTGACCACAGCAGAGAGGAGCAACATTCCGGTGCTCGCAGAACCCCACCACTATGTCCCCTGTGATCTGCCTGTCACCCCCTCTAAGACCAAGAAGAAAGTGCGGATGAGGAGCCAGGTCCTGCTCCAGCCCTCTGCAGACCCACTGGACAGTGACAAAGATCTCTATGAAGAGGTGGAGATCCAGGTGGGATCCTCCAGCAGTTCTCAGGTGCCAACCCATGAAGTGGAGAGAGGGGTAATGCTGGGCAGGCAGTGGCACACCCCAGAACCACGGGCGGAGGAGCTGGGGAGCAGTGAACCAGAGGTGGACACCGTCAGTGTGAGTGAAGTTCTGAAGGACTCTGCCAACCGGGAGAAGATCTACTTGAGTCAGTCAACCAACTATTACAACTTGATACCTGGCATTGAGCTGGAGGACTCAGACAACCTGGAGTATGAGAGCATAGACCTGCACTGATGCCAGGACCAGGGGCTGTTTTAGGGGCATGGCAGGATGATGGCAATGGCCAGGCTGTAGCAAAAGCGAGCAGAACAGGAGACGCACAAACTGTTCTGCTGTGGTTTACAGTGCCTGCTTGCAATGCTGCACTCTGAAATTCCTGTCTCTCCCCCTGTGGTACCATGCACATCTTTTGCTTGCCAGGTGCTCAGCTGGGCAGGGGGTATGAGGGTGAACACTGGGGACCCAGCCAATGTCCACAGATGGACGTGGAGAGGAAGCAAGGCCTGGTTTTGGGACCAGGTGACAGTATTGTGCATACCAGACCCACCAACCAGAGCCTCCATCCTCTGTCACTAGAGAAAGATGGCAGCTGGCCCAGAGAGAACAGGGTTTCAGGAATGGGACTAGCTGTGCCTAAATGGTCTGTGGGGTGTGACATGTGTGGGTGAAGGCTTTACAGTGGGAGCCTGGGGTGATTCTACCTACTGCCCACCTCACATCCCACTGTGTCCCACCACGTGGC
Organism: Eubucco bourcierii; assembly: GCA_013396675.1. NCBI lineage: Eukaryota > Metazoa > Chordata > Aves > Piciformes > Ramphastidae > Eubucco > Eubucco bourcierii. The sequence goes on from VWZE01010097.1 coordinate 247,471, forward strand.
ATGGGGACTTGAAATAGCTGGTGCAGTTTTGCTGCACGAGTGAGCATACAGAGGTGCTTGCAGGGACTGTCTGGGGTGGGTGTGAGTGGGTGTGCAAGGTGCACACAAACACAGAGGGCCATGGGAAGGGGTCCCTTGCAGTCTCCCCTGCCCCATATTCTTCCAAGCAGGGATGCAGTTCTGAATAAGAAGTAAATAATTTTTCTCCAGGCAGTGTGGCTTTATCCCTTCTCATCCCCAGTGAGAAATCAGCTGATGGAATGTTGGGGAGTGCAGGGATGGGGAGCTTTGCTTGTATCTCATCTCCCCTCCTGGTCTGTGAGTGGTACTTCAGCATGTCTCATCCAGCAGTCCCAGGGCTGGACACTGGCTGAAGGTGAGTGGAGGCTTTGCTTTGCACAACGGGTTGCAACTCGGCCAGGGAAGGTGTCAGCCTGCCACAAATGTCACTGTTCCTGGTCAGGGTAGGGACTCATGGGGCAAAGGCTGAAGGAGCTGTAGATCAGTCTCTGTACAGGCACATTCTGGCAAGCCTCACCTGTGGGTTCTCTAACCCTTCTCTGGGGATGGGGGGATGCAGGCACCCTTGAACCCTTGTCTAGTCTCCCAGGCTGGAAGCCCCAGCAACCACCCTGAACCACACTGGAGCTGCCCTGGGCCTGGGCCAGGCACTGTGCCCAGACAGGAAGGGAGGGAGCCGGGCAGGGCAGGACGCGGTGCTCTGGCCGGCGAAGGAAGCGGAGTTTCCTGTGGAGCACAGCCTGGCCTCCGGCAGCCCATGGTGAAATGAAGCACGGTCCCTGGCGGTGCTCAGCACCAGCCCCAGTGCGGACTGGGTACCAGGACAGGATGATTTCCCTGCATGTCTCGCTGTCACTCACAGATGTTTCCCACTGGTTTATGTCCTAATGGATTTTTTCCCTTCCCACTCACTCCTAGGCCCTGGGAAAGTGGCTCGGTGCCAGCCTTTAAAGTGCCCTCACCAATCCCTGCCAGGTTGTACAGCCAGGGGACACTCAAAAGAGATCTCGGTGTGCCCAGCTCATGCCGTTCCCAAGTCCTCCCGCAGGGACATGGAGGGCCTCGGAGCTGCCACAGTGCCGAGGGTGAGGCAGCCGTCCCCAGGGGCTGCAGCTGCACCCACAGCCGCAGGCATTGCCTGTTGCGGGCAGCAGTGAACGTTTTTGTATCTTTCACCTTTGCTTCAGAAATATTGCACAGCTATCCCTGGGTACTGGCTCTGCCCCTGCACCCCGGTGTCAAGTTCACAGAGCTTCCAGGAACAACGCAACACTCCATCCTTTCTCTTCCTTCTTATGGAGCCTAAATCCAGTTGCTGTGGTTGGAAAGGGAAAATACCCAAACTGCCCCACTGGATCCTCCCCAGCTCTGGCACCTACAGTCCCCACCTAAATCTCTGTCCGTGGCAGTGGCAGGCAGATGTGATCAATCTGGAGTTCCCTGTTCCCTGGCTCTGACAACCCAAATCCATCACGGGAAGGGCTTGACCCTGTGGACACATATAGGGGTATTTATGTGGCAGAGACACCACCAAGACAGGAAGGTGCACAGCGGGAGTGGGTAGCAGTGGCAGCGGGTGGGGGAAGGACAGGGCAACTGTGTGGGCAGTTCTGCTCAAGAGGCACAGTGTTTGGTGTGGGAACAAGTGAACATCCTCAGGCCTTGCAGCCTGGACAGTAGCAGGAACCCCAGTTCAGCTGGCAGCCACCAAGAGAAGGATCTTTCTGATGAGGTATAGCATCTGCAGCTACTGGTCCTGCTCATGCCCTCACAAAGCAGCCCGTGTCCTTAGCTCTACTCTCCATGGATGACATACACTAGAGCCTACCTCCAGCCATGCCACAGCTCAGCCTCCCCTATACTACAGCCACAGCTGCAGAGATCTTGAAGTCCTCACTCCTGGCTTCTAGCTTCAATGTGTGGCAAGAGCCTGGTGTAGTTCTGGGGCTGGAGAAAAAGAGGGCCAGAGCTTCAGAGCAGCAATAGTGTAAGTGGCCCTCTGTCCCAATTACAGTGAGCAAACAGCAAATACCCCCTAGGAAAGTACTTCCCAGCACCTGTGGACCTTGAGGTCTGGTTTGGGTGATGGATGATCCACTGTGACAGGAACATTACCTCAGAGAGCTGCTCCCTGCTTGCAAATGCATTTGAATGGAGGTGACAAGTGGTGCTGGACATCCCTGTGGAGAATGGGAGCCTGTTCCCATTATCCCACCATGCTTCCCTAATACGTGTGAGGACACAGAGCAGAGCCAGCCACCAGAGGTCTTGTGTGGAGTCACGCATCCAGCTGCCTCTGCTCAGATGCTTCTTAGCTGCTGCATCCTCTGCCACCAGTATCGAAAACTGCAACCAGGGCAGTCAAGGGTACCCCCTCTTCCAACATCCCTGGATGTACAACTTGCCCTCCTCTTATCCTGAATGCTTTGAAGACCTTGTGTTACTGGTCTGCTTGGAGGAGACAGAGTATGAGGAAGGTCAGGTCAGTGGACCCACCACAGCTGGCAGTCACCTGGAGGGGACCCAGGTGCCAGAGACCTCCAAAACTATGAGAAATGAGCTGCTGCTGATTCAGGTGAAGGCACCATCCATCAGCAGCACTGGCACTAACTGGAGGCCTGGGAGACCTGAGGCTGTCCTCAAAGCACCCGTTTTCTGGGGTCAGAATAGCTGCCCCCATCCCAAGTAAATGACACTGTCAGCCACAAAGCTCTCTGTACCTTAATGCCTTCCTCAAACACTCTGTCCAAAAGGACATTGCCAGGTCTTTTGTCCCACATGCCCAAGCCAAGCTGTGCTCCCAGGATGCTGGCAAGGTCCTGGTGGGTTTGGAATTGGACAGCCTTCAACAACAGTCCCAAAACAACAGGAGTCAGTGAGATGATGCCACCAACTTGCAGCTGACCACCTACTCCCAGTGGCCCAGCTCAGGGCACAGCCCAGACCCCAAGCAAGGGAAGTGATAAGGGCTGTAGTCTTGTAGAAATTCAGCACTGTGATGGAGATATACCTTGACTATCAATAAAGCTATCGTTGGCTTCAGCTTCAAGGTTTTTGCTTGTTGGTGCAGTTCACCCTCAGCAGAGACAGCAGGGACATCACATTTATCCTGAAAGGGGACACATTTGGATCTTTTCAAGGAGTGCACAAGTGAACAAAATGGCCTGGCCCCAAGGGCTGACACCAGTGATAACTGTGGGGTATCAGACCAATTCACACAGCCAGAAACAACAAAGACATGAAAATGCTTTCAGTTTGTTAGGAGGACTCCCACACTTGGAAAAGTGTTTCTAACCTGAGAGTATTAGCAGAGCTGTTAAAAGTCTCCCTCTCCTGCAAGCCCTCCTTTTACAAATCCTCTTTGAAGCTTTTTTCCTGCTACCACTGCTGGACCTGTTAAAACATGAGGTCTCTTTCTGTGAAAATACCCTTAAGTTAATACACATGGAGCTGAGAGAGCCACCCGACAGCAAGGAACAGCACTCTGGATGTCAAGTGACCTAGCTTGTGTTACACTGCTGGCTGCTCACTGTAGGAGTAGTTTTAAAAATAAAAAAAAATCACCTCTCCCACTTACTTGCAGAAGTGCTAAAGGTCCTTAACCAGCTTTTGGTACCTCACAAACCCAGCCAGACTAAATCTGTGCTTAACCCATCTCTGCCCATCTCTTTCTGGCTCAGCACATGGCAGACTTGCCTCCTCCCTGCGTACATCCATGAATCTATGCCAGGGCCAACTAGAAACCATATACCCTGTGGCCAAGCTGTGCGAAGTCCCACAGCCCGTGACACCTTTAAAGCCAGCTGCCACCATGCTGTTCCTGTGTCACAGCTACAGCACGGCTCCAGTGGGCGCCAGGTACAGCTTACATTCCATGCCCCACTGCCCCTGAGAACTACATCTTTCAGAGCATTAAGTTCACACTATAACCCTGCCCATCAGGGGCTGAGTTCACAGTTCCTGCGCACACTGAATAGGCACTTGCTTGAGTTTCTCCATCTGTGCAAACTCTGAGAAACACCCTTAAAGCTGTTTGCACTCTGTGGAGGGTAAGGGGAAAAGCAGCACTCAGAGGAAGCAGCCGTGACGCATGCCTCCCAAGAGCCCTTTATTGCCTTGGCCCCACCTCTCTGGAACACAGGCGTTGCTGGGGAGCAGAGAAAAGTTTACCCGAGATCACCATGGAGAAGAAATGTGCTTGTGCAAACGTTCAGCCTAGCACAGGTCACACTGCCAGGGACTCTAGTTCCACCCAGCTGGGCATGGTTCCATTCACAAGGTCACACAGACCTAACAGTGAGGCAGTATGAATGCACATCCACCACAGCACAACCACACTGCCGTGGCCATGAGGCAATAGGTACTGCTTTCTGATGTGGTAGGTGCACATCCTCATCTGCAACGCAGAGCTGTCCTCATCAGCACTGCCCAGGGCACATCAGCCGCAAACACATCCTGCAGCCAGGGTAAAGCATCACAGGAAGAACTTAAAAACAACAAGCAGAACCTGTATGTGGGGTAAGATCATCAGACCATTTCCTTGTTCATAGATAGAAATGGTGACATTGGAGCTGCAGGTAGGTTGACTTGCACGAGATGTCCCCACAGATAAATGAGGCTTTTGGAAAAAAACACAAGCAGCAGACTGAAGCGTGCAACTTGCCCACTTAGCAGGCCAGCCATTTGGTGGGCTCCCAGCTTTAATACCTATTCGAATTTAGCAACTAGATGCTGAAAACCATCACAGTGGCTTTGTCTTTAGATACAGCAGCCCCAAGGAAAATAACAACCCCCAAAACGTATGGAACAAACTTGATTAGCACAGCTTTCCAATTCCACTATGAGTGACAGGGTAGAAAGTTAATTAAGAGTTTGTACCCAGCTTTCGAAAGGGACAGACCATGAGAGCCTGCCCCTTCTGCTAGAAGGACTTTATCTTGCACTGGAATGAGACCAAGGAGGTCAGGGAATGACCAGCTGGTCACTGAACAGTGCAGCCAAGTTGGGTTAAAATACTGGACCCTGAAGGCAGTCATACAACCGAGCAGGGAACACCAGGCCCTGGCAAAAAGGGCTGCTGTCCCAAACCAGATGTGATCTGGAAAGCAGAAGCAGGAGACACCAGGTACAAAGGCTACAAACACAAGTTTTCAGCCAGGCTTAGCACAAATGCAGTCTAAAGGACACAGGGCTGCAGCTAAAAAAACTGCTCCCTGGACAGGTCTCCTGGGGCAGCAGGCCCTCTATCCCCACTAACCTCACTCCAAGACCCCAAAATGTGGCATGTACTGACCTAATGCACTACAAGAAAAAAGGAGATGTGTGCTCAGAGAGACCTGGGCAGCTCCCAGAACTTCAGTGGGAATGGATGTTGTTCCCACCCTTCTCTTACAAGTAGGTTTCCAGTCACCATTTCTCCATCCAAGCCTGACAACTCTTACACACCCACTTAATCCATTATTAAGTCACTGTCCTAGGACTCATTAAGATTTTTTAAGGCCATGCAGGGCAACAGTGCTTTTGTCTACAGGCAAACTCAGGGATTCCAGGAGAGATACTTCTTCCTTCACACTTTACAGGTGCAGGGACCTTCACAAGTCTCTCCTCCTTGAAGACACAAATGAGCACACAACTCTCTTTACTGTAGGAGGCTTGGCTTTATTCGTTCTCTCAGCAGAGTGCTTTTTTATTCATTTGCCTTTTCTGGCCTTGATCTTCCTCAAGTAGAACTCCAATTCCTTGCCTTCCAAGACATAGCCATCAGCTCGGCCACACTGTCCAGGTCTGGAGGCAATGCAGGCTGGAAGGAGAAGCCATTCAGTTAAAAGACATTTAATAATTCACTACCCCTGTACATACACAGTGCAGTAACCACTGCAGGCAGTCTCTCTGCAGAAGCACAGAGAAGCAAGTGACCAGTAACAGGTAACACCAGTTTATGTATTGGTTCCAGCACCTCCCCCTAGGGCGTAACGCTCTCTGTGGGACTGAGTATTTAGGTAATGAAGTCTTCTTCAGGTCTCCAAATTGTCATCAATCGAGTTCAGTAGCAGAACTGGACAAAGGTCTCATCACCAAAAGACTTCAGAACACTCAGCTCTTCCCCAGAACTTGAAATTGGTTTAATTTATTATGTTTGGAGAATACTTCCCTGACATACAGGGCAGCCCATGGTTTTTTGACCATTTTCCATGTCTTGCACTCCATTACTTTTCTCAAAGGCTAACCAGGAGTAAGTGACTCCAGAAGCCTAGCTAGGAGATGTACCAGTTCATGCTCCATAAAGAATTTCCCCTTCCTGACAGAAGTGGAGTATCCTCATATTGGATAAAGAACAAGTTACATTTAAGACCCAGGAAACACTCCTGCAGATATGGAGAACTCCCCATTGCTTTCACCCTGCAGTTGTTTTATCACAGAAAGCAGAACTTCAGATGATCCCAAGACCAAAAATAATATCTGCTCTGCCTGTCATGCTATCTTTCCTTTGCTCATACCCATGCTGATGCTGCCAGGGACTCACCAAGTAGCTTTCCTTGCTGGAACTGCTCCTCAAGAATACTTGCTATCTTGGCATTCTTCTTTCGCTCATCATATTTTTTCTGGATCTTCTTTGAACGCTTCTTGTTCAAGATTTCCTCTTCTTCAGGAGTCTAAAAAATGAAACCATAAGTGAACACCAGGTTAAACAACTGTCTGCCTTCTGGTAGCGCAGGTGGTACCTATTACTGTGAAGGAGACCCTTGTACTCTTGGCACTGTACTTGTCTGCCCAAGTTCTACTTTACAGAATTGAGCACTGCATTTTATTTTTGAGGCCACAAAATGCCATGTTGCTAACTGTGGTGACAACACGCTGGCAACAAAGAATGGAGCTCGAGGGACGGGTCCTCTTAGACAAACAAAACTGCAATCCTCCTCCAAAAAAAACGATGCTCCCTCCTCTCTCCAGACAAGGAGAGTGCTCTGTACAGTGCAAGCCCTGGTAGACAGGTTATACCTCTCCCTATGCATGGCGTTCAGTGCTTTGTTTTTAGTGTAAAGTAAAAACCTTTCAACACGTTCCAGCAGTCTGGAGTTTGCATCTTAAAAGACAATGGGTCTGAATCACTTAAAGACACAAACACATGAAGTACAGCTAGCAATTCACCCGCTTCTCCAAGCAATCATTTTCCAGCACAAGGACCTGACCTGCAAGTCTTCCTCAGCATCATAGTATGTCATCGCTCTCCCTTCAGTAGCAGAACTGGACAAAGGTATCATCATTAGAAGACTAAAGAGATTGACAGGCAGGTCCTTGTGCACACATGGGAGCTCCATGGTACTGAACATACCACTAACAGAGTCAGATTCATCCTAGGAGCTGACGGGTATGCAGCTCAGATAACCAATGCTATCACTGATGGGTACCCAATACTACTGTGGCAGACACCATCCACTCCTAATGCCTACCTAACTGCCTCTAGCAGGAGGCACTCCCTGCAAGGAGTCAAAATGACAATGCCAGACGTACCAGTTTGGCACCCTTCTTGCGTCCAAGGGGCAAGGCATAGTGGGATTCATACCACTGCCGGTAGGGGGTGCTGTCAACAAGAACGATGCAGTTCTTCACGAGGGTCTTTGTCCGCACCAGCTCATTGTTGGAAGCATTGTAGACAACATCGATGATTCTGGTCTTTCGAGTGCAGCCTTTCAAAACAAAATTGTTAATTCAAACCTACAGGGATAAGACAACTGAGAATATGGTTCACAACATCTCACTTATCTCACACCACCTCACTCATCAGACCATCAAATGGCTTCACCTTTCCTGGCACTGAGTTAAATTTAAGAGATGCACCTATTTTTCATCAGCCCAACTTTCTGTTGCTAGCCCAGAAGCCTACGCCTGGAAACTGATTCCCCCCAAGTGAAAAGCTAGGATCTGTGGCCTTGCTGGAATTCTCTTCCCAATAGACAAAAGTACCCAGTACTAAAAATAAAGGTATAGATTGGAAGATGTTTCAGTAGATGCCAACTAACTTCCTGGAGTTGCTGAATTAAGCCATGTTGAGTAGGACTGATTTGCCACACATACCGGGAACTGTTCCGCAAGACAAGAGTTTATGATCAAATTCAGAGGGAAAGTTGGTGTTCTCACCCTTCAACATCTACTTACAGCATTCTATCTTAGCCACTAGATTGGACTGCTTAGCAGTCACCCACCCTGCAGACATAGCCCTCTGTGTATCCAAAGGCCAGCTATGTTTTTTTCCCACTACGGTCACAGATGCCCCTTGATCTGCAAGGCACGTGCATTTCCCTCACTCCTGTAACGCTGTCCCATGAATAATGGCACTTTCCACAGCATGGAAGCATTCTGCTCAGACAAAGCAAGGGTATCCCCTTCGGCCCTCACACATTAAGTACCTCACTAACTGCTGGGTTTACCTTCATACAGAGCAACGCCCAGGCTCAAGTTACATAGCTCAGTTTGCAATTCAAAGAAAGCTCACCTTGTTTGGGGAAACACTATGGGCTCCCCTCTCACTACTGTGCATTCCTGCTTCTGATTGGCAAACTCTTCGCAAACTGAATCTGCTACTGTGACCCAGGGGCATGTCTTCTCAGAAAAAACGGCCCCACCCTTCTCTGTTGCAGAGCATCACCCAAATTCAAGGAAGCATTCATCAATAAACAAAGAACCTGCACTCAGGAAGAACTAACCGTTTGTAGAGTTTTCTGCTTCTCTGTACTTCCCCTCACCCCAGTGAAAACGTAAAGTCAGCACATCACTCAGTGTAACTATGACACTCCAATCACTGTGATCTTAGCAGACATCCAAGTCTCCTAAAGCCACATTAAGGTCAAAGTTATCATCACTATGCATGCTGCTCCAAAACTAGGCCTGCAGACTCCACGATGTTTGAGCCCAGCCTACAAATTCACATTTGCACCATCATGCCCTCTAATTTGCAGCAGTATCAGGAACCAGCACTGCCACAAAGGACTTTTCCTTCCCAACACGTAAGGCTCACGATGTACGTACATTCAGAACCCCAGGAGAAGTTGCCAACGTCCAACCGAAGTGCACGGTACTTCTTATTTCCACCACGAACCCTCACTGTATGAATTCGACGGGGGCCAATCTATGGTGAGAACCAAAAACCAGGTTGCTGGTGGTGCTGGAACACTGCACAGGAGCCAAAGTAAGTCCTAAGCTCAAAGGCAATGTGGTCAGTGTAACTATGACAGACCCCAGCATCGGCAGATGCTGTTAAGTGACCAAAACGGTCTGCTGCATCTACCTAAGGAGAAAGTTTCATCATTCCAATTGCCTCTTATTGCCAAAATCCATCACTATGTCCCGCAGGCATGAGGGAAAGCACCACTTTTGAGAGAAGCAGTGATGGATACATAACCACTCAGCACCCAAAGCCTCTGACAGCACATGGCAAGCAACTCAAGTTTAAAACTAGCGCTACTGACCACCCTCCTCTAATCACCCACCTTAGTATTGGCAGGAGGTCGCCCCAACTCATACTTCCTCTTCTTGTGATAAGGCTTCCTCTTGCCCCCAGTCTTGCGACGCTTGTGCCAGTTGTCCCTGGAGATACCTGAATGGAAAGCAATATGGTCAGAGCAGGATCAGGAGTGCACCAGACCACGGCAGACTATGGTTCTGAGTCCTCAGCTCTCCAAGGTTGGTATCCGCACAGTGCACTCAGCCTTATGCAGCAGTCAGAGAAGCTTCATCATTGATACTCAGATCCGCCTTAACCTCCTTCCTTCCAGCAGAGCTATACAAAGTAGACCGACTCCCTGTACCGTACCCGATCAGTGTCCCTCTGGTAAACAGTTCTCCAACCTACCTCATGTGTTGGGCACCCTATGGCAAGTACTTCATCTCGAGGTGCCAGATACACCATAGGGAATACCCTAAATTATCCTTTAAGTCTGACAAGTAATATGGAAAAAAACCTCCATCCTCTCCGTCTGCTGGGCTCCAATGACACAGCCCAACAGACTGCTGGATACCCTTCCCCATCGATCTCCTGTCTCCTCTACAAACCTCTGCCAACCAGCGAGATACAGTGTCGGCGCCCACCCCAGCACTCCTAATGCGTCGCCTCCGAAAGCCGTCCCACTGCATCCGCAGAGTCCCTGCGGGAAGTGCTCCTTCCAGAACCCCGAGGACTCCGGCCCCGACGGCGCCGGAAGCCAGGCCAGAACTCGAAACCTAGAGCAACGCAAGGCGAAGCCGTCCGCTCCCTCCCCAGGCCCATCGCCATATTGGGCCTGGTCACCGTCTTCCCACCAGCAGCTCGCCGCCGTGGCGGCCGTCACCAAGGGCGGGCAGTGCGGGCTGGCAGCAGTCCCCACCGCCACCCGGTAACGGATGGTGCGGGCAGCGGCTGCGCAGCGAGCGGATGGCGGCGGATGGCGACCAGGCCCCTCTACGTCCCCACTCACCCATGGTGCGGCACTAGCGCAAAAAGGCGGGGCAAAGCATCACGGGGCGGTATGGCGGCGCGAGCTCTCGCGAGATAGTGACGTAACCACGCCGCGGTGCAGGGGAAAGCGCCGTTGCCTGGCGACACGGCGGCGGTGGGCGGAGCCAGGGGACAATGGTGGACGGCGTGTGTCAGTGTGTCAGCGTTGCGGCTGCGCCCCCGCCTCCAGCCTACGGGCCCAGCAGGGAGGGCAGCAGTGCCGGGGGTTTGGCTGTCCCATGTTTGGTCTTCCTGCCCGAGGGGTCACCTCAAGAAAGCCAAGGGGCAGCACCCAAGCGCGGGGGGGCCGGTCGGTGAGGCAGCTCCCGCGCCTTGCGGGCTGTGGCCGTGCACGGCGCTGGGGATCGTGGGCTCCTCGTTAGAATACACTCCTCATTAGAATACTGTTACTGAGGGAACCTGAACTCTGAACCAAAGGTGCGTGCATGCTTAGGCTTAAAGTACTCCTGTACTGGCATGACTGTTTGACATCTTTGTCAGTGACATGGACAGAGGAATCAGTGCACCCTCAGCAAGTTTGCAGATGACACCAAGCTGTGAGGCACAGTCGACTTCCTAGAGGGCAGAGATCCATCCAGAGGGACCTGGACAGGCTGGAGAGGTGTGCTGAAGCCAAGCTCATGAAATTGAATAAGGCCAAGTATAAGGTCCTGCACCTGGGTAAGCACAGTCCCAAGCACAAATACAGGCTGGGTGGTGAATGGCTGAGAGCAGCCCTGAGGAAGAGGACCTGGGGATCTGGGTTGATGAAAAGCTCAACATGAGCTTGCAGTGTGCACATGCAGCCCAGACAGCAACCGAGTCCTGGGCTGCAGCAAGAGCAGCGTGGCCAGCAGGGCAAGGGAGGGGATTCTACCCCTTTACTCTGCTCTTGTCAGACCCCACCTGGAGTACTGTGTGCAGTTCTGGAGTCCCCAGCACAGGAAGGACATGGAAGTGTTGGAGCGGGTCCAGAGGAAGCCACGAAGATGCTTAGAGGGCTGGAGCAGCTCTGCTATGAGGACAGGCTGAGAGAGTTGGGGCTCTGCAGCCTGGAGAAGAGAAGGCTTTGAGGAGACCTTAGAGTAGCCTTCCAATATCTGAAGGGGCCCTACAGGAAGGCTGGGGAGGAACTATTGACAAGGTCTTGCAATGCCGGGACAAGGGGCAATGGGTTTAAAGTGGCAGAGGGGAGATTTAGACTGGATGTTAGGAGGAAGTT
>VWZE01010097.1:259336-364377 GCA_013396675.1 Eubucco bourcierii
GAAATAAACCACTTACCCTATGAACATGCGCCATGAATTTGAGAGAAGACGAACCTTTAAAGTGAAGCAAGAGCCTAAACCAAATGGATAGTTCATGAGCTTTAGCTTCAGGCATTAGCCAATGCGTTTTTCTGTACAAGCATCTCTCGCAGCTCTGAACGAGTGTGCCCGACTTGTGGGAACCCAGCACCCAGCTTTGCGCGGCACTGAATGAGTTTCTGTAAGGGAACTGCACCGTGGCTAATTTGCATACCCACAGTGCAGCGGGGCCCGGAGGCCCGGTCCGCGTGGAACAGTCCACGTTCCCGAGACTACGTGGGTCCTGGCTCGGGACGAGCTGCGTGTGCCAGTAGAGAGGAACTGTAGCAAGGCAAAATAAGATCGAAAAGGAGGCCACGGATCGCCGTATCCCATATAGCAACAGCTGAGTGTGTGTATTGTGCGAGGAGGGGCTTTTGTATACTCTGGTTTCTCTTCAGATCGTATAAATCTTTCGCCTTTTACTAAAGATTTCCGTGGAGAGGAACAAGTACGAGTGTCGATAAATTTTTTGAGGCTTCACTTTGGTGAAGCTACCTCTTTGTTTGTGTAATAGTAGATAAAACTGAAGTTGTGCGAGGGACTGCGAGTTTCACACGTTGATCATTCCACTGAGGTGGTTGTCTCGCTCAGCTACGTACTGTAGTCGAAGAAGGGGGTGTGGCGTCTGTGGTGAGGTTGGCTCGGATGGGGTTACATTTGTGGCCCGCGGCTGCTCCCGCCGAGCAGCGCTCAGGCACCGCCAGCTACCGAGCGGGCTGTGGAAACTCCGGAGTTGGGAGGGGGCACGGGCGAGACAGGTGGCTGCAAGTGACCGAGGGGACGGTTCCGTGCCATGCGACGTCACTCTCAGACGGGAGATCGGCGTGGGGATTCGCTGCCCGGGGACTGGCTGAGCATCATTCGGTGTTTGCATTTGCGTCGTCTTTCTTGGATCTAGTTTTCCTGTAATTTTTTAAAAATCATTTCCTTACAAGTATAAACAAACAAACAATTTTAATTTGTCATTGAACTCCTTCTAGCTCAACCCACGATTTTCTCACTTTATCTAATTCTTCCTCCATCCCACCGGGGCTGGGGGTGACCTAATGGCTTCGCGGGGCTCAGCTGCGGGTAAACCAGGACGAACAGCCAAGACGCCCATTCACGCTGATAACAACGGCGACATGTCGCGGAACTGCGACGGACGGTAGCGGCGGCACCGATTAAATACTTCGGCTCTGCCCACGCCGCCGCCTCATTAACATCAGGCTGTTTTGCATACCCAGGGTGCACCGCGCTCGGCACCAGTCCGTCCAATGTCCACTACCCACCTCAGAGTCCGGTCCGAGCAATCGCGGTCCCACGGCTTATGTACTGTGGCAGCTTAGGGCGGGCCGGGGTCCTTGGAGCGGGAAACTGGCGGGGGGAGGGTCGGTCGCACTGACCTCTAGGGTGGGGGGCAGGCGGGCGGTGTAGCCGAGGAGGAACGGAAGTCATACTCTGGTTTCTCTTCAGATCGTATAAATCTTTCGCCTTTTACTAAAGATTTCCGTGGAGAGGAACAAGTACGAGTGTCGATGAATTTTTTGAGGCTCTACTTCGGTAGAGCTATCTTACAAAGTTGAAAAACAGGTGCTGTGATATTGGGAGTAAGCTGTGGGCGCTCCAAATAGTTAGTGAGCGTCGTAGATAAGTTCTTCTGGAGCTTGCAGAGTGCTCGTGCAGCCCAGACAGCAACAGAGTCCTGGGCTGCAGCAAGAGTAGTGTGGCCAGCAGGGCAAGGGGATTCTTGCCCCTTTACTCTGCTCTTGTCAGACCCCACCTGGAGTACTGTGTGCAGTTCTGGAGTCCCCAGCACAGGAAGGACATGGAAGTGTTGGAGCGGGTCCAGAGGAGGCCACGAAGATGCTTAGAGGGCTGGAGCAGCTCTGCTATGAGGACAGGCTGAGAGAGTTGGGGCTCTGCAGCCTGGAGAAGAGAAGGCTTCCAGGAGACCTTAGAGTAGCCTTCCAGTATCTGAAGGGGCCCTACAGGAAGGCTGGGGAGGAGCTATTGACAAGGTCCTGCAATGCCGGGACAAGGGGCAATGGGTTTAAAGTGGCAGAGGGGAGATTTAGACTGGATGTTAGGAAGAAGTTATTTGCAGTGAGGGTGGTGAGACACTGGCACAGGTTGCCCAGGGAGGTTGTGGCTGCTCCCTCCCTGGAGGTGTTCAAGGCCAGGCTGGATGAGGCCTTGAGTGACCTGTACTAGTGGGAGGTGTCCCTGTCTATGGCAGGGCGTTGGAACTAGACGATCCTTGAGGTCCCTTCCAACCTTACCATTCTATGAGTGACAGCAGCTGGGTCCTACGCCAACCGACGGGAGGAAGATCGCTCGTCCCTGCCGCCCCAGGCTGTGGGGCGGACAGCGCGATCGCGCCGAGGGACAGCATAGGACATACTGGCCGCGGACCTCACCAGTGTTTCCCAGTGGGTGCAGTGGCATGTCGGGAGCTGTAGGCGGCGCAGGGCATGCTGGGAGGTGTAGTCCCGCCCGTTTCCCGGCAGGCCCCGCGGCACGCCGGCGCGCGCGGTTTAAATCGGCGGCGGTTGGAGGAGTTGGTGTTTGTTTCGCTGCCGGGACGGGCCTGGACTGACTGCTGCTGTCCTCTGCAGGCACGATGGATGCCCGCTTCTGCCGCCGCATCTGCCCTGGCCTTTCCATTAACATCCAGCGGAGCAACGGTGAGGAGCAGGGCGGGGTGTCTCGGCTGCCTCCCGCTGCAAAGCCCCACTGCGGGTGCAGGACAATGCCCGGCGGGTGGGGCGGCCGGGGCTTGACGCTGGTCTTTTTCAGGCTTGATCCACAAGGCGATTGTGATGACTGTGAGCATGGAACGGGCCAGTGTGTGCGTGGAGTGGTCCGAAGAAAACGCCGTCAAGGGCAAGGAGGTGAGTCCCAGAGAGCCTGCCGNCAGCGAAGGGGCATTGGCTGCTGCTGGCTGAACCGCGTTGAACAGGAGCCTGAGATAGCCTGGCGTGTTCAAGACGGGCTGCAGCCAGCCCTGCTGGATTATTAACGCTCGTTCCATCCTGCCGCAGCAGGTTAGTTTCCGTGTTTAACTTTTTACACAGTTAAAGCGATTTAATAAGTATGTAAAGGTAAGATGGGAAAGTTGCAGCAAAACAGTGCCAAAATAAGGCTCTTAACCTTTCAGAATGAGCAAGGGGAGGTTCGACCTCTTGCACTCTTGGCTGTTGATTTTGGATGCCCACAAGTCCCAATTTTTCTAGCCCTAGGGGCCATCCTGTGGCTTTTCACGTCTTTAATAATGACATTCAGACTTTCCTTAAGGCTTACTGTGCCACTAATAAGGTGTCATATTAAGGCAGCAGAGTTTGACGACTTCGATCTCAATGCTGGTGTAAGAGATGGTGAAGGGAAGAATACTCTGGGACACTTGAGGCTCATTTGGCTCAAATCTTGAGACTTCTCAAAATCTCCTTTGGTAACTGAGCGAACATACTTGTCCTGTTGGTTTCTCTGGAGACATATCTATACTCCAGGGTTTATTTAAAACCTTAAAGCTGTCATTGAAGGGTGTTCTCTGGAGCCAGATCTTGTATTGTTTATGTGCATACTGCATGCAAATGTGCAAAAATGCAGATTCAGAGATAATTGCCATTTAAATTGTACGTATGTTATGACATGAAATCTTTACAAAGATACTTCAAAATCCAGCTGTTTTATTGTATGCTTCTGTGTATACCCTTGCATACACTTATGTATGATACTGCCCACACATGTGTCTCTGAGCTAACTCACTTTCCAATTAGATGCTTACAGATTCCATATAAATCTTGTAGGTTATTTCTCTTGCATTAGAATGTGGTACCTCAATGTTTTACTGCTTTTATGGACTCTTATTTAGGTAACCAAAAAATGGAAAACTTAAACATTTCCTGGAGTGGTGCTTGTGTTGTTTTGTTAAGTGAATTCCAGTGCAAGCTGCTGTGATACTGGAGTTCTTGTGTACATGTGCTTTCAACCTCTTCTGCTGGGTTAGGGTTGAACGACTGAACAGAGGAGTTGCTGTCTTGTGCTGGAGCTTGTGCTTGGCTTCCTTCCCCTGTTACTCCCCCTGCCCTACAGCTACCTGTGCCAGAGTGCTGCAGAATGTGGTGAAAGCAGGATTATGACCTCAGTGGAGGGTCAGACTGGAGGCAGCAGCTGGTGCTAGGTGAAGTCACTTGCAACAGCAAGTGAAAATGCAGGTGAATTCACTTGCGGATTAAATGCTGAATCCTCTGTGTCACAAAGTCTAAGCAGCTCTTTGAAGTTTATTTCAGTAGGTGCAATCACACAGTGAACACTTAATGCTCTCCTAGCACAGAAGTCACAGAGCAGCTGAGATTTACTAAGATTAGCAGTGAGAGATTAAAGTAGTTGATTCCAAATGTGCTTTGCCCATGTCTCCAGAAATGCTCTATGGCACCTGCAGAGCTGCGTGGTGTTTGGCAGGTGAGGGTAAATGGTTTAAGTAGTGCATTTCCTCCAACATATTTGTATGCTTGAGACTACTCAAATAGAAGATGATCTGCTGTCTTGCCCTTCCAGGTAATTAGAACTTAATGTTCAGCAGATGTTCAAGTTTGTCTGTACTGAAAATCAGGGTTAAAAGAAATGTAAGTGATAGCAGCAGTATTCCACTCTGTAAAATCTGCCTTTGCTCCTGTAGGTTGACTTTGCTGAAGTGATAGCAATAAATCCTGAGTTGTTAGAGGACCTACCTACTGCGGATGTGAAAGAGAACCTACCTTTGCAAGGGAATGTAACCGTACAGGTAAGTGCTTTACAGTGATCTAATATCTCCTTGAAGTACTGAGGTGTCAACAGCATGAGTCTGTCTTACAAAGTTTGAAGTCTCTCATTGATTTTTTTTTCTGCCTCCATTAGACTTTGTTCAAAAAATCTTGTGATAATCAGTGTTATCTGGAAGTGCAAGGATAGTTGTTTGCTGCTAACGCTGATTGCTTACAACATTCATTGCTTTTCAGAAACACAAGCGTAGAACAACCCTTTCAAAAATTCCTGCTCCAAGGCAAGGTGAGAGAATTATTCATTTTTTCCCCTGCTATCTCTCTGTGAAACAGTGGTGGTCTTTCATTGTAACAATAATACTCTGCTTTAGTGCATCATAAGGCTGCTCATTTGGGCAATGTTAATAAAAAGCATACCATTTTGTATCGGCAGTTTGCACTTCTGAGTGTGGACACTTTGCTAACAGACTGCTGGTTTGTTTGCCCTTTTCTGCAGCATTGCTGTAGTTTTTGCTTGATACAGCTCTAAATGTCACAAAGCTGTTACTATTGCAGCAAGTTCTAAAAGTTGTGTGTGGAGTTTTGTGAATGCGACAAACAACAAAAAGTAAGTGGCAGTTGGTAAGGTTAAAAGCGTCAAAATGAGTGGAAAGGGTGAGAAAGAAATAGCTGTGACAAATGGTTGTCTTCTGTTCAAACAGTCCCCCTCGACAATAACTAGAGCTTTGTCCTTGGAGGCATTTGAGACCAGGCAGCCACAGTGCCAGCTGGTGTGCTATAGCTCAGCAACTGTATGTCAGTACAAGGTTTTGAGCAAAACCACAAGGGAAGATAGAGATGTCAGAGTGTAGGATTGCTAAGGAGTTGCTTTTCCTGAAGTGTCAGCAGTTAGAAAACTCCAATGTTTTAGCTCTTTGTTTTTTTTTTTTTTAAGCTTTTCAACTGGAAAGTGGCAGCATTAGAGGTCTGTTTGCAATACGCTTGTGTGATTCTGAGGTTGAATGGTTGCTGATTTAATGATTCTCTGGAAGTTAGCTAAAGCTCATTCTCTAAACAAAACATTTGGGCTTAACTGTCTCTATTGTATATTATCCATAAACGGAAGCTAGTACCAGAAGACAAATCCCCTTGTATCAGAGGCAGGAGTAGTCCAAGAAGCTTAACATGTCAATAATTGTCCTGTACCAGATCATCCTGGCCTTCCTCTATTTCAAAGAACTCCATTTACTTGTTGGTGTACAGAATTCATGATGTGGCAAAGTTGTGACTGTCTTTAGGCAGGTCAGTTAATGGAACTGGATTGCTGGTTGGAAAAACAAAGATGTGCTGATCTAGTCACTGGTTGATAGAAAAATGTCTCCACAGAAGTCACAGCTTCCCTGAAGAACCTGAAATATCTGGTGCCTTTCCTACTGCCATTGTCTTGTCCCTGAAGATTTGTTTAAAAATGAGGAAAAACATTATTTGCACTATTCCTTGAATACTATCATCTTGGTTTGTAACTAGCTAAACCCCATGAGTGTCAGTATCTGTCCTGTGGCAAACTCTGCACTGTGCTAATTAGAAAGCTAACAGTGGCTTCAGGTTTTGGTTCTTAGACTAAACAAA
The DNA here is from genome assembly GCA_013396675.1 of Eubucco bourcierii. Taxonomy (NCBI): domain Eukaryota; kingdom Metazoa; phylum Chordata; class Aves; order Piciformes; family Ramphastidae; genus Eubucco; species Eubucco bourcierii. The sequence continues at coordinate 265,768 of VWZE01010097.1, forward strand.
TTAAAGAAGATCAGGAGATGTCTGTCTCCATCTTATCCAGGGCAGTGAGAGAAGCAGTGCCTTCAGAATGAATTAAGAAACACATATTCCATCAGGCTTCTGAGTTAATTTTGGAGGATGCTGAATAGCTTCATGTACAAGGACCACTCGAGTCAAACCGTTAGAGGCAGCAAATCCTCCAATTGATGTGTTTGTCCAGGAGCATATTCAGGAAAAATATTTCTGAGTTTGTGATGAGGTTAGATCTGAGCATGGGTGATTAAAGCACACATAATAAAATATATGATATAATCCAACTGATACTTTCTGTTCTTGTAAGTTGCAGAGCCAACTAATGTCTCTGCACCTAAGCAGGTGATTTCAGGTAAAGAGTTAACAAATAGGAGCACTGAATTTCATGGGTATGGGTCTAAATTTGATCCAGAATTTAAATTAACCTATAGTCTGAAATAGATCTGGTGTCCTTTGAAATTGTAGTGGTTAATTCTGAATGTGTTCCTGTGACTGCTAGAAGAGAAAGTAGTTCTAGCTTGCTTATCACACTTCTATTTTTTGTGCCATTTGTTTTCTTTACAAATCTATGGAGCTGTGTGTTCTGATCTCTTCATTCATGTGATCACAGTAAAAGAAATACCTTTAGAATGTGGCAATGGATATTACTTGCAAAAGGACCTTTTCCAGAGGTTTTCTGTTGTGATTTAGTCTATCTGACTTGGTGTTACCAACCTCCCACTCCTTGGTACCCTGCACAAACTGTGTGGGTGTTATGGTGGGTGTGCTGTGGCCCATGGCCAGCTTCAGATAGCAGTACTGCTGTCACCATCACACAGCTCATTCTCACAGCCCTGCAAGTGTGAAGCTTCAGAGTATTTTCCAGCTCCATGACTTGTAACTTGCTCCTTCCTAGGTATTGATGTTCTGAAACTGCCATATCAGTGATTCCTTAGTGGTATCTGAAAAAGTCACTGCAGCTGCAAATCTGGAACAAACTGCCTTTCTGTGATCGTGTATTTCACGATCACTTTTCACCCATCTGCATTGCCTTGTCCTGCACTTTGATAATGCACCAGAGATCTGAAGATGGTCCTTTTAACCACACCTTATTCCCCACTGTTCTGCACTTTTTGTGGGGGTTTGATTACTTACAAATGGCTGAGTGTCTAAGGCATGTTGTTGACCTCAAATTCCTGTTTCCAAAGCTGCTCGTGGCTATTCCAGGATGTCCGTTATAAACACGGGATCTCAGCTCACCCTGCAGGAAGAGGAGATGGAGGTGAATGCCTGCAGTTCTACACAAGCCAGAAAAAGCTCAACACTTCCTAGTGAGTGGAGAAAGCTCACTGAATCCCTACTATAAATCAAGCTGCTTTGTCTGAATTTAATTAAACTGCAAATCCCAGGGGGACGAGCACCATCTACTTCTGTAAAACAAGACAGACCTAGAGGTCTGCCACTATGCCAGTATCCTGAGTTTGTCTGCAGGGATTCTCAAAGGACTTTGGAAGATTGTTGATCAAGGATGTGCTTTATTAGCTGGAAAGCAGGGGTGTGTGTGTGGGTGGGTGGGTGCCTGGCTGTGATATCTGTTTAACAACATAGTGTGGTATTCACAGAGCTAGAGAGGGAAGACAAATGCCTCAGTACTGCTACCAACTTGCTCTGTAACTACACTGAGAGTGGTTCTACCTACACTTGAATAAAGCAAGAACTCAAGCCTACTTATTAAATTAGCTATTTGCCTTTTCTGGACCTACCTTGTAAGTAGCTGAATAGTCTTGGGTATTAAGTTCTACAGAGGCATGGAAATAAGAGGCTTGATACCAAATTCTTCTCTAATCAGTGTGGCCTTGATTTTTGTAGCTTTAGATAAAAGATGGTGATTGGCAAATGATTAAAAGAAATTGTTTGCACACTCACCTCAGGTTTTAGCTAATTCTTGCTCCTGATCCAGAAAATCAGAGTTGAGGAATGCTTGTGGTCTGTGAAGCTTTACCAGTTACAGAATTATTATTGATCTTTAGGATCTAATTATTTGGTTTATTCTGCTTTCTTTCTGCAGCTGTCCGAACCAGGGCTAGCAGGATGAACTCTATGCCACAAGCCTCACTGACAAATGGAAATGGAAATACAGAGGATAATCTGCCTGCTGCTAAAACAAACCCTTCAGTGAGCCCAGGTACCAGGGAGCAGTGGATAAGGACTCACCAGTCAGCAGTGCATCACTGACTGCTCCTTGTATGCTCTGAGGCTAAAGCTTTGAAAAGGTGGCTTTGGCAGTAAGACTGAATAACTTGAGTATTTTTAATTACAAATGTGTAATCCTGTTACAGCAGTGTCTCCTCAGTAATGCTGGCTTTACTTTAAAGTGGCAGCATGATTTCTTTGGCAGTACCTGTGGTAGGCAGAGATGGTTTTGGAAGTGCTGCAAAATTAATGACCATTTCTGTACAAGTTGATCTGTCAGCAATGTGGAAAAGCTGAAATGTGTATTGTGCTTCAAACCTAGTATGATGATTAAATCTAAGGAAATGTTTTTATTATCTAGTTCAGAGAAGACCTAGCATTGTGACAGCAATGGAGAAAAGGAAAAGCAAGAGAGAGGAAAGGAGAGCTCAAAATAATGAAATGAGGGCAAAACGTGCACAGGTGGAGTATTCTACAATACACTCTCCTACAGACTTTCTTCTCACCAGTGTATCACAGTCATTGAAACCAAAACATGTCTTTGACAGATTCTTGTTCTTCCAGAGCTGTACATAAGGATGGGCTGATTCTAGTTTAGAAGTTCTGAATCTTGTGAAATATCTCTAGTTGTGTACAGCTGGTTGCTCAATGTGTGCTGTGGCTTTTTTGCTGTAGCAGGTTCATTATCTTAACGTGCATTGTTTTTCTATGCAGGAATTTGACAGCAACTGTCCAAATTGGGAGTTTGCACAGATGATCAAGGAATTCAAAGCAACTTTAGACTGCCATCCAGTATCTATGATTGACCCAGTAAGTAAATATTGAGGCTACTACCCACAGTCTGTAGACATGTCTTTATTCCCTACCGAAGATCTTGGCCTACAAGCAATTTGGTGCATCACTGCACCTTGGAAACTCAGGTCAGAAATTACCTCAAGGGTAAACCAAAATAATTTATGTATCTGAATTTGACCATAGATGGAGTATTGATAACACAGATTTTTCTAGAAAGCTGGTTAAGGGCTAAACTTGTTGCAAATTCTGATACAGAATATTTGGGGCACTTGCTAGAGCATAGCAGCATTTCCCTGATATCATAGAATGGTAAGGTTGGAAGGGACCTCAAGGATCATCTAGTTACAACCCCCTGCCATGGGCAGGGACACCTCCCACTAATACAGGTCACTCAAGGCCTCATCCAACCTGGCCTTGAACACTGCCAGGGAGGGAGCAGCCACAACCTCCCTGGGCAACCCGTTCTTGTCTCACCACCCTCACTGTAAAGAATTTCCTCCTAACATCCAGTCTAAATCTCTCCTCTGCCACTTTAAACCCATTGCCCCTTGTCCTGGCATTGCAAGACCTTGTCAATAGCCCCTCCCCAACCTTCCTGTAGGGCCTCTTCAGATACTGGAAGGCTACTCTAAGGTCCCCTCAAAGCCTTCTCTTCTCCAGGCTGCAGAGCCCAAACTCTCTGTCCTCATAGCAGAGCTGCTCCAGCCCTCTGAGCATATTTGTGGCCTCCTCTGGAACTGCTCCAACAGTTCCATGTCCTTCNGCTGTCTGAGCTGCATGTGCACACTGCAAGGTCATGTTGAGCTTTTCATCAACCCAGACACCAAGGTCCTCTTCCTCAGGGCTGCTCTCAGCCATTCCCCACCCAACCTATATTTGTGCTTGGGATTGTGCCTACCCAGGTGCAGGACCTTACACTTGGCCTTGTTGAATTTCATGAGGTTGGCCTGGGCCCACCTCTCCAGCCTGTCCAGGTCCCTCTTGATGGATCCCTGCCCTCTAGCAAGTCGACTGTGCCACACAGCTTGGTGTCATCTGCAAACTTGCTGAGGGTGCACTGATTCCTCTGTCCATATCACTGACAAAGATGTTAAACAGCACTGGTCCCAGCACTGACCCCTGAGGGACACCACTTGGCACTGGTCTCCAAGCGTATGTTTGGAGCAAGCTACACGAAGGTCAATTTTTGTAGTATTCTACACTGAACAGGCTTTAAGACTTGCATCCCTGCATGAGTAGGTCTGACCAGCAGCAGAGGCATTGCTGCTCAGCATATGGAAAAGCAGATGTTTTGGCTCTTTCACAATTACACCTCCTTAATATTACAGAAATAATTATTACTTGTTTTCTTTTCTTTTAGATAGAACAGCACAGGATCAGTGTCTGTGTAAGGAAGCGCCCTCTCAATAAACAAGGTGAGTGTACCAACAAATCAGTTCTGGCTTGGAGCAGTGTGACATTGCTCATTGTTGTTAACCCTGAGGGCCTTTTTTTTTTTTTTTTTTTTTNACCCTGGGGGCCTTTTTTTTTTTTTTTTTGTCAACAGAACGTTTGAAAAACGAATGTGATGTGATTACTGTTCAGAGCAAGTGTGTCCTGCTGGTGCATGAGCCAAAACAGAAAGTGGATCTAACAAAATACCTTGAAACCCAAACGTTTAGATTTGACTTTGCATTTGATGAATCTTCTTCTAATGAAATGGTGTACAGGTAATGCTTTCTTCTCATTGAGAGTGTCTTGCAAGATAAAAGTGTAGAGTTATGACTAGATGGCATCCTGACTTAAAGGATCTGCTACCTGAAATACACTAAAATTCTCTTCGGAGGAAATTGAAGGACTGAAAACTTAATTTTTGTTATGGCCTTGCTGATTTCCTACAGATTTGCCTTAATTTGCTCTTCTTAAAGAAAACTGATGGAGCAGGTTGTGAAATACTTGCATTAACTGTTTTTTACCTTCTGAATTGAATATCCAGGTTCACTGCTAGACCTCTTGTAGAGACCATCTTCGAGGGTGGGAAGGCAACATGCTTTGCATATGGCCAGACAGGCAGTGGCAAGACACATGTAAGTTTTTCTCCAAGGTCTCAAATTTTCTAGCTCTGTCTAAGGTTTTTCAAAAGTCCTTTAAAGCTCATAAGAAGTAGGATTGTATAAGGAACTTGGATCTTGGTTTTATTGTCTTAAGGCTAATACTGTCAGTTCATGGTTTCTTTTTTCCTGTACTTTTATGTATTGGACCATTGCCTTTTGAGGTTGTAAGGAAAAATGCACTAAAATCCCCCCATAGCTGGTGTTCTTATGGTGCCTTGGCTATTCCTTGCCTCAAATGGCTGCTGCTTCACTCCAGCCTGCAAAGTGGGGCATAGACAGACAAAAGCTCTTGTCTGTGCTGCATTTTGAGCTTGGAGGTGTTCCAAAGACTTTCATATTGTGTAAGAATAAGCTTCTTGTTGCACATAAACATTTAAGGAAAATGCTACTGTTTGAGGTGGGCAAATTAGTCCGTTCACTTTCTAACCACTCCTTCCAGTCTGAGCTGCAGTTTCAAGAGACCTGAAGATTGTGCTCTACTCTTCATTTTCAGAAGCTGTCTTTTAGACTTTCTTCTTCTGAAAGCTCTAGAGAAGGAAACTGGGAGACTTCCCTCACAGCATGATAGTGGAGTCAGATCTGCTCTCTTGATCTGTCTTCTACCTTTACCTCAAACCACAGTGAACTGCACTGCACTAGGCTAGCCTGCCACTTTGAGTAATTAGACACTTGCTGTCATTCCAATGTTAGAGGCAGGTTTTAGGCTATCATTAGTGCATGCAGTGAGATGTAGATTTCTTCCAGTAATACAGAAGGAAATGTGGAAGCTTACAGAAGTTTGAACATAGTCTGCCTCCATTGCACTGGAATGGGCAGACAAACCTGCTCATCTGAGCTTCTTTACAGGGATAAAACTGTGAGACACTAAAATAACAGGGAACAAAGTTTCTTTCCCTTCCTGATTCTAGGGTGCAGAATTAGTGCAAAGACAATAGCTGTACCTTGAGAGTGGATCATTGCATATTAAACTCTAGTATACTGATAGAGAACATGCCATGGGATTGAGCTGTATTTTAAATAATTGACTGTTTCACATAACAGTGGTAGAGGAAGTCACTAGAAAGGTAACACCAAATGAAATTTTTGTTGAAATAAAAGGTACCTTAGTCAAAGGAGTTTAAAAGTACTCTAGAAGATTGATGTGTTCTGATATCTGTTACTCAACTTATGTCCTACAAAGTGAGGCATTGTGTCTTCTGACCAGAGCCTGTTTGGTTGCACTGTCAAGGCCACACATTCCATCTTGAAGGAACAACCACTTTGACTCTGTATTGCAGAGCCTTCCAGGCATTCAGCTGTTGCTTTCTATAGTCCAGCTCCTCTTTTTGAACAGGGAAGTAGCAAACTAATTTTGTCCTGAACACCACTGTGTTCTAATCATGTCAATGATATTTGAGCATCTGTATATGGTAACTTCCTAATATGTTCTTGGATCTAAAATCAGGTAGCTTGACTTGCTTATACCACACTTGGCCTTTTCTCTCCACAGACTATGGGTGGAGACTTTTCTGGGAAGACACAGAATGCATCAAAGGGCATATATGCTTTTGCATGTAAGTGGATTCTTTCTTTGATACAAAAATCAAATTACTACTTGCTTTTCTTTTTTACATTTATATTTTACAAGTTATTTACAGTCACTTGAAGTGTTTCTAGTAAAAGATGCATGAAGTATTTGTTTTCATTAATAATTAGTGGTGATTGTCACAGGAGGTATGATTTTTAAAAAAATGTTATCAGTGTCACAAAATATTTTTCCACCCAGCCTGTAAGTTTCTAGATCCATACAACTCACCAAAAGTTTTATTTGCTTGTGAGGCAGAGAGATGACATATTTTGTAATTTTGGTACTTGCTGGGCTGAGTCATTTTAGTTTTGATTTTCTTCTGTCTTGCTGTTGCCTCAGACCAAAGATAGTGTCTGGAAATAACCTGTCTTGAATGCAACACAACCCTACCCATTTCTGATATCAGGCTTGTTATACAGAAAGCACATGACTGTTTTTCTTACTGTGTTAGATGCAAAAAAAACCCCTTAGCACATACAAAGTGATTTCAGAACACATATCCCTGATAAGTTTTCTGATATGCCTAGAAAGATATGTCTGATATGCCATAAACCCTGACCTCCACTACCTTTCCTTTTATGAACTATATAATATATACATGCTACTTGTGCAGCAAGCAGTTGAAATGAGCAACTGTCTGCTAGTCTCTGAAAGTTAGTTATGACTGGCCCTGAGGGAAAGTCTTTGCTTTTCAGTTCTAAGATTAATGTCTAATTGTGAAAAGATGCTCTGGATCCAGCCAAAGGGTTAACTGATCTGCTATGCTGTCTCACAAACAACAGCAAAACAGGTGCTCAGGGATGCCTGTTTTCAAGCACTTGTGGAAAGCCTAGAAGCACAAACATGACTTTCCTGGGCCTGTCTAAAACACTAGTGGATCCCAGTATTTCCTCTGGTCAACAAGGATGGCTGTTTGCAAGTGACATTAGCAACTGACACTTCTTTATCTCCCTGTGTTTTCGGTCCCTGGAGGAGGATGCAGCTGAAGCTGTTCTCCAGGTGGTAGCATAGCGCTACTGGTTTCACTAGCATTTGCTTAGGGTGATTGTCATTCAGCTGCTAGACACTGCCTGTGGCTGCACAAGTGTTTGAAAGTAGATCAAGTGGCAGCTAGAACATGCTTTAAACTCATTAACTGAACTTTGTCCTTTCCTCACCAGCACAAGACGTCTTCCTCCTCCTAAACCAGCCCAGGTACAGATATCAGAACCTGGAAATCTATGTGACTTTCTTTGAAATTTACAATGGGAAGGTAAGACTTCTTAAATCTTGATCTGAAGTCTTTTGTTAGCTGGAAGGCTATGGTTAAAGGTGCTGTCTATAAAAAAGTAGCACAAAATATTTACCAGGAGACTTCATCCACATTTTGCTTCAATCTTATTGCTTGACTATAGGTGTTTGACCTCTTGAATAAGAAGGCAAAGCTTCGAGTCCTGGAGGATGGCAAGCAACAGGTCCAGGTTGTTGGCCTCCAAGAGAGACAAGTCAACTGTGCTGAGGATGTCATCAGAATGATTGAGATTGGCAGTGCCTGCAGGTTTGGTGCCTTAAAACCAATAAGTTGTCATTCTGTTGTATCTCCATTTCTATAAAAGAACAAACATCAAAGCACCAACTACAGATACTAAAACAGAAGCAGCCTGCTGTAGTTGGAGGTATCTCTTCTGACTGCTGGAGGGAGTGACAAGGTGACCTTTGAGGGTCTTTTCCAATCCACAACAATCTGTGAATCCATGTTATTCCCAGTAATAGGCAGGCATTGAGAAGGATCTCTGCATGAGTACAAGGTAGCTACAGAATAAAGGTCTAGCAGAAATAGGTTTAGCCTGCTTCTATAGAGAAGGTCAGAGCTCATGGCCCATATATCATAGGATGGCTTAGGCTGGGCAAGGGACCTCAGAGATAAACAACCTCTCTGCCATGGGCAGGGGATATCCTCATGTAACTCCAAGAACACTGCTAGAATGAGATGGCTGCTCTGGTGCCACAGCTAAACTGAGCAGTCTTGGTGTGTTCTAGAATTACCAGTTTACAAGAGCACAAGCCCTGTGGGTTTATGCACTCAAAGAAGAGCAGGTGGCATCAACATAGAGCTGTGAAAATGCTTTGGCTAGTAGCCAGATGGGCTACTGCAATGACAATAAAAATGCTGCATGTCCTTCAGGGATGTTGTCTAAGAATCCCTGGGAGCAGGTATCAAGGGGCAGCCATAGACTTGGCTCACGATGTTGGCAGGAATGTTGTGGTCAGGGCAACTCTACCATCATACTGGTATCCTTTTAATCAGGAGCTAAAAATCTGTATTACCAATTCTTGTCTGTTTTAAGTTGCAACTGCTATGGAAACATGACAAGGCAAATAAGAACTTCTTGGCTTCTGTATTACATTGCAAGTGCAGGTATGCACATCCTGAAAACTTATTCAGCACTCCTGTGCATGCTGCTTTTCTGATGATTCAGGCAAGAACTGTTCAATGTTTCCGACTCCTTCCTCACTCCAGGGCTGCCTCCTTTCCTGTCTCTTAGCAGCAGGGGTGCAAACAGGACCATGAATATGCCAATCTTCTCAGGGAATAAATGCCAGTGGAGGTCACATGGAGGTTTTTAGTAATTCTAGGACTCCAGTTTGTATCGTACAGTGATGGGGAAGGTGCAGAGGTATGTGCCAAGCCAGCTTGGCTGGAAATGGAGATTTACCACAATTGTAATGTGCTAGGCACAGCTAATGCTGTTCACTGGAGAGCTTGGCTGAGATTACTGTATAATGGCAGATGCATTAGGGGAATAACACGTGGCCTGCTCTGAGGCAGGGAGATAGTGTGCTTGAAAATGTCTTTCCAGTGTAAGGTGCTAGCAGTCAGGGACTGCAATGCAGGGTGGGTGAGTTGAGACAGGCAGCTTAAGTCACTTTAAATATCTACAACTGGGATACAGGTTCATATTTCTCACAGCTGTTCTTTTGTGCTCTTACCAGAGGTAATTCCGTAACAATTCATGCAAACTTAAAGTATTAATGTGTGGGATAAGACCTGGGAAGTTAAACAACTTGACTACATAGCTGCATGTTTTGTCTAATGCTGTCAGGACCTATTGTCTTCTGTGATGCAGTTCTAATCCTTGTTTGCATCTCTGCTGTAGGACATCTGGGCAAACCTTTGCAAATGCCAGCTCTTCACGGTCACACGCCTGCTTCCAAATCCTAGTACGCCAAAGAGGCAAACTGACTGGCAAATTTTCCTTGGTGGATCTGGCAGGAAACGAAAGGGGTGCAGACACATGTAGTGCTGATTGGCAGACACGCATGGAAGCTGCAGAAATCAATAAGAGCTTGCTGTCTTTGAAGGTGAGCTGTAGCTCAAGGAGCAAACAGTGCAAAATCAGCACATGCATTTTGTTCAACTCTGAGGTTTCTTTCCAATGTAAGGGATAAGAACAGCCAAGAAGATCCTGGTTTAGTGTGTTAACAACCAGGAGAAATGGTGTATACTTCCATTTATAATGTTTCCAGGAAAATACCGTGGTCTTGTCAGACCAGACCCTGGAACAGCCATTTCAAGCTTCATTCAAGTTGTCTTTTTTGGCATATGACTTCTATACCAGCTGACACACTTGGAGTAAATTTAAAAGGCTCTGAAGCACTTGGATTCTCCAGCCTGTTGGGTTTACCACCAATTGGTGGTTGACAGCTTGCAGAGCTGCTTGAGAAGAAATGCAGGTACTGCACTCACAAGACCTGTCTTTTCTTAGGAGTGTATCCGAGCTTTGGGGCAGAACAAATCTCATACCCCTTTCCGGGAGAGCAAGCTGACCCAGGTGCTAAGAGACTCTTTCATAGGAACAAACTCAAGGACCTGTATGGTGAGTGTGTGCATGGCACAAACACAAGCACTGTTTATGGGCTCTGCAACTTGACCAAACAGCTGCATGCTCTTCTAAAGTGAGGGGAGTTTGAAGTCAAAGTGTCAGTACCCTGCAAAAGAAGTCTTGTAGCTTTTCTCCTCCACTCACCCTTGGTGACTGGTATCAAAAACTGGTGAGCTGTGCTCAGCCTCAGTTGAAGCAAGGCTGCAGAAAACTTTTAAGCAATGTATCTACTGCAGAGCCTAATGTGCTTGCAAAGGGCTTTGCTTCCTTTGCAGAGCAGTGGGAGTACACAAAACCAATGGAAAACTGTATACAGGGCCATTGGCATATCCTAGAAGCTGTGAAAGAAAATGGACTTGACAATGTCTGAACTCTGACCCTTTGCCCTAACTATGTCCCAGCTCTCTAGAGAGATCTGTGGGGCTACTAACATGAGCAAAAGACAGCTGGTGGAGTCACTGGAGCATTTCTTCTGTTTGCAGATAGCAATGATTTCTCCAGGGATGAGTTCATGCGAGTACACCTTAAACACACTGAGATATGCTGACAGGTAATGGCCTTTCTGACATGGGGGTTCTACTCTTGTTGCAGAAGGCATTTGGCTAATTTTATACTTTGGAGTTTCAAGTTGTCTTCTTGTTACTGCTTGTAATTGCAAGTTGGAAGTTGTTTGTTAGGAACAAATTACCTTGGAGCTGTTTTATGAAACTAACCTGTGTGTTCTCCTTGTGAGGCAAAATAGAGATTGTGAGACCATGACTAATGCCTCTCCCTAGGAGGAGGAATCTCTCATGCTAGACTTCAGACTGCCTTAGGTTTTGTTCAGTTTACCCTATCCTGAATGGTAACCTACGTGCCCTTTACTTTCTGTAGTACTTTGGGTCCCATTTGTGAGGGTGTGCTAAGAATGTGTCCCTGGCATGGCCATACAGATAGCACAAAACACCTGGTGGTCTTGGACTTTGTTATGAGCTAGTAGGGTAAGGCACCTTGGAGACTTTGGGTGAAATCTGAAGTGCCTGGAGAACTCATGTGCTCTTAAGTAGATGGTGGGAGTGTTTTGAATGTCCCATGGCTGACTTTGGTTACCTGCAGGCCAAAGTAGATTTGCAGGGACTGAGCCCCAGATTTCCCTGGGGAGGGGTGTTGCTGGTACTTGTAACCCTGTGACAGAGCAATGAGTGCCTCTTGGTCTCTGCTGTATGTGCCCCTACACTTTTTGGTGAAGTGGCCAGTAAAAAGACTACTGATTGTTGTCATAGGTTAACAAGATGGTGCTTGAATGTTTACAGTTTGGTAGCTTTCCTTCATTTAGTTCATAAAGGACAGTTTGGCTCCTTCCTGGAAAACATTCCACTCTGAAAGGAGGTGTAGTGATTGTCATCAGCATTCAGGAACACTGACATGCTCCCATATTTTGGTTCTGGATTGAAGTTGCCTTTTTCTTCTGGTGGATAGTGAGTCTTGCTCACCTGCAAGTACAGGACAAAATGCTACTTCTCACTTAGTGTGCTTCAGCAACATTCTAGTCTTGAGCTGGGACTACTGGATTCTTAGCAGGTGTACAAGGCAAGTTCAAGTTATATGAAGGGGGGTGGATGATGGGCAGTAACTCGCTGTGAAGCTTACACTAGTTACTGGAACAAAATACCCATCTGGTGTCTGACAGCTGGCATCTACCTCTGGTACCATGTCAGCAGCCATGACTTTGATCCTTATTACAGACAGTTTTTGGCACAGTGGCTCTCTAAGGAAATGTGAACCTTATTCCTTTTATTTCCATACTAAATTCTTACTTGGTTATGACAGACCAAGCTTACGTAGAAGATGGCTTCTGTGGATGGTTTTGCTGGCAGTTGGCATTGTGTGCTTGCATGTCTCTTCAGCAGAGGTCCTAGACAGGGCCTGGCAACAAACATCTCTGGGTTTTCCTTCCCACAGGGCTCTAGGTGTTTTGCTCATGTGGGCTTGTTCTGAGGGTGATTCATATGCAACCTTTGAAGTGCAGCTGAATGTTTCTTGCCGAGTGATGACTGATTGCAGTAACTTTTTTCTGATTGTGTAGTCCTGAAACTACTGGAGCAATGGTTTGAGTAACAAATCATCTTATTGCAGAGTGAAGGAGCTTAGCCCTCATAATGAAGTTAGTGAAGCACAGAATCAGATGGAGACTGAAGAAAACGAGACCAGTGGAGAAGGCTCAGGTTTCCAATGCAATGTATGTGTGTGCAGTAGGCTGAACACCTCTCAAAGCTGGGAACAACCTGCTGTTCTTACTTGGGCTGTTTCTTGCAGCTCTCCAAGGATGAGGAGGAAGGTATCTCTCCTCACATGTTCAACTTGGGTGAGGCTATGACTCAAATTGCTGAATGTGAGGACAAGGCTGTAGAACAGCTTAGAGAACTGAGACCGGCGTTAGAGGTAAGCCTGTCCCAGGCTCCCTGCTACACAATGATAGGACCTTGTCTTGTCTGAGCCAGCTGTCGCTCTCAGCTGTGGGCTGTACTGTGAGATGCTGTCAGTAGTGTTCCCTCTTCCTCATTGTGGTTTCCTGCATTAATCTGGGGCGTTTTAAGTGCTTGTGGCCAACCAGCCACCTTCTCCTCCAACTAGCAACCCTTGTTTGCTGCTGATGAACATTGACTGGTACTAGTCTGTAGAATCTCAGCTCTGCATGCCAGATCTGAAGAAACTAATTCCATTTCTTGAGACTCAATTTCTTACCACTATTTTCCTTGTAAATATAGAGAATGGCTACTGAACTGGAGTACCTCTTGGGAACTGCAGAGAAACCAGACTATGACCTCAAGACCTTTGTAAGCAGAGCAAAGCGCTTTGTAGAGGAGAGCTCAGAAAACTTCCTTCAAGTCAGAGGTATGTTAGTGCCTGCCTCTGACTAGCACTGTTACTAATCTCTGGAAAAAAATTTTAAAGTAACACCAGCATCCTGTGGGTGTTTGAGCATCCAGTCCTGTATAGCTTAAAGTTTGGATCCCTTTTGTCAGTGATTATAGAGACAATTATTTAATGTTCTGTTGTCTGTACTTTCAAAAGTGATTTTTGGCTAGTAGCTTCCATTTGCTTTGCACTGCCATATAAAACAGCAGGATGCAATAGCCACCAAGTGCAGGTGAGCTGAAGTCTATTTGGCTAGTTGGTTACATAGTATACCTTTTTTTGCATTGGCCAAAACCCAGACTTTGTAAAATAGATTCTAGTGCCATGTTCTAGGGATTCATAGGAGTATTTCCACCACTTCAACTCCTGTTTTCATAGATATAAGGCCTTAACACCCATCCACTTACAAGTGTCTGCTAGGCATGTACTGAGGTGCCATGACTGCCAGCACCTGCATTTGGCATGCCTTTGCTTTGGTAGGGAGCATTAACATGTAACAAAATCCCCCCAACTGTTGTTCAGTTCTGCCTTAGTTTGGAGACTGACTAGCTCCTTGAGCACTGTCTGCCTTGTTTGGACCACAGTGGTTCAAGCAGTGATGGAGAATCAGCAAGGCAGATGTATGGGCTTGGCACAACCTGCCTGGTTGGGAGAGGGGAACCTGCATTGGTAATGGTGGCAGAAGAATAGCAGTTACAATAGCTTGGGCTTTGTCACTTCAACTGTTATTTGGAGGGGTCTTTGACTCAAACAGGGCTGTGAGGGTTTTGGGCTTTCAAATGAGGCTGAAATTGTGGCACCAGAGGAAATTGTTAACCTGAAGTAGTGACTTTTTCTTTAAGCAGCTCTGTTTGTCCTCCCTTCTCAGATGCAGCCCAGTAGCTGTATTCCTCTAGTCACCAGGAGAACAAGATTAAATGTCCTGCTACCCTCTCTGCCTTATAGGCCAGGGAAACCTGGCATGCTGGGATGCTTGCACCTAGTTTGAACTGCAAATTAGTCTTGGAAATTGAGTAGAAAAGAGCAAGTACAGCTGAAGAGCTTTATGGGACCATGCAGGATTTGAGGCTGGCTGAGCAGTTCTTGCCCAGTTCACCTCCCTCTGTGGCCCTTGCAGGGCCCTGCTGAGCTCTGAGTGAGACAGCTGGGTTGAGGAGTTCAGTTTTCAGGTGATAAGTTACTCTGTCACTGTTATCTTTTACAGAAACACTGGATGCCCTGGGAGTTGCCATGCAGCTGGAAGAGCAAGCCAGCAAGCAGATGAGCTGGCAGAGGCATTAGTGAATGCAGCAAAACCTGGTTCACAAGCAGTCATCTGTATGTCTTATATGTTTGGTGGTTTGTGCAACTCCTGTTTTACATGTGGTAGACTGTCTGTGGATCCTGTGTGCCTGAGGTCAGGGAATCAAGCAACCTGTCTTTCTCTTCATGGCCTGGTATGGGGGTACTTGGCAGAGTGCTAGAAACAAGCTCCTCCTGCAAGGCTTGGAGAGGGGCCTGAGAATTTGCTAGATGTGTCAATCAGCTGGCCCTGTGGTAGTGACAATGGTGATCTCTGATAGAACTAGATCCATGTGTACAGTTTTCCAAGGTGCACATAATCTCTACAGATGTGCTTGAAACACTGCAAAACTGTTGTAAGTCTGACTTCCAGTGAGAAAATGGACTATATGTAACTGCAAAAAACCAGTATTTTAAGAAGTTTAATAAATAAATAAATGCTCCTGGATTTAATCTTTGATCCTAAAATGTCTTTTGTACTGATTTTGGTAAAGTCTAGCAGCTCATTAATACTGGTGTTGTAGAGAGGCTGTTTTCTTGGATGAAGTTTCTTCTTAGTCTTTACACTTCAAATATTTACACTAAAATTACTCGAAATTTCCCTCTGAATTTTGAGATCCTGCTGGGTAGAACTTTCCTAGCTAGAGGGAAGGTGGTTTAGAGGGTACCTACTGAGCATGTAGTAAGTGGCTCAGCTTTTATGATATCAGGTAAGTAGGAGTGGGCATGTGAGACTCCTTTGTACCACTAGAGTTCACTTATGCTGGAGCCATCTACAAGTCCTGTTACTGCACATTTTCTTGCCTATATTTCCCATTGCTACTATGAAACAATACATGTGTTCAGTAGCCCATCAAAATCTGTTTTTGAGGGCAGAAGTGCTAGGCTGGCCACTGGCTCAGTGCTGTCATGACTCTTGTGTATAACCTAGGTCCAGGTGGCCTCACACAACCTGTCCTCCTCAGGGAGGAGATGAGAGAGGCATATGCTGCTGCCTTGTTTCTTCAGCTTGCTCAATGGTTTGGCTCTGAAGAGACAAAACAGCTGTGAGCTCTGGGTCAAGCCACACAGGATGCAGCTACACAAACATGAGATTACAAAGGCCTATTTCTACCATTACTTTTTTTTTCCCCTAGACCCTAATGCTACTCTGCTTCCTGATCTGCTTTCTCCCTCTGAAGAGGGTGTAACTTAACTGACTGCACCCCAGATCTGTACACCTGTGGACTGTGTATTTACTATGTCTCTGGGGCTGCCTGCTATAATGGAAGCCAGCTCTTCAGCTTAGACTGGATCCATTTTTGTGTACCAGGTCTCAGGACTGTCCCAGAAAGGGCAGAAAAAGAGTTAGGATCTTAACAGGATGTGGGCAAGCACAAGATGTCACTGCACTTGAATTATCCAGTTTCCCTGTGGCATCTTTAGGGTGAGTAATGATGGGCCTGGCTTTAAGAAACAGAAGGCTGTCCCGTGTTTGTTCTGCCTTCCCTCTCTCAATCCTGCTGTTGCTTACTCACCTGTCTATCTACACCAGGATCCAGAATCAGGAGGGACAAAATAGTGCAACAGAACACAGAGATGGTGTACAGGGAGAAGAGATATGAGTGTGCAGAAGAGCTGCATGGCTGTGGCTCAAATTAACCTGTGTCACACACCAGTGTCTCAGGGCTGCCTCCTTTAGTGCTGATGCTACTGCTGGCACTTCATAAATGGACTAATAGGAACTTATGGTTCTGTGCTCAAGCCACTCCATGTGCCTCCTGCCCTACCCCAATGCCAGTTCTCACCTCAAACAGGTGGGAGGGTGTTTCAGAGCAAGTGAGTGCAGCGCAGTAGTTGTCAGGGGCTTCATTCTGCTCTGCTGTTGGTGTCTACTCAGAGAAAAAGTGCACTGATGCCCTGTATCACCAGGTAGGTTTGTAAACCTTTCACTCCGAGAAGTCTGGGGGTGGAACAGAAGTGAGAGGCAACGCTGACTTTGCAGCACTCTGTATGTGGTGGGTAGCAGGCAAGAGGCAGACCAGTAAGGAAAACAACTCTTGCCTGAAGGAAGTGACACTGCTTCCTTGGTGAATAAGCCTGTCTGCTAGGCTTAGGAAAAATCTCAAGGTAAGGAGCCATTCTGCGAACAGGCCCTGTGCTATTATGTCCCACAGCCAGGTACCATCATGGTCACCTCCAGAGGCATGCTGACATGTCTGTCTCACCACATGATCCAGGGTCTCCACAGCAATCATCAGGCCATGTACCATTTTCAGCTGGATCAGGTCTTCAGCCATTTCTGATGACTCCTTGGCTAATATGCTGCAATGACTAGAGCTCCAAGGGAAAATTATGTGCTCCTATCCTGCCGTAGTGGCACCAACTGAGGGGAGAGTGTCAAAGCAAAAACGTTTGGCTGTGAAGGGATTAGCAATTTTGTAACATGGGGGCTGGCTGTGAACCGATTGTTTGATGATTAGCAGGATCTTCTTGGTGTGTATTCAAGTCTAGCAAGTTTCTTGTGTGACTATAAGTCCCAGAACTCAAACATCACTAACATTATTTCTGTGTCCCTGAAAGACACTCCTATATGTATCCATACCCATCAAAGGCTTCCTGTCTTCTGTTTTTGTGTGAAAGGTGTTCTGATAGTGCTATCTTGTGGACAATGCAGGAAATTCAGACTGAAGGAATGCATTTTAGTGTAAATGGCATAATTTCCTTAATTCCACAGTCAGTCATAAGCACTGTTGGATGGCTGATGTTAAGGCTATTTAACTGTCACTGTGACTCCCATCTAGGCAAAGAACAGCGTGGACTTAAGTAATCCTGTCCCCTGCACAGGGGCAGGACACATGCATTGCTTCCAGGCCTGGCCACAAAAGGGACACTGTGACAGCAGCCAGGGCCAGAGCAGATGGGATTCTGCATCTACATCTAAATAGGTAGCTCCGGTATCAGCATCAGGGAGAGTGTGAGCATTGCTAACCTGCAGACTGCCTCTGCCCCATTTCTGACCACATTCCATCTCTGAGCAGTCTGGTACAGGAGCCTTACCAACGTTGGGGTGCTTCACCAGAGAGCAGTGTCAGAGGTGAATGCTCCCTGGGTGGAACCTGTCTCAGCCATTCACTACCCAAAGGAAGCCACTTCTCTAAAATCCCTTTTATGGTCCTGTACATTTTGTTCCAGCTTCTTATCCAATGATTTTTGCAGTAGGTGCCTGCTGAATGTACATCAGCATGGGTTCCCATGCAAAGTGCAGTTGGGGCTGCATAAGGAAAGTGAGAACAATGCTTTGAAACACTTCTAAGCTGTTAGAAGGGAGGAGAGATGGCGTTACACTGTTGACATGAAAGAGGATATCCTTTTTTCAGCACAGCCTTAGGGAAACCCTGTGGCTGCATGTCACATCTAGCACTCTGCAACAACCTGTGTGCAATGCCCAGATGTCCCTGTGGCCTGCTCTGCCCCCTTCTTTCTGGGGAGGAAACATCCAGGGGTGGGACTGCTCTTCACTGGGCAGCCCTCTGCGGGCCTGCACACTAATGTTAGTGCTGTGGATAGCTTTTGCTGGAGTGGTCAGCGCCTCAACCAGCCAGGGTCCCCTGCACCTCCTCCCATTTGAGTCATGGCCATGGCTATGCCCTGCAGAAAGAGGTGAGTGAGCTTGGGATAAACAGCTATCCTGGCAGGCCATGGGCTGCTGTATGCTCGGACACCATGATCAACTCATTTACCTTGAGCGGTCTCTTTGCAGAAACTAAACACTTTCTTCCTGGGTGGCCCTCAGCAAAGCTGGCTGGACCCCGTGAGCCAGGAAGGCCTTCAGCAGCTGGATAGCTGGAAGAAACAAAAACCGCTGTCAGCCCAGGACCTCTCACACGGGGCTGAAGGGCGAACCAGAAACCCTACAACTTCATCCGCGGCCACCCCACATACTGCTTCTATTTTTTACCAAAGAATGGGTAGCTCCACCGAAGTGGAGCCTCAAAAAATTCATCGACACTCGTACTTGTTCCTCTCCACGGAAATCTTTAGTAAAAGGCGAAAGATTTATACGATCTGAAGAGAAACCAGAGTATAAACTCCAACTCCGCCCCCGGCGCACCGCCCGCCCGCCGCAAGCCCTACAGGTCAGAGCGACAAATGTGGACCATCAGTGCTCCCGGCCCGACGGCACTCAACCCGGGCGTCCCCGCCGCAGACGCACAGGCTGTGGACATTCGGAGCTCGGACCGGGTCAAGCCTCTGTGGAGAACCTCAGCGAGGGTAGATAGGAGCCGCGGTGCACCCTGGGTATGCAAAACAGCCGCATGCTAATGAGGCACATGCTAATGAGACGTGGGCTCGGACCGTCTTGCGGCGGCACGGATGTGGGTAGGAGTGCGGGGCAGACGCTGCTGTCCCGGGAACCGGTCCCGCGACTGCGTAGGTTCGCTGTTGCCGCTGTTCCCCAAGGGAGACTGTTCGAGTAAATGCCTAGGTTTAAGGTTAAATTATACTGCATTGTTCTTCTAAGGAGAACCATTGATCAAGGGCTTTATGGTGTAAAGCTGGTTAGTTTGAATATACCGTGCATGCCTTGCTAACTATGCTCTTGAAGGGTAGCCCCCAGATTGATGATGCCTCGCCTGTGCTGGAAGTTCTCATCAAAGCGAAAAAAAAACCCCAAACGATTGTAGGAAGGCACCTCTGAACCTCCTGGAGAGGGTCCAGAGAAGGGCTACAAAAATGAGCACCTGGAGCACTTACTTCTGCTAAGATAGGCTATGAGAGTTCATAGAATCATAGAATGTCAGGGGCTGGAAGGGACCTGGAAAGCTCATCCTGTCCAAGCCCCCTGCGAGAGCAGGATCACCTATACCAGATCACACAGGAACACGTCTAGGAGGGTTCTGAATATCTCCAGAGAAAGAGACTCCCCCCACCACCACCACACACACACCCCGGGCAGCCTGTTCGAGTGTCTTGTCACCCTCACAGTGAAAAAAAAAAAATGTTTAAATAAAGAGTTGGGGTTGTTCAGCCTGAAGAAAAGAAAGCTCCAGGGAGACAGGATAGCAGCATTTCATATCTGAAGGGGACTTACAGGAAGACTGGGGAGGATCTGTTTAGACTGCAATGACTATAAATAGGACGATGAGCAGTGGTTGTAAAATAGAGCAGAGTAGATTTAGATTAGACATAAGAAGGAAGTTCTTCACAATGAAGGTAGAAAATACTAGAACAGGTTGCCCAGAGATGTGGTCGAGACGTCATCCCCGGAGCCATTCAAAGTCAAACTTGATGGGGCTCTGAGCTAGTTAGAGCTACCCTCTGCTCATTGCAGGGAGATTGGACAAGAAGACCTTTCGTGGATCCTTTCCAGCCCAATACATTCTATGATTCCATGACACCAAGACCTAAAGAAACAAGAACTTCTTGTCAACAGAAGAAACCGAAGATGTAAAAGTGTGTAACTTCTGTTCATAATCAGCGAATTTTGCTCATTAACATATTGTTATAACCCTAACACACACCCCCTTGCCTCTAAGACCACTACTCTCAGCACATGCACTATCATTATGTTGATACCGGTGTTTTAACTGAAGGCAAAGAAGCTGTAAGCCGAAAGGGTAATTCGGTGACAAAGAATTTGTATGCAATACAAAAGAAATTTTGGGGAGGTGTGCCAGCGTTGCGTGTGAGTGCCTAACACCCAAACTTCTACCACTTTGTTAATAAACCAACACCTCAGCGGTGCCCGTATGTTGCCCACTAGGAACAAGCACCGGCGTCTCAAGCCATTACCCCCATCAAGCACGCAGCCGCTAGTTCTAATAGCCCTCTCCCTTTTCTAACTCTACTTTTTAACCAAGAAAAGGATAGCTTCACCGAAGTGAAGCCTCAAAAAATTCATCGACACTCGTACTTGTTCCTCTCCACGGAAATCTTTAGTAAAAGGCGAAAGATTTATACGATCTGAAGAGAAACCAGAGTATACTGAATCACTCCTAGCGCAATGTACCCATCCCCGGCTGCCGCCTCAGAGGACACGGCGACCCTCTCCGACCGCTGTCGTCCCACTCGGTCTGATACAGGATCACCGCGGCTACCAACACCTTGGATCGGCTTCAGCCCATCGGTCTCTCCATCTCGGGGCGGCTTTGCCCAGCGGGGCCGGCACGGCGCTGCCCCGCACTGCACCCTGGGTGTATGCTAACCAAAGCCGTGCTGAGGCGGGGCATGCTAATAACGGCAGAGGAAGACTGGGCGGGCCGGGCCCGGCAGGGCGGGGAAAGACGCGCGTCTCGGTTGGGCCGTCGGCTGCATCGTGCTTGCTGGCAGATTGTGCAACGGCTAGAAATGGGCTCCTAGGAAGAGAGAGCATCTTACGGTCCCCTGCTTCGTTCGTCGTCGGGGACCAAGTATGGCGGAAAGGGAGAAGGCGGCCGTGCTCCGCGCACGGCACTGAGCCCCGGGACTCTAGCGACTAGGCTGAGGCAGGAGCCCAGCGCAGCCGCTCGGGCGGGGCTGGAGCGCCCGGGACAGTGCTGCGGTGACGGTTTGTCCGCGCCCGAGACAAGTCCGCAGCTAACTGCCGGACCCCGCACCCGGCTGTATCATCCGGACTCCCCCACCGGACAGGGCTAATGAGGTGACCGCCCCAGAGCGGGTAGTGGCGGCGGAGAACGGCCGAAGCAGGGGTTCAGCAGTACGGTGATCCTGTAACACAGCCTTTCTCTCTCAGGCCTAAAAAGCGCTCACATACTCCCCTGAGGCGCCCACATCCCACTAGCTCCTGCTAGTAACTTCAACAACCACTGCCTTATTCATTCTGCTTTTGACCGGAAAAGGGATGACTCCACCGAAGTAGAGCCTCAAAAAATTAATCATCACTCGTGTCTGTTCCTCTCCACGGAAATCTTTAGTAAAAGGCGAAAGATTTATACGATTTGAAGAGAAACCGGAGTATACCGCTGGGGACCGCACGCAAAAGGACCGACCCCCGTCTGTCGCTCCGTAGCACACGGCGACCCTCACTCTACAGCCCTCCCGCTCCTTGCCACCTTTGCCTGGCCCGGCCCCGTTTTCCTGGCGGCACACATGGGCGCCACTTAACTTCAACAGCCCCACGGGAGCTGCGAACAGTATTACCGGGAGCAGCTTCACGGTGCAGCCCTGACTATGCAAATTAGATGAATTATAATGATCACATGCTAATGACCGGCCCGTGGCCCGGCCCGCCAAGAGCCGTCCAAGTAACCACAGCCAGAGGCTTCCCTAAACCTTCTCAACCACCGCCCAGGGTGATCCAGATGGGTCCTACCTTCGTGCTGGAACTCCGGGTGAGCTGAGCCCAGCATGCTCCACTAGAGAGTGCCTCTCTCACCACGGGGGGCACAAGGGCAGAATGTCAGGGACAGTCTTCAGGCAGTACTAAAAGCTGTCTCTTTCCCAGCACAGTGCAGCCCCCAGTAACGAAGGGACCAGCACAGGTCCTGCCAGAGCAGGAAGGATTTGCCCTTTAGTGTCAATGCTCTTTAGTGTCCCCCCCCAGCATGGCCTGCTGCTTACCTGCATGATCTCGGTGTCTGCAGGGCCAGCTGCACAGTAATGCTGCAATGAGCCTTTTGTAGACTTGGTTCTGGTAATTTGGGTTCCTGCAGCTCAAGGAGTCCAGCAGAACCTTCACATCTTCTTGTGCCTCTGCGGACTTGGAAATGAGCAGGAACTTGATGAGGGATTGCATTCCTGTGCACAGAAAAAGATGGCAAGTTGTGTGCCTGGATGAGTTTGGGTCACCCATGTCGTCTGTTTCACTGTCACCCCTGAGTAAACCCAGCACTACAGCCCACTCAAAATCTGTCTTGAAGAAGAACAGAAGCCAGGAAAAAAGGGGTTTTTTTTGCTTGTCAGAAGCCACTCTGCCAACTGGAAAAACAGTTGGCAGAATTCTCAGATGGAGTAGGTGGTGAAGGCACTTCCATGGACATTTACACAAGCAGAAAGCCTGCCACTGGGATGCCAACACTGCTGCTAAAGATTCTGTTGCTTCATCTCTGCTGGAGGAAAGTAGGCATCATCCCATAGACTCTGACAATGTCATCTGAACTACAGAACAACTAATGAGGTTTGACTTGAACTGGCCAGGAGAAAGAAAGAAAAAAAAAACCCAACTCACAGGAAAAAAAAAAAGCTCAAGTTCTCTTTCTAAAAAGACACAAGCTGCAAATGCCTTCCACCCCGAGAGTGGAAGGCTGGGAAAGTTTGCAGTAGGTCAGGTAAAAAATGGAAATTGGTTTGTGGTTTAACTGGCGCACTTGCAGCCAGCAGGACAGCAACATCACATCAAAAGAAATGATTGTAAAGAAAGTCAGCTCATTAAAAACTCAGAAGGGGGCTGAAACGCAACTGCTCAACAGTAGTCAGGACTCTGAACTCCTTCCAGCCAGGGAAGCTGCAGCGTTATGCCATCCAGCAGCTGGAGGGAAAGGAGTGGCTCAGTGCAGCAAGTAGCACTAGGGTCCAGAGGTCAGGGAGAACATCATTGCCTGAATTTGCAAAAGGCAGGGATGGACATGCCACCTACCCTAGCATAGTAAATGAGCTCCTTATACTTCCTGCTAGCATCAGTGCTGAGCTGCAGCAGCTTTACAGACTCTTTTCTGTCCCTTTCTTTCAGGTGGTTCAGTCCCAGTATTTCCAGAAGCATGACACCACCAATCTCCAGAAATTCAGTAAGGTATCTGTGCCTGCAAGGCCATGGGGAACAAGGCCAGAAGTGTCACCTATCTCTAAACCCATCTTCTTATGTCACTATGCTGTGCCCCTGGGAACCATCACCTCCTGCCTCACTGCAGTGGGTGCCTAGTGCCTGGGCAGTGAACACATGGAGGTTGAGGCTCAGTGCAGAGGCAGATGCCCACCTGTACTGTGTTTTTTGGCCAGCAGGTCACCAGTTCCCATTTTCTCATTTTAGACACTGAGCTATGGGCACAGAAAGCACCATCTCTGCACTTGGGCTCTCACCACACAACCTGCCAGCTCCCCAGTGGCTCCAGAGACATACATAGGCCTCACTGAGGCTTGTACAGCTGTCCCAAAAGACAGACAAGACTTTTTTTTTTCATCTGCTCATCTATTTGCCTTCCCTACTGCAACTCTCACACAAAAACATTCCATACTCGCCCATTTACAGCAGACGCGAAGATATTGATGGACCTGAAAGGCTTGTTAAGGGATGTACTCTACATGGACCTGTTTGACAAGACTAGGGAGAGATTTACAAACCATGGCGGTGTCCCCCAACCTACCTTTGACAATGTGGAGGTCTGAACTGGGTACTTTCTCTCCAGGAGAGCATGGACATTCCTCTTACAGACAGGCAGAGGCAGTATGCTCATCCCAATATGAGATAAAGCATTAATTCCAGGTTCCTGAGAGACAGGTTACATGTTTTTCTCTTCAGTTCTGTCTTTAGGTAGCCAGTTGCTTTTTTAAGCCATTGCTGGATATGGATATCTCCATACAGAAACTTGTCTTTTCAAAAATATTTCAGTAGAGAACATTCCCCTTCTCTCCATCCCACTACCACACACCACCTGCAGCGGTCCAAGGAAACAGATATGTCACTCTGAGCTATGCTGTTAGATCAGACAGGAACAAGATGGTGCCCTGGGAGGACTCTGGCTCTGCTCCTGCCTTGCCATCATTGATTTCAATGAAGTTGTTCAGGATGTGGTTTCAAGCAACTTGGTGGGCACTAGCCCATTCCTGCAAGAAAATCATGAACTTCCTGATGGCTTCCTGCTCTTTGACAGAAGTCATGATCTCTTCTGCCTAGAGAAAAGTGAGAAGATAAAAAAGGGATTTGCAGATAAAAAAAGTACGTATTAAGGAATTACAAGCAGAATCACATAAAAAAAATCTCTGGCAAATAATACTAAAGCACTTACTAATCATGAATTTAATGTAATTTCCCTTTATAGTAATTTCATAGATAAGAAAATGGAGGCAAAAGAAGAGTTCTGCTATGTCTGAAGCTGCACAATGCATCTGCAGCAGATTGCTATTACTTTCCATGGCAGGTGGCTGCACCACAGGAGCTCTCTTCTCTGTTCTGTTAATAAAGTCATTTTGATTTTACCCATTAGCCCAGCCATGGTTTCTCACTGGCCTCATGATATGAACACTGCATCTCATATCTGACCTGCCAGAGAATAAATAGGATGAAATGAGAGCACAAATAGGTATGTATTTATGGGGAGTGACAAGGTCAAGGGGGTGGTAAATGGCTGTTTGTGCAGCAAGCCCTTGCTCATATGATGAACTGGGCCCACATCCACTCCAGGACAATGTGCTTGGCCTTGGCAATAAGAGAGTGCTTTGGGACTCTGTGGCATGATTGACATTTGCTGGTCTGTTTTTCTTGTTTTTTGGGGTTTTTTTCTATCTAGTTTCTTCAACATGTTTTTAAATAATCTAAAAAATCCTGAAGTGGTAAAAACTATAGGCAAGAAGACAGAAGCTCCAGAAAGATGCCTTGTCTGTGTTTCTTTCGATCGCTTCACACAGGTGTGTGCAATCCTCAGATATCTTTATTTTGCCAAATTACTCTGGCACGCTGTTGGCTCAAGTGTGACGTCCCCTATTCCATCCTGAAAAATGTGAAGTGGGGGATGAAATGTCAGAGGATTAAGCTCTCTGCTCATTCAGGTGGGTGAGAATTGCACTGTCATGAGTGTTTGGCTTTAAGACACTGACCAACATCAAGGAGCCTCACAGTTAAACATCAGTGTAAATACATTGAAAGAGGGACAGGGTCACAGACAGGTACATTAACACAGGTGCACTGTCCTCCACCAAGCTGTATCATCATGCCTGAGGATAACAAAGGAATTCACACCTTGTCTAAAACAGTTGTTGGGACTCTCCATCTACAAAAAGCATCATTTTATGTTTTATTTAAAGTAAGAATTAAGAGTAAAAAAGTTAAAGTTACATAAAATCCTTGGGTCTCAGAGTAAGAAGTTTTCTTGAATGTAATACAAGTTGCCAAGATCACCAATTTCCTATCTACAAAGTTCTTAAGCCTTTTATCCTAGAATCTGGACCAAAATCCCAAATTGGTTACAAAACATCCCCAAGATACCTAGTCATAAGGAACGTTCCATTGCTATTGTATGAACCAGATTGAACACAGTGACCAAGAGATGAACGTGTACGTCAGTGCCAGAAACCAAATAAACAAAGTCTTCAAAAAGCTGTCTAAGAAACAATGTTTGAGAATTAAGATGAGAGGAAATTTAATTTGAGAGTTAATGGTCCATGCTCTGTAAGGAGCCTGTGTCCTTGGCAGGGCATTTTCAGGATCTCCTTTGAGGGGAAGCAGGTTTAAAATAAATCCATTTTCCCAAAATAGTTGTGATTGAAAATGTTATTAGCCATAACAAATGTTAGTGCTGACAGGAGAATGGCCTGTTAGGGGCCTCTGGTGAAACAGTCAAGTGAAAGTCATATTTCACATTATTGTGAGCATTTTCCTGTGATTTACAGAATATTTGTGAAACATTACTTGCAAGACATATGATTGATATCGAGAGAACAGTTACTGTGTAGGGGGAATCTGTATTTCACGGAGACTCTTTGCATGAAATTTACAGTCCCATAAAGTGCTCCTCTGTCCTCAACAGAGATCTAGTTAACAGAACTTTACAGTCTGAAACATCCCAAAATTGATTCTAAATTAATGTTTCCATATTTATGTTTAAGATGCTCGCGGTGTAATGCTATCCTATATTTATTATAAAGCTGCAGTAACCCCCTACTATTCAGAAATACCAACGCCAGCTTCTAGACGTGAGGATTTTAGTGATACAAAGGGCTTGCCTATGAATCGATGAAAAAAAAAAAAAAAAGCAAAACAAAAGAGTCTGAAACAGTGATCACATAAGGATTCAGAGGATACAGTGGTGTCTGTCCCTGCCTGCTGTAGTAACAGCATCTGCTGACATAGTAGTCTTTAAGCTGACACTGCAAGCTTTCCTGAAAATGCACATGAATATTTTTACCATGACCAACTTACATACAGGAACACACAGATACAGGGAAGTTAAATGACTTGCCTGAGTTGTTTGTCAGTGCTAGCATCAGCGTATAATTCCTGTTTGTTGGCTTCAAATTTTGCTCTCCACAGTGCTGGCCTGCTGCCCCTGTCTGTTGCATCTAATAATCAAAATAAGGCTGGGTCAGGGCAGTGTTTTATTTCTGCCAAGAATAACATAAGTGATTTAGGAACTGGCTCTGGCAATTCAGCAGTTCTTTACATTCAGAGTTCAGCTAAATCATCAGATTGAGATCAAAACGCAGACTGTTGCTGTGTCAGCCTCAGCCACGTGAAGTGCCAGAAACTGATAGCCTTGGACTCATGGAAGGACAGGCAAGGGTGATTTGGCTTTACCTTTGTATCTTGCAACATCAAGGCTGTGCCCAGCCTCAAGCAAAACCTAGAGCTTCTGTTTTATCAGGTTTCACCCTCTCCTGGCTTACTTCCAAGTCATCCACAAACCTCCTCACACACAATTTACTTTCCTCTGTGTACCCCAACGCCTTATACTCAACCCCTTTCGACCCACAGTCCCAGTTGCCCCTCTCTCACCTATATGTCCTGCCTCCCAGCTCCACTGTTAAGCTTGGCCAAAAGCCCATGCCTAGCACTAAGCTCATCCCCGCTCCTATTCGCATAATCCACTGCAGCCTCAATATCGCCCACTCCAGGCTCGACTACCCTACTGGGGACGATCCACTCCAACCACATGCCCTGTGCTCCCCAACAACGCCCCCAGGCCTTACAGTTTCCTCGCACAGTGCCTGACTCCATCCCCCATGTTTACCCTCCGGACCCAAATGCCCAGCTCAGGATCAACACCCCATCCTACCACGCTGCCACCATCAGTTCAGGAGCTACAGTGCACCTCACCTCGCCCCTCCTAGGCCCTACGACCGCCCCAACCGCAGCGCCCGCCTCTGCCCTTCACTCCCTCTCACCTTCCCCGGGGGGGGCGGTGCCCCGCAAAATAACTGGCACCACAGACGAGCCAATCGCGGCCGGACGTTTGCTCTGCCCCTGCCCAATGGGTGGGCCCGTTTTCTCCACCAGTGGGCGGGGCGCCCGACCCAGGACAGGTGCTAAGGGCGCGTTGCTAAGGAAGTGGGAGGCACGGAGGGGCGGGGACGGAGGAGGAGGCGTGGTGGATGCTTTTGCCATTGGCTGCAGGGTTGGAAAGGAGGCGGAGCTTCCGGTGGGGAGAACGGAAGCGGTGGTGGAGTGTGAGGCGGCCGGGAGCTGCGATGGGGGCTCGCGGTCTGGAGGCGGTGGTGGAGCTTGCGCCGGGGGAGGCTCGCGGTGCGGGAACGAGCGGTCCAGGGAGGCCCTGGGGGTGGAAGGAGGGGGATGGCCGGGTGGATGGAGACGAGCTCGACCGGGGGGGCTCCCGAGGGTGGAGAGGGCGGAACTGGACTTGTGGGGCTTCTGAGAGCGGGGAGGGGTGACCCAGCTTCGGGGACCCGTCAGAGTGTGGGAGGAGGATGCCATGAAGACGCTTGTGTCAGGTTGTTGCTGGAGAGCAGGATGCCACCCTTTCTCTGCTGAAAGTTGGCAACAATCGCTCATGCTCCCCCAGGGTCCTAGGAGGTGTGAGGAGGGTGACTGTCCCACATTGCGATTCCTGTATTTTGTGTCAGTGGAGAACTCTGGCAAGCAGCAGAGATTTAAACTGCTGTCCTTTTGAGCACACCTGCATACCGAAACCGGGATGAGGCAGTGTTCATTGCTGCCTGAGATGTTAGTACAGTTTAAAGTAATGGTGAAGCTGGCAGACCGGAGGACAATTGTCTTTTGATTTGTTTCAGAGAGAGGGCCTACAGATGGCCAGCCTGTGGTGATCCTTCTAGGCTGGGCAGGCTGCCAGGACAAATACCTGGCCAAATACAGCGCAATCTACAGCCAGAAGGTGAGCAGCTTATTTGTATTTTCCTGACACCATCAAGCAGCTCTCTGAGAAACTACCTCTTTTCTGCATGTAGGTAAAATAGTTCTAAAGCCTCTCTGAGTCTGAAGAGTCATTGTGAGTGAGCATCCATTTCTCTTGTCACTGGAAGCTTCTTGTCTTTTGGAGCCCAGGCAGCGTTATCTAAAAGCTGCTGATGTCATCTTTGTGGTTGTAGCCGAAACAAAAATACGTCCTTGCGTAAAATTTTGTGAGTCACTGGAGTATTTTAAGGCTGTTAAAACAGCAGGATTATTCAGAAATCCAAGCAGCTAAACATGTGAGGAAAGATTATGTGTTTACTGCTTGCTAACAGGCCACAGCATAAACTTGGCAAGGCTGGGCTGAGGACTGGCAGAACATATCAGTCTCTGTTTTTCCTTTGGCTTCTCCTCCTTCATTTAGATGATTCATCTAAACGTTGTGATTTTAACTAATTTTATCCTGTCTAATTTTACACAGGAATTTTAACTAATTTTATACAGGAATCCTGTGACAGTTGTACTTGCTCACTAGGACCTCCTTGTGTTTGAACTAGAGAGATCTGTTAGTTCCCCAAGTTATGATACTTCCTTTCCTAATAGTGTATTTTACTGGAATGTCCCCAATTTACAGTATGGGGAAACATTAGGTCTGGGTTTTTTTTTTTTGGTCAGCTTGCAAGAACCTTGTTTCTGCTATAGGTGCAAAGTTTGTACATTAAGACATTCATTGTTAATGTATAATCTGGTGCAAGAGTCATGAATTGCCTTGTTGTAGTGAAGAATTTGTTGTTAATTGACTGTTGTGATTAAGAGAGGCTGCTGAACAGTCAAGGAGCATGTTATATGGCAACATGCCAACTTCTTTGAAAATAGTTTCTTTACCAGAAAGGTGATTGGAATGAGAAAGGTTTTTTTAGCTCCCTAATGAGGTAGTGGCTGCAACAATGGAAAACAGACTTTGATTTAAGAACTTGATATCCTCTTCTTCCTTGTTCACTGTTTAGGGAGCTTTGGACAAGATGGCTGTCTTAGTGCCTTTGCCCTGTGCTTGTCAGTGTGTAATTCAGTGAGTTTAGGTGATCTAAAGAGTTGTAAATGTAGTTCCACCTGCTTTATTTAGAAACTTCTTCAAGACCCTGTTTCCCAATCTACAGCTAAGTGTAAGGCCTTATCTGTAAAGGCCGAAACGAAAGAACTGTATTCTGAACATTTTGAACCAGTGCTTGCAGCTGGAACATTTCGGAAAGGCTTATAAAAATCATGGCAGTCTTGGAGGCAGCTGCAGACAACTACCAATCAGGGGCAGGAGAAAATGCCTTGTTTTTCTTAGTTCATTTCAGTGTCATGAACCAGATAGGTACCAAAGCAGGCCCTTCTTGCCAAAATGATTTATACTGAAGGTTTGTGATTTGGGGAAATGATTTTGTTGTCTTCTTGAAGACTCACCATAGCCTGGAGGGCAGTGTCTCCAGGGGCTGTGCCAGTTAGCACAGGATTTGAGAGGATCTGATGTATTACCAAATGCAAACCTTTGCCACTGCAGAAACCTTTCCTTGATACTACGTGCTCTTTTGATTCACATCATCCTATTCATATTGGTGCCTTGCTACTGACACTAAAGACTTTGTTCTGGTCCTTTGGTTTCTGTTGGAAAGCTGTCCCAAATTTTCATGTTCTTTTATACTAATGCTTGCCTACACCTTGTACTTTTCTGCACAGTCTAAACGTGTGTGTGTGTCTCTTTCTTAGGGGTGCGCTGTCATCCGCTACACGGCTCCATGGAGTATGATATTCTTCTCGGAGACCTTTGGCATGAGATCCCTCCAGACCCCAGCCAGACGACTCCTGGAGCTGCTCTTTGACTACAGCATTGAAAACAGACCTGTTCTTTTCCACGTTTTTAGCAATGGTGGTGCCATGGTGTACCGTTATGTTGTTGAGGCACTCCACACTCACAAGCCATTCAAGAACCTCAGAGTAGCAGGCACTATTTTTGATAGTGCACCTGGCAGAAGAAATTTAAAAGGAGGACTTCGTGCCTTGGCAACTGTTTTGGTATCCAAGAATGTGCTGCTCAAGTATTTCCTCTTATTTGCTTTCGCTACTACAGCTGTTGTGCTGCGGATCCTGCTGTACCCACTGACCCGCTTCATCCACGAGAGCCATTACGATGCCCTGCTGAAAGCACCCTCATGGTGGCCTGAGCTTTACCTCTATTCCCAAGCTGATGCCATCATCAAGGCCAGCGAAGTGAAGCAGATGGCTGATGCCAGGCAGCAGCTTGGTGTCTCTGTGAAAGCTGTAGACTTCTCGGATTCGGCTCATGTCAGCCACATGCGGGCATATCCCACCTATTACAGCAACCTCTGTGCGACTTTCCTGTCTGACTCTGTCAGGGCCTCACCTTGTTAGGAGTATAATGACCTCCAGTGTTTGCCTTTGCTTTACTCAGATGGGAAATGTCACCCCCTTTGCCTTTGTGGCTTTGAAGGGAGGAAAATCGTGACTTCTTAGCTGTTGTTGGGTTTGGATTTGTGGTTTTTATTTTTTTTTTCCTCACCATCTAAAAGTTTTAAAGCCTCCAGGCTGGCTTTTGGGCTAGTCACATTATAGCAGAAAGTAGATATAGATTAATTTAAAGTACTGAAAGTGAAATCCTAGCATGGTTGAAGTTGATGTGTTACAGATCAGAATTTGACAGAGTGTTATTTGTTTCTTCCTGTCTCCTATTGTTCTCTGCTTTTCATGTTGTCTCCTTGTCTTTGATGTCCAGTGTGCATGTTCTGTTGCCTTGTACAGACTTCACAATACAGCTCTTTCATCTCTGTTGTTTCTTTTGTCTCTGCTGTTTCTTTTATCTTGCAGTGAGCAAACAGAAGCAGCTCTGCAGGACTTTTATTTTGGTGCATCCAGCTCTTGTTATAGTCCTTGCTGGGGAAGAGGCCCAGAAAGCAAGTGTAAGGCCTGGAAAAGGTATATGGAAGGCACCACCACCAGATTGCCCTCTGGTCCCACTGAATGGCTGAGACAGAGCAGTCAAAGCTCTGATACTTGGTGAGGGCTGAAATGTTTGTAATAACTTTTGTGTTCTTCAACCAAAAGGTTTAAGTTAACCTTTTAAAATGTCTCATGAGTTTTGTTTCTCTTCCTTCCAGTCTTTTGTGTGTTCTCCCAAGTACTTTTGCTTTCTTGGAGAACTGCTCATTTTTTAGTGTGTGTCTTTGAACAGCCTGTATTGTGCATCTGGAAATAGAGGGAAACTGGCACAGCTGTAACCCAAAAGATCTCAGAAACAGAAAGGTGGAACTGGAGAGAAGAATGAAGCTGTCTCTTTGGTGCTGTGATTTATGCTGTGGGCTAGAAATGATATAAGAAACACCCAAATGACCATGAAATTCAATATTCCTGCATAATGTTCTCCTCAGATGATCAGTCTTTGCTGTCTATGCAGTGTGCACTAGTAATAGATGAAATTAATTCCTTCCACCTAATGAAAAAACAGCTCATTGCGCTGCACTTCAGTCATGTTTGGATTTGGGTTTTGTTGTTTATGTGACAGAGAAGTGGGGATAAAGACTGAGGAGAGCCTGCTAATACATATTAGTTGTGTCACAGCATTGCGATGGACAGGATTAGCCAACTTTAAATTCCCAGAGNGTATTAGTTGTGTCACAGCATTGCAAGCTAATAATGCGATGGACAGGATTAGCCAACTTTAAATTCCCAGAGACTGTCAGGACCAGGCTCTGGAGGGCTGTGATATGGCCTTTCTTGATCAAGGGCCTGCCCTCAAAAGGTAAGAGCATAAAAACACATGAGGATTTCTACAGATGTCTGCTGCCTGTAGGCTGCTGTGCTTGTCTTGCCCACCCTTAGGGTGCTGTCATCCACAATTACAGAGCACTCGCTGTTCAGAATTGAAGCACAGAGAGGGAGGTCTCTTGGGAAGCACCGAAATAATTTTGACGTTTAAAATAAAAACCTGGTGCCACACAGAAGGGGAAGCACAGGGTCAGGTGTGGTCAGTGGCTAGCAAACTGTTTTTAGCAGGCCAGTGTTGCAGCACTTATTTAAAGTGAAGAGTAATCCCATGTTGGGCACGGTTTTAAAGTGTGAACTGGGTGTATAGGATAGATGAGAATTAAACTTAAAAAGAACTGATGGCCTGGTCTGTCTTCAGTTACTTTAAAGCAAAAGCTGTCTGTAGGCACAGGAGCCCTTGTTGCTTGGGGGCCAGTCTTCTGTAGATGTGATCCTAGTTTCAGCTTCTCCTGTGAAATAGAAGTCCAGGCATGGTCCCCTATCCCCAGAAAGCCCATCAGAGGTCTCCCAGCTTTCTAAAAAGTAAGGCCCTGGTTTGTGGTGTCAGTGAGATGACTCCTGGGCTGTGACCTGTTTTACTGTCTGCCGGGAGAGTTGAGCTGGGTCTCCTGAGCATCCAGTCTGTTTGTAGTACTGCAAAAACTCTCAGGGAGCAGAGGTGATAAGAGTTGCTTAACTAGCACTTGCCCTCATGCTGGTTTCTCTGGGTTCAGTATTTACAGAACAGTTAAACACTCCATAATATACACCTCTGGATTAATACAGTTGTGCTGCTGCTGGGAATCTGCTGTTCTGTTTATTGCCATGGGCACTGAACTTCTGTTTAAGCAGTTTGCCTGTTGTGATGCGTGGCTGGCGGGAGCAGGAGTTAAACTATCTGTCCCTGTGCGATGGGATGGTGAAGAGCCTCACCCACCTCAGCTCCACCTTCTATCCACTTTCACCTGCCCACCAAGGATCACTGCTCCCTCAGCTCAGTCCAGCTCTGCTCCACTTTCTTACTTTCCAGGGCATTGGGCGGGGAGTGGTTGCTACCTGCTGGAGATCCCCAATCTGAGCTGCCCTGCACACAAGCAGGAACCTGCTCACAGGCGTTTCCACTGCTGCAAAACTGACTTGAAATTGAGGCCTAATTTGTGTATGCACATCTCTGAGAACAGAGGGGATCTTGAGCAAGCCACTGGGTTATAGAGGAAATCATCAGCACTGATCTTCTGTGTGGGTTTTGTTTACTGTATCCCAGCAAGTTTTAATTACAATTACGAGCAGTGTGTTAAGTGCATTGTGTGATATACTGCCCTCTTCTTTCCTGTACAGCATGTATGCTCAGCCCCCTTCTGCCCTCTGTTTCTGTTGCTTGTTATTTGAAACAGAAGGTTAATTACTTGGAGCCTGAAGGCACATGGCTAAGAACTGACCCGAATATTACTACTTTTTTTTTTAAGTGACAGCCTCAAACCCTAAATCAGGTTTGGGGCAGTCTGTGTCCTAAAGAGCTTCACCCTGGGCACTGAAAGCCAAAGGCTGGGATATCTTGACAGTTGCAGGTAAATCTCTGAGATGAACTCAGGATGCTGCATGTCCACACTTTGGAAGGAAAAATGTAGTATTCCTGGGCTTGTCCAGTGCATGAGGAGTGGGACGTGGCACCTGCAATCTCTGCCTGAAGAGCTCATAGTTTGTTCTCCAGCCATTGTGTGCAGACAGTGGAGCAGCACGAGCGAAACACCAGCAGTGGTGGAGGAGGAGGATGCTCAGGTGTCTGCTGTCACCATTGTGCATTTCCCAGGTAGGTTCATTTTGGAAGACTGCAAATTAACCTTTTCTCATCAACAAAATCCACTTGTGAGTGTTCCCTGTGAGAGAGCTGGCTGCAGTGATGATGTTACAGGAAGGTTTTAAAGAAGAAAAGCTGCTTAGTTAGTGGCCAGAGTGGTGGTGTGACTGGGCTGGAGGGTGGTTGTGCAGCCAGGGCACCTCATAGTGCTGGGAGAGGCTGTGGTGGGGACCTGGGTAGAGCAGAGGCACGATCCAGCCCCTTTTGGAGTCGGGGGGAGCACCTTGCAGCATGAGTAATTAAAACTAAGCCCCCGGGCAGAGACTGTCATGTGTCCATACCTAATAATGGTGTTTTAAAACAAGTCTGCTGTTACCTGGTTTTGTGTTGTGGAAATAAACCCTGTGTCTGCTGAGGCCCTGTCTGTGTACCTCTTGGGAACTTGTGGGCAGAGCTCTGCCACTGATGGAAAAGTGTGGATAGCTTGAGATGTAAAGAAGCATCTCCAGGTGCTTCTTCCTGGAAAGAGAAGGGGGAAGTGTGAGGCTAGTCTCTATCACAGTGGAGCAGGCAGCTGTGACAGCCTTCCCCACCGTGGAACGCTCGGGACTGTGATGGAGCAGTGCTCCACGAGGTGGCAGCAGGGTCCCTCTTTCTTGCGTGGCGAAATTCCTGGGCTAGGAGGCAAGCAGAGCAGATGTTGAAGACCTCAGCAATGTAGGTTCAGCCCTGTTTGTGAGCACCTGCAAAAAGTCCCCTCTCAAGGCAAGGGAAAAAGACCAACAGGAACAAACTCCAAAGGCAAGAAGTACATTTGTGAGTTAATATAGAACAGCATCCTGCCCTACAGCTGCCGGCCCCTGCCAGTCGTGCTAGAAGTGTTTCTCAGCTTTAATTGAACATTAAAACTGAAAGTCTAACAGCAGGAACAGCTTTATTGCCCTTCCTGTGTCTGCAAACCAGGTTGCACCACTTCCCTCTCTATCACCTAGATAGGACTATCTATTTTTAAAGCAAATCTATGCACTATCGGTGGTAAACAGACCATGCCCCCGCTCCTGGATATTTCACAAACTGACTGTGAGGCTCCCTTGGATTCCCTGTAGCTCCTAGCCCTGGGGAGGGAGCTGCTTAGCGCTGCTCTCTGAAAAGGCTGGCAGGACAGCCAGCATACAGGGCTGAAGGCTTGGAGGGCAGTTAGCAAACATGGTAGTATAAATGGGGGTTACAGCCACTGCCCGAACCACCCAATACAGCCTGCTGTACACTCTTTGCACCGGTCCTGCATCCAGCCCGGGTCATGGGCAAAGGAGGCACAGGCTCACCCAGCAGCTGCTTGGTCTGCCTGCCTGGCATCACTCGTCCCTTCCCTTTGAACTTGAGCCCTTGTCTCTACATCTCACATGCCTGCAAGCCTGCCCTAGTACCCCTGGCCTGCCTGAGCAGGGCTGGGGTGGACATAGATGTGGGTGGCATCCTTTGGTTACCCTCTCAAACCTACGGGGAGAACTGGGGCAGGGCAAGCTTGGGCAGCCCCTGCCCTCCCCGGGTGATGGATGACCTGACAATAGGGTATTGATAAGGAATTAACCTTGAGCCCTTCTTGCTTCAGTGTCAATAGAGCAGGAGCCAAGTACACAGGTTTGATTGGAAATCTGTGTTTGGCCTCTGCTGCCTCTGTGCCCATTGACGTACTGGAGAGACGAGAGGGCTGCGATCCACTCTGCTGCTCCTTCCCTGCCCCCTCGCCAGCCAGAACTCCCCTAGTGGGTCCCTCACGGCTCCCCCAGCCTCCCCCTGCTGGGCTTGATCATGGGCACCCAGTTCTGTGGGGCCGCAACAGCCTTTGTGCCCCACGCCTGACGTATAGGGGGCTGGGTACTAAGGCCTCCCCCGTCCCCCAAAGGGCCTGTGCCCATCCTGCTCCAGCCTCCACTCGGAGCAGTTTGTTTAATTAAGTGTTTTGCCTAATGGGATTGCCTAATTTCCATAACAAACTGGCGGGCTGTCATTAGGTGGGCTCCCTCATTCATTACTGTTAATTAGATATGGATCCCCCAGAAGGCGGCAGGGGGTGATGAACGAGGCCCCTGACACACGCTATTACGCATTAGCATTTTCTCAATACATCCGATACATCACGGCCCTCCGCTTCCTAAAGATATTTTAAATAAAATATTAGCAGCCTGCTGCGGGGTGTGTGGGGAGGGAGCGAGGGCGGGAGACGGTTCCCGCCCCTCGCCATCGCCTCGGGCCCCCTCTGGGCCGCGATCCTCTGCTGCTCCCTGCCCAATCCACCACCCTTTTCCCCGTCCCTGCCACCGCAGATGGGAAGAGGTCCCTGACATCCCTGCTGCCCCCACCCCAGCGGACACGGCTGTGGGGAGAGGTCTGAACGTACTCCATCGACCCGTCTGCAAGATGTTTGTAAACCAAGCGCGTCGGCGCCGGGCCCGAGGAGCCCAACCTCTTCCCGCCCCTCCCCGGCAGCTTCCCGGCCCCTGTTGTCAGGGGTAACCCTACACTGCGCTGCCGGCCCCTAATGCGGGACCTATAGATCTGTTGGGGCTGGGCGCCTCCTGCCCTCAACTAATGCAGCCGACGAGACTTCATTACAAGGGTGTCCCCTGGGGCGTGCCCTTTGCCCTGCCCTCCCGGCTCTACAGTTGGGGGACCCCGGTCGTAGTGAAGCAGAATGCATCACTGCAAGGGAGTGGACACCTGCCAAACCTCCTAGGGGGGCCTAGCAGGGGTCTCACCCCAGCACCTCTCTGCATCTGTCTCTGCATCTGTCCCTGCACCCTAAACAGGGCCAGGGCAGGCCCAGGGCTCTCCTTTGGGACATGACCCACATCCAGGGGCTGTGGGCTGCCCGGGCAGTGGAGTGTCTTCTCTCACCTGCAAGGGGAAACACAGAAAGGTGGAAAGCGCCCGAGAAGATTTATACTTGTTTAATTAATGTCAAATGTAGTTTACAAACGGGAGTGACAAGTACCTCTTTGTATAATATACACCGACACACAATCATCGACACACCGAAATATCGCTTTGTGCAACTGGGATTCTTTGGGCAAAGATAGGTAATTCCAATATTTTTTTTTTTCCTCTTTCTTTTTAACTCATTTAAACTCATTACAGAAGAGGGGAAGCAGCGGATACCTGTTACAAACCAGGATGCCTCTCTCCCCAGCCTTCCCCCTGCAGCCCCCCCCCACCCTTGAAAACAGGGGATGGATTTACAATTTAAACAACTAAACCAAACCAGAAAAATAACCCCCAAAACAAGGAACCAGTGACTAGTTACATATGGTTTTACACATATGTACATAGAACTCACAGCTGGTCCACAACACCAGCCAGAAAGCCTGGCTCCCACCTGGGACCTATTTCCAAGGAAGGGTGGGGTGACCTGCCCTCTCTCTCTTCCTGGCTGCCTCTCAACCCTACCCACTGCACCCTCTTTGATCCGATCTTTTGAGCCCCAGATGGGTGGCACTCACAACCCAGCCAATCCCTCCATCCTCAATTCTTTCCCCTTGACAAACCCAGACCCAAGCTCAGTGTAGTTGCTCTTCCTCTGGCTGAGTGCTGCCGGCTGGAGGGTTACCCAGCAGTGACACCCATTGCTGCAGCCCCTTCCCCTGCCTCCAGCCTCACCTGGGAGGCAGGACCCTCCCAGCATGCCTTGGCTCCCTCTGGACCCCAAGAGCTCTGCAGGGATGAGCTCCTGACTGGAAGAGGCTGCAACTCTCTGGTCTCAAGGGCCACTACAGTGCTATGAGCTTAAGAGAACTGGAAAACTCTCAAGAACTGGCCTATTTTGCCAAGATGCTTATAAAACACAGATCACTTAATCTGGTTTGGTGGCTTTTTTTTTATGGGTGCAGCAGGATCCTTCTGAAATCACTTGGGAGATGCTGAGGAGAGCAGCTGTGCTCTGCACAACAGCACCAAGCTCTGGACAGAGAAGTGGTGATGGAATCATCATCCCCCAGAGCATCCATCCTGCCTCCCCAGTCCTTCAGCCTCTGCAAATGCCCCAGAAGCACCTGGGGTTGGGGTCCCACCTCCAACCCTTCATCCGCCACCCTTTCCAGACTATCTTAGAATGCTCCAGCCATGTTGTGCTGCCAGGTGGGATCTGCTTGGCAGGACCTTCACCTCCCCACAGGAGTGGGGAATATGAGCTTCTCTATCTCCCTCTATTCTGTCATCTGGGAGCTGGCGTCCTGTGACTGCTTGGGGCAGGGCTGGGAGAAGTCAGCACACAGGCACACACATTCACCTTAGGAAATGGATCAGTATTTGTTTCTTGGGTCCTGAAAATAAAAGAAAAATCAACAAATAACCAGGTCAGATGGAAGCTTTGGTTAAGGCCGAGGATACAGGAGACAGGGACAAGCATGAGGGACTGCATGGAAGAAGCTGGCGCTGTTTGGAACCTCTGGCTCCAGCTGGAAGCATCTCTGCTCACTGCAGCCATTGGGCAATCCCTGGGGGTGGCTGTGGGGCCGAGACAGGACTGGCTTGATTCTCTGCCCCGGTGCCAAAACCTCTTTTGCAAAACACAGGCCCTAGAAGAGTGGGAGCTGGGGAAAGATGGCATGAGACAGGGCTTCGGCATCTTGGCTGGGCAGCACCAGGGCCCGCTGCAGCCAGCACTGGCTTTGGACAAAGTCACCAGGAAAGGCAATCCATCCCCTGGTATCTCTCTCTTTGCCCCCTGCTTCCCTGTGGGTACCAGCAGCAGGCACTGGGAGCAGCTCTGGCATCCTCAGCCAGCAAACGCTGCCCATGGGGGAGAACAGAAGGACCAGGCAGGGGTTACAGCCCTGGAGGAGGCAAGAAGGGATCAGTCAGACCCATGAGCAGGCACTGCTGGCCATGGAGGGGTCAGCACTCTGGCAGGTTGTCTCCCTCCAGCTCTGCTCTGTTTGGCCCTTCCTCAGCTGGGAAAGGCAAAGGGGGCTGAGCCAGATCCCCCCGGCAGGGAGTTAAAAGCTGTGTCTTTCCGGGGATAATGATTCTATTATAAATAGCCCCATTAGCTACAACTAATGACAAAAATCCACCTCCTCTACTCCCCATAAGTTCTGTAAGTTATGGGCAATGCTACAGCCATTACTAAAAGCTGTTAACTTCATATCTGAATGAGGAAATATACACCACAGAACATTAAACCATTTATATTATATATATGTATATATATACTTTTTTTTTTAAACTAATGACTTTAATGCCAAAACTTTGCTGAACCAAGAAAAATATGGGTTTAATGTTCTCTGCTCATTTTCTTTTTCTTTTTTTNATGTTTGAGTCTATCCCATTTATACACAACATTGTAAACATATATAATCTATATTACATGTGCTTCATTTCTGCCTGGGTGTGGGTTTTTTTTTTCCTCTCTCTTTTTTTTTTCCTTCTCTTTAAATCTTTTTTTTTTTTTTTAATCACTAGAACACCACAAAAAACCAAAACAGAGCCAACCAAACCAAACCAACCAAACAAAAAAAAAACCAACAACCCCAAACCAAAACAAGTAAGAACAAAACCAAAACAAAACTCCAACTGAACAAAGAACACAAGTTACAGGTTATTTAACATCTCTCTGTCAAGGGTCCCTTCCCCAGTCTCCTGGGGGCAGAGTGGTCAACAACGCAGTCCAAAGGAGGGCTCATGAGCCATCCACGATTCAAAGCCAGCTCCAGGGAATGGGTGGGTGGGGAATACTGGTTTTAAAAAAGGGGGGCTTCACAACAAAGGGTTTGGTTCTGCCCGCTGCAGATGCTGAAGGAGGTCTCAACAGGCGGGACCTAGGAGTCGAGGCTCCCCGCTGCTCCTGTATCCTCAAGTCCATGTCTGCAGTCTCTGGTTTGTTTCTCCTTTAAATTTTAAAACGTCTCTCTCTTTTTTTTTTTTTTTCTGTTGTTGCTGTCGTTCCTCTCCCCCCTTGGTGTCATGAGCTGAGCCGAGTAGCTGCATCTCGCCCTCCCACTGGGTCCTTCATAAGTAGATGCGCCGAAGGTCTCCAGGAGATGTGATGGTGTTACACTGGGGACAGAGCTTCTTGGCACCCTGCGACCAGCAGAGGAGACAAACAGTGTGAGAGAGTGAAGGAGAACAACTTATATGATCCTGCCCCTGGCCTAGGATCTTGGGGAGAATCACAGGAACTGGGGTACCAAGACCGCCTCCCCTTCAGGCAGGGCCAGGACATCCCCACAGCACCAACAAGCTGTGAGGAGGAGCCCTAACACCTTTCTTGCCTCCCCTTGTCCCACTCCACTCCTTGGCACAAGGCAGCTGGGTAGGCAGGAGCTGTGCACGAGAGTGAAACCCAGAGCCAAGGCATGTCACTAAACTCAGCACCTCTAGGGAGAAGAGTCTCAGC
Organism: Eubucco bourcierii; assembly: GCA_013396675.1. Lineage (NCBI taxonomy): Eukaryota > Metazoa > Chordata > Aves > Piciformes > Ramphastidae > Eubucco > Eubucco bourcierii. Next base: position 306,441 of record VWZE01010097.1, read on the forward strand.
AGATGCACTGGCCTAAGCCTCCTGTGTCCTGCTGTGTGGTCACCACTGACTGCTAGACAGATCTGTTCCCTTCTGCTTCCCTAGCTCACCTCCAGCTCTCAGTGAACCAGTTCACTGAAGAAGCAAAAAAACCAACCCAGCTGGAATTAAGTGGAGTTTTCAGCTGGAATGACTGAACTGATGCACAGCGGGGTTGGACTATTCCTTTCAGAGAACGATGTCAGGGACTGCCTTGGCCATCCTGCAAAAGTCCCACATCTGCCAGCATGAAGAAAACCCTTGTCCTGTCCCTCCACAGCTCACACACGACACTGTGGCGATGAGTCTGTTCTGCTGAGGTGAGCTGAAACCAGCAAACTGTGATATGAGCTGGGGCGAGGTAATGGGTGGCGGACAGGAACACTACATGAAATAAAACAAGGGCTGCTGTACCATCTGTCACCGAGCCTGACAGCAAGAGGGTGTTAATAAGCCTCAGAATCGGGGTCAACCTAAGCTGGTCATCATTAGATTGGCAGATGTGACAGACAGCTGATGGGAAAAACGACAAAAAGATGGCTCTGCTGCGAGGCAGCCTCCTGCCTGCAGCACCAGCAGCAGAGGCAATCGGGACGCCCTGGCTTCCAACGCCGAGCGCTGCCCCAGCGCAGCCTCCTGCTGCACAGGACTAAGCCAGGCTCTGCCCGAGTACCTCAGTTTCACTCGCTGCTGTCAGAGGGGCCTTTCCCACCCACTGCCCAGTATGACAAGGAAGCTGATGGGGATGCAGCATGCCATGTGAGAGCCTGATGGCTTGCACAGGGCTTCCTGGCAGAACTGAAGCCCTTTGGTGCTGGCTCTTCCTTAGCAGGGCTCATTTCAGTACCTGTAGCAGTGTGGTAGCTTGCAGGGCAGCACTGTGACCTGCCACACTGCTGCAGTGCTGCTGCCTGCATTTGGGTACATTATAGCAGAGAGGCTGACATTGCTGATTACAAAAGGCAAGCATCCTTATAAAAGGTCCTCTCTTCTCTATGACAACACCTGCAGAAACAGGACAGAGGCTTTCTCCCCTGGAAGCTCCTTACACCAAGAAGAATCTAGAGGAAAGAGCCCTAGGTACAGAACATTTACATGGGTGCAAGTAATTCACAAGGACACAGTTCCAAAATGTGTTGCTCTGCAGTATTGAGTACTACCAAAAAGCCACTGCAGACCAGCCTCAAATCAGCTCCCCCTCTGCTCCCAGTGCACATCACTCCTGGCAAAGATGGACTTTGCATGCTTGCTCAGCTTTGGACTTCTGAGCAATTAGGCTTTCATTTGATGCCCTTTGCTGTCAGCAGCTGAGCTCCTGTGCTGACACATGGGAACCATGGGCACTTGGATCTGAGATTTCAAACAGCCACACACAAAGTCCTGTTGAACCAGAGTTGAATGAAACTCAATACATCTTGGGAATCTCTCTTAGGAAGAGAGCAGACTAGCAGAAGGACAGACCCCTGGTGGGCTGGATGATACACCTAGCTCTGTTTGAGACTTTATCCCCTAACTGCTATGCCTGTTTACACTGTCAGCATACTGGGGCTGGGACCATCTCACTCTGCCTGTGTAATGCACTGGGCAGCACCACACACTGATCTTCATGGAGTGGACTTGGCATGCTGGATTCTGGAAAGAGCAAGCACAAGCCACACCTGTAAAAAAATGTTTAAAATCCCAATGAGATCAGAGACCAACTACAGTGGACTGTAACAGAGCATAGAACATGCCCCTTTACTTGTCCTTAAAAACAGAGCTCTGGTTCTGCAGCATCAGACAAGGGCAAGCTCTAACTCTGTATGTTGTAGTAAAAACTTTCTGCAGCAGCTACAAGAGATGGGAGAGAAAAATCTAACAATTCATCCCTTCTGACACCTTTAAAGCCATTGTGGGCCAGGCTACATGGCAGCACTTCAATGAGGGGCTTACTAATCTGGATGCTAATGTCACAGAACAACCTGTTTCAGCTGAGTCCTTGCTCTGGCCTGCATTGCCATGCAGTTGTTTGGTCCTCAGAAGTGCCTGTTGCATCTGATCGGCTGAGAAATTAATTCACAGAGTGTTGTCAAAGGGGCAGCAGTTGGCAGCTGCCCACGTGAGCTTACCTGTGTGCCCTGACAAGCAGAAGTGAACATGCATGGGGACTCTAAGGCATTCCAGAGGTGGCTACTGCACACACACCTATGTTCTCCTTCTCAGAATGGGCACGTCTTACTGGTAAGTTGCAAAAAAGCACCCAGCTGAGTACCTGGATTATGTAGCTCCGCAAAAGGCACCAAGGAGGGGCACCTTCTGCAGAACCAGTCCCTTGACCCATCAAATGCTTCACCCTGCCTTCAGTTTGGGGTGAAACATGAAGGAAAGTGCCTTCTGCCACCTAAACAGATGCCCACCCTACTCCTCAGTGCTCCTGTGCAATGCTAAGACTCACTCCAGCAGTCATTTTCTTTCTGCTCTGCTGCCGTTGGAGATGTCTGGCTGTCCATGGGTGTGGAGGCACACTGACCCCTCTTGAGTTCTCTTTTGCTAAAGCAAACCTCAGCTGCTGCCACCCACTGTCTTTCATCTTGTGCCCTGTTCTGGGATTTGGAGGTCAACTGAGACAGCTGCAGGCAGATGTGTGTGACTCTCAGCAAGGGCTATCTCCCTGACAGACTTAATAATTAAGCTCAATGTGGGAAATTCTGGAAGGACAGATTCCATGCAAAGCTACCCAGCCCAGGTCTCTCCAAAGGCTGTCAGGTGCACACTATTAAGCATAACTCCTACACACTCAGCCCACAGGATGGCAGAACAAGTCTGACTGAACTGACTGCAGCTTTGCTCCCCTCTTCTGTGGCAAAGTAAGATAAAGTATGCAAATCCTTCACACCACAGGGCAAGGGAAGTTGGGTGGACTTACCCTGCCCTACCACAGGATCTCTGTCCCAAAGACCTGCTTTCTGTACCACATGCTAATTAGATCCTTCTAAAGCGACTCTCTTGACCTAAGGCTAAGTAAGAGCTGCACGTGGACATCCAGGGCCAAGTTCTCATGTAGCTTGACCCATTTCCTGCAAAAGCTACATGACCACAGACTGGTTTAATGCAGTGATGGATGCTGCTTCACCTGTGTGTTGGAAGGGCAGCTGACCTGAAGCTTGGCTACACTGGGGGTGGAACCACAGCATCCTAGAGACCTTCAGCAGGCTGGCCTGAGTGCTTCACAGGCTGACTGCATGTCACATACCAGGCCCAGGTCTCTGGGTCTTCCTACCACTTATGCTCAGTATTAAACAGTTCAAGCAAAAAATAATGACTTTGGACCCTGGAGGCAGCCTTTTCCTTCTTTTTTTTATTAAACAAAACTGTCATCCTCTGCACACATCAGCATGTGTGTTAAATTCACAACTAAGTCCTGGTGTGCTTCTTTTTAGATCGCTTAGAACCTTGTTCCTTACATCTGACTTTTTGGGGTAGGTGTACAACATTTCTTGGCACTGCCACGTATGCTCTCCTCTCTTGTAGGGAGGCACATGAGCTTGTACACACACACACATGCTGGCACAGGCACAATGAGAAAGCTTTTGCTCTCCCACTGCTCACCTGCCAGCTGGGGTTACTAAACTTTTCCCTTGAAATAAAAATGCTGCGGAATAATAAGTCCCACCTGTCGGCCATTTCTTTCTTGCTGTTTTTTTTCCAGATCCTTCTGCTCCTTTCATCATAGCTTCATGGAAAAGCCTTGATCTGTTATAGCTGTGTGTGCTAGACTAAAGGCCACCTCAGCTTTTCCATTATAAACCCCAGTTTTGAGGGGTTTATAAAACTCTGCTGCACGAAGTTTGCTCCAGGGCTGTTACAAAGCAAAGAAAAGGGGCTGGAACCAGGATGGAGTTTATTTTTTCTCCTCCTTTCTTAATTAAAATTTGGCAAGTGATTGATCCACAATACAGGCTAATCACTTGGGGTAGTAGTTTGAAAAATACATTAACGAGAGCTGAGATGTTGAGAAGTCGTTAGGGCTCACATGGTGCCAGGAAGGATTGGGAGTTTTTGTCTTAAAGTTGCCTCTTAAAAAAAAAAATGGCATGACGCCTGCTATAAATTGGCTAAAGCAAGAAAACTCAAAAGGAAGGATTTAGGCACTTCCTGCTGTCCTGTGGGTCTAAAAATGGGCAATTTCCAAGCAGAACACACTAGCAGGCACAGAGGAGAGACACACACACACACACACACACACAGAGCAACTTTGCCTACTCAGTGTCTCTGTCAAACCTGGGCTCAAAGCTTGCCTATTTTATAGAAAGGAAAACCAAAGTCAAGAGATGACAGGAGGGACTTAGACCAAGAGCCAGTTTCTGACAGGAGAGGTGAACTCCAAGATCCAACTCCCAATCAAAGTGATAGCCTTCTCTCCCATCCATGCCTCTACACCAAGTGGCAGCTTCTCTGTAAATGCTAATCCCTAGAGAAGCAGCCATTGCCTCATTGCTGTTGTGGGGTAGCAGAGTTACAGCAATCAGGAGAACAACTTTTTTAGAGCCTCCCCAAAGGCTGGAGCTCACCACCATGAGTTGTTTGAGGCTAAAACTTTAATACATTAATAAATAACTGCACAACCTCATGTCAGATTGGGACACCATGAAGGATCAAGCATAGCAGTCTCTCTGCAGCTGTTGACTCAGGAGGTCCCCATGCTGCTGAAAGGACTAAGGAGTTGCCTAGAAGGATTTTTCTGTAACTTCATTGTTTCTTACAAAAATACTCAGCCTCTATGGGATACACGGTATTATAGCTCAGAGAAAGCATCAGGGATGTGGTAGTGTAATCTACAAAAGATACAAATGTCAACTGCAGAGTATACCTATCTATTGATGGATCCCCCTGGAAGCATGTACTGTGATGAAGAAAGCTTTTTAGAAGTAATTTTTTCCTCCTCTGGCAGTTGTTTACAAATAAGCCCAAGGCAGGCCAGCACAAGCCTGAGGTCAGCAAATACACACAGGAAATGCCAGATTTGTCTGTACAGGTGGTGGGGAAAACTCAGCAAACTACACCTGCTGAAATAAACCTGCTCTTTCAGCCCCTGCACCCACCAACAGCTCCACCACTGGCAAACAGTAGCCTGACTTGGCTTTTAACTCCATTTACTTCATAAGGAAGGATATGAGGGCTTGGGAGATCATAGACCTACAGCTCAGAGGCATGTCAAGAACTCACCAATGCACTCCCTCAGCAAGATCACCTTAATTGCTCCTGATGGACATTCATCAAACCTGTTTCTCCAAACTTCCAAGGATAGAGGGTCCAAACCTCCCCAGCAAAGCACTGCAGCAGGTTGCAAATATCTGTTGGTGGAACACACTTCTCAGGGAAGAAAAGTATGAATCTCAGCCACTAGCAGCCGTAGAGGCCCTCTTGGTTAATGGGGAAGGATAGAGAAGGGGCAGACAAACCTCATCCCAAGGGAGCCTCATCACCCAGTGAGACTCAGGGCTGCAGTCCAACAATCACCTAAGGACAGATACCCACCACAAGACGATGGACATTCAGGGAAATGGACCCCAGCTACCTCCTGCAGTTCAGACTAAACTTCCCTCCTGCAACACCATTCCCTCCTCTGTCTTTGAAGAACCTGAATGTGTTCTCAAGATTGCAAGGAAGTCACTCGAGGTTTGTGTCTCAGCTTCTGTGTGAAGCGCACATATCCACTAGCTCTCTGCTTGCAGGATGGATGACAGAGAAATATCACTGTGTTGGGTGTCCCGACTGGCCAGCAAGTAGGGAGTAGCAAGCATAATTGGTGTGGTTTAACACAGCGGTACAAAACTAGTGGACAAAGCCAGATGACCAACAGCTGGAAACCTAGGCACCATCACACAGCATCAAGCAACACATTCTTGTGCCTCTCTCCCTATCTCCATTCCTATCATGCCTACAACCACTGAGCTGCCCACCACATATTCCACACACAGTACACCTTTAGCCTGTGCTCTCTGAACCACGGTCCTCAGGTAGATTAGTTCTGTTCACAGAGCAAGTGGAAAGAGGGAAACCTGTCCAACTCATCATGTGCTGATGATGGGTGAAAGACAGTTTCTCTCTTTCTTCACAGGCACTCTGAGGAGGATGACCTAACCAAGCAGCTTCTCCTGGCACTGAGGCTAACTCAGCAAGTGCCACGATCTCGATTGTCTTTGGAATTTGACATAAAGTCCAAAAATCCGGAAGTCCAAAAATTTTATTTTCAGAAAGCCTAAGGTTCAACCCTCGTCAGTGCCCCTGACACCACCGAAGTCAGAGGACATTAGAGATGCTCAGATCATATCCTAGAAAGTGTGGAAACCTTAAACCTTTTAAAAACCACTTCACCTCCTCTGGTCTGTAGACAGATGTGAGCATCAAATTTCACTCTGTCTTCAATACGCTGCAGAGGTTTAGAAGTGCTCCCAGGCACTCCGAGCCTTCATTCCAGGGTCTTGTTCAATACACGGCCCTCCCTCTCTCCCTGTCAGACACACTCACACTCTAATTTAATATTAGATCTTGGCTGGGCACATAAACCCCAGGCACACAGGAGAAAAGGGACTTTTCACCAGCAGGGATGGCAGATCTCCAGAATGTTCAAAAGGGGCCGGAAGCCTGACACAACCCCCTTGCCCCAACTCCTATTAACTCCAACAAATTGTTTATTGCACAACAGAAGAAAAACGCTGCCCCTTTCCCTCAGCCAAGTCTTTCCATGTGTGCTGCACGCGCAGGCTCCCTCCTCCCGGCCCCGCTGGGGAGCCAGCTTTATGTCCAGGGAAAGGTAACAGCAGCCATTATTACACACACTATCCCACAGCTCCTCGCTTGTTAAAAAAAAACAAGAGTCTCTTTTGTGCCCGAAATAAAAGGAGATACCTTAATTAGAACAATGCAGGTTGGTGAGCATTAAACACTGAGCCCAGCTGCTGTATGCCATTAAATTCATAAAAAAGGAGGGGGGGAAGGAGGGCAGCCTTAACGAGATTACACACATTGACTTTGATCAAGACACAAAAGCACCAAGGCGTTCCAGGGTTTTTATTGCTGTCTTCGGGCTACATTTTAATGGTTACATTAGAAACATGCGAACACAGGCTGGGAGATTTTTTTTGAGACGGGAGAGGGAGTGCAAGCATGCCTTGTGAAAAGGCCTGGCTTAATAAATTGGGGGCTGCAGGGAGAGGCTAGGACTGGGGAACACATGAGTAGTCACTTATTAATTGCTTCCCCTATGCAAGTGCCAAATCCTAATATGATGTTTTGCTGGACAACTCCCATCCCGCCTGCCTGTCCGGCAGAAGAGCCATGTTCAGACTGCACACGGTCAGCTCCACCCTCACCTTTTAATGGAAGATAAGGAAGAGGGGAGATGGCTGCACCTCTGCAAGGGTAAATGCTATCCCCTGAGCACTTGGAGGTGGTGGTGGTGGGGTCCCCCCATTCCCAGGAACAGCTCTGACTGCTGTACATGAAACAAAGAGGCCTGACTGAAGTTGAACCAAATTGCTGCTCAATATAAGAACAGCCTGAAACTGGTGCCACAGATTTAGAAGATGACATGAGGCTGCTGGAAAGAGGAGAGGACAAAGACTTCAGAGTAAAGAAAGTTAAAAAGAAATCAGTGTTTCATCCTCTGCTTGTAGCACCTCTGAAAAACAAGATTACTCTTTGCTTAGCAAAGGTGGCAGAGCACATATTCATCCAAACACCTCACAGCTACATACCCACATATGTGTCTTTTACAACATGCTGCTAAAATGTTTACCAAAGCTTGTATAATCTAAATAGTGACAGGGTGCAGCTAAAGAGCTATAAAATACAGCCCAAGGGATAGCCAAGTTATTGAGTTGCTATTAGTACTCAAGCCCACAGGCACTTCACCATCCTGGTAACTTTTCTTGGACGAGACTTTTAAGAGGCAGGATTTAAAGGAGCGTGATCAGCTCTATCATAATTCCAAACACACAGCATGTTCTATAAAGTAGATTCTGTAATGTATTACAGGAACAGTTTTTAAGAGTGGTATTCCCTTACATTGTTTGCAATCCAACAGGGTATCATCTTGCTAATGGGAGAAATAGAAATCACAACCAACTAGGTTCTATTCCCCAACAGGAGCAAAAAGAAAGCTTGAAAATCAGCTGCATGGTGGACATTAAAAGCTGAATATAAAGTCCACAGTTTTAACACAGGAAAGAAAACACTTTATTTAGTAACACCCTGCATTTTAACCTGATGTCCTTTAATACCTGTATAAATGACTACTGCGCTGGGTGACCAATTTGCTGTTCAAGGTAGTCCCCAATCTTCCAAACTGAATGGTGTATGCCTGAAAACTACACAGTGCTGTTTCTAATCACCAGAAAAAATATAGATTCGTATTAATAAAAGCTCCTTTCCATATCCTCTACCCTGAAGATGATTCCTTTTGCTTCAGGGGAATATTAAGTTTCTCAGAAGCTACTCATTCCACAAAATCTCAGTGGATTTGACCTCCATTCTCACACTTCTCTGCATGGATGCCCCACAAGAAATTACTGTAAGGCAAGGTTGTCCCTTACACAAGCAATGGCTGTCCCCATGGCAGCAGGAAAGCAAGCAAGGGGTAGGACTGCACTTTGGTCATGATGACTCATGAAACTCACTCAGGTCAAAGCTAGAGTGGAGTGTTAAGCAGCAAGGCTTGGGAAGTCTGCATGCACAACACTCAGGTTGTTTAAAATAAAGCTAAAAGCACCTTTCCCTGTGGTGATTTAAAATAAAGCATCCTGTAAGAAAGCAAAAAGCCTGCAAGTCAGCAAGAAAGTAGCCAAGAGCCTCACCAGAGTCCGCAGCCAGCATTCTTCACAGTGCACATGCCAGCACTGAATGGAAGTCAGGGGCATTGTGTAGGAGTCCTGAGGAGAAGAAGCAAACAGGTTATTTCCACAGCAGGGTTCAGTGATTTTTTGGCTCCCAAACCCATCACAAAACTTCTCTTTGTGGGTTGCATCACCTTGTATTTTGCATAAAACAAACAAACAAACAAACAAACAAAACAACAAAAAAAAGCCAACCCACAACTCTTGTGCATTATCTAAATTCACATTTTGGTAATGTTTGTGTAGCAAAGGCAGAAAAGTCTCCCACAGTCCATTTTTCTGGCTTTCCAGAACTCCTGCTGGAAGCCCATAATCCACTCAAGTGGTGACCTGGCTCAGCACAGTTATCACAAGAGCATCTGAAGTTGCTGTGGCCACCTGCTATTATTCTCATCAAAAAGGTCACCAGATCATTCAAAAACCAGAGTCAGGCAGGGTAAGATTAACCCTTATCACAACTCTTAGCTCTGCAGGAACAGCTTAACTACATCTCAAGAATGCTGCTGCTATTCCAGTAGACATACTTTCTCTTGAGCATTTTCTATCATTGCTAAATAAACCTCTGGAAATCAGCAACAAGTTGTTCTCCCTTCTGTAGGATAAGAGATGGGGACTGCCCTCACATACCTACCAGTTGTGAGCTAGGAGAGAAACAGAGCATCATGCTGTAGCTAAGAGCGAGACAGAGCATCATGCCTTAAGCTGAAGTTGGAGAGGGAGCCCACGACTAAGCAGAATTTTCTCCTGCTATCAGTAGAATGAAAACCTATCAGGAGATGCAGAGATTTGCAGGTTGAAACCATCAGAGGGAGCTGCTGCCTTTCTTTAAGAAGGCCACGGCATCACCACAGAGCAAGAAGGACATGGACAACTTCTAATGCATGGACAGCATTCCTGTTTACATATCATACAGCGGGTCTCAGGTCACAGATTCTGCTCTCTATGTATGTACCAGGATACTGGTAGCTGGGGGTTTCTAGAGAAAGGCTGAAAGCCTTTCAGACTTTAGGCTTTTTTGCCCATGCTACAGATGGACAGCTACAAATGCCTGCAGAAGGAACCGTGCAGTGCACACAGAAATTCCAATTGCTAAGTGGACCTTCATTTAGAAGGCTAATTGGCGTATAAGGACAAAGATGAGTTCCCCCACTTCACCTGAAAGAGGAGAGAAGCTTCTCCTCTCCTCAGCAAAGATAACCAAGGCATTTCTGATTCATTACCACAAGTGGAGTGATACTCACCATGCAAATGAGACATTTATAGCGGTCCCCACGGGAAAGCTGCCTTTCTAACTCACGGACACGAGCCTTTAACGCTTCAAATGTTGTCACTGCAGAGTCTTCTGTAATTCTGCAAAAGATGATGGAGAGTAAGCACCACTGAGCACATGACATTATTAAGAGTCTGGGGGAAAAATTGCATCCCACAACAGGTACTGCACGTGAAATAGAACTATTTGAAGTAGTACATCCAGCTTGGAGTGAAGAAGAATTCCTCAAAGGGCCAGTGTAAATTCTTTGATGAGTCCTACTAAACGCTTCCAAACATAGCCCGACAGAACACAACAGGGCTGGAGTTGCCAGCTCCACACAGAGCACATTTACACAGCTTGCACTTTGGACCAGGTTCTGCATGCTGCTCTAAAGCTAGTGAGAAAACTTTCTGCAGGCAAGAGAAGCTGCTCTTCCCTGTACAGAATGGGGGTCTTTGTTGGCCATCAACCTTGTGAAACACAAAACCTGCTCATTACAGAGGATCAACACAGTGCTTTTATTTTGAGGAAACACCTATTTTTTTAGGTTCCTATGCTGGAAAAAAACAACCAAACAAAACAACAAAAGAGAAACCAAAAGCAATGGATGCTGTGCCAAGAGGGAGGCTATAAAAGTAGTTTTACAATCTCTGCTTTCCCATTTCCTAGGGTCATTTTTGATGGGCAGCATTATCTCTTTTGTCACAGAGGCACTGTGCTGAGGGTAGGTAAGTGGTTCTGCAAGGTTTCATGGTTCTGTGAGGCTGGAGAAAAGAGCAACTTGCCAGCCTAAAAGCAAGGGCAGACAGCAATGCTTAGCAAATGAGATGCAGGAGCATTACAGACAAGGATGTGTCACTCCACCACGCTACAAAATCTGATTTCTACACACTGCAGACATGGGGAGGGGCCCCCAGGTTTCCCCCAGAAATGGTTTAGAGTACTGCATTGAGACTAAGGCTCTCACTTCAGTGAAAAAAACAAACCAAGCCAGTAATTTTCACACGGCAATGAATTTCAGACCTATCTGAGCAGACTCCAGCTCAGAATCGTAAGAGCACCTTGCCACCAGAAGTTGTATCAATCACAAACAACATAACCCACACTTGTACCTACATGTTCTACCTTTTCAGAGGATAATTCATCAACAGGTGGCTAAAAGATGGATTTGGTGGAATTACCACAACCAATAAAGCGAGCTGCAATCTCAGCACTCCCACTGCACGCACAAGCTTACTCCTTTGTTCATTAGTCACTTGTCACTGGCACGCAGGGAGGGAACTGAGGTACCTCTCATGAGGTGATTCTGATGGCTTTTCTCAGGGCTCTGGAAACAGTCAGTCAAAAAGATGATGAGAGATTTTTTTTTAATTATAACATTTCAGAAGAAAGTGGAGCTGCAGGAGTCCATATGGCTAAGTACCAGTGTTCTAAGCTTCTCCAACTTCGCTCCTACCTTTGTACAGATCAGAGACTCTCTGCACGAGCTAACCCAGAAGAGACCTTCATCAGAAAGAGATTGGTTGCAAACTACACTTGCTAGGAAATGGTAACAATTTTAAGGTTGTGAAAAAGGCAAAGAAATACACATGCCCCTAGTGGGTGAGGACTGTCTGGGAACAGGGACACTGCAGATTCAAGTCTTAGTGTCAATAAATAGTCTCTGGAGCAAAATGAAAGAGCTTCATTACGAGACAGTGCTCTCTGTTGTGAAATACCCACTTGTTCCTACTCGTTGGTAGAAATTATTATTGTATTCCAGCTTGGGATCTCACCTTTAAGGAAGAATCACAGAATGGTTTAGGTTGGAAGTGACCTCAAAGATTATCTAGTTCCAACCCCCTGCCACAGACAGGGACACTTCTTATTACAATGGGTTGCTCAAGGCCTTATCTAACCTTGCTTTGAACATCTCCAGGGAGGAAGCAACCACAACCTCCCTGGGCAACCTGTTCTAGTGTTTCATCACTCTTGCTGTAAAGGACTTCTTCCTAAGAGACATTGGTGTTCTCAAAGAAAATATAGAAAGGTGTTAGTTTTGTTCAAGAAAGAAAGAAAATTATTTATTTATAGCTTGAAGACAACTGCTGGAGGAAAAAAATTGTTTCCCTTCCAGTCCGGCCCATCGACAAGCTGATGTTGGATGAAAGCTGCAGCTCCAATTTTTTTTGGTATCCATTCCTCCTTCCTGCACGCATAAAAGGCACTGGAAGTGTAAAGACAGTGAGTGTGGTTCCTGTCTAAAGCAGGTGGCAAGCGGAACCTCAACTCCTGCATCCCTATCCAGAGGAGGGCAGGCTACTCAGCAAGGAAAGGGAAAAGTTGATTCCCTGAGCAGATCAAAGCAAAGGTCAATTCATCCCCAGTCCCAGCCCAATAAGAGTCAGGAGCCTGAAAAGGGAAAATTTGCCACTGCAACAACTAGAGGAGATAGAAAATGGTTTGTTTATAGAAGTCTAAATGGCTGACCCCCATCGGCCAATTTCGGAAAGTCTCTGAGATAATCGCACCTGTCCAGTAATAAACGAATGAATCAGAAAAGGAGGCTGAATAGAGGCATAAGCAATAATGCTCAGAGGCTGCCTGATACAATAGGCAATCAATAGCAGGGCTGTAGATCAGGGTGCTAGTTAGCTGGAAAATTACCGCATCGCTGCGTGCGTCACGCTGTAGGGATCCTGGACAATCAATGTGGGAGGTATTGATTTAGTTATTATCACTTCATACGCTCCAGACATTGTTAAATATACATTTATTAACAAGACTGGGGTGCATTGGTATGAGAGGGAGCTTCAGCCACCGCAGTATCTCCTGGTGCTGATCAAATCTCAGCTGTGACAGACTTTAGACTCCATCTTCTCTCTGCCAAGTGTGCTCGGACAGATCCTGACGCACAGTGCAGTGCTGAAGATGCAGTTCCTACCTCACAAGAGAGAGGTTTTGGCCACGATCAACTATTTTGAGCTTCAGATTTCAGGGAAGCCTGTGGAGCAGCAGCGACCAGGGACATGGCGGCCAAGGGTCAACTCCGAGTGAGCGATAATTGCATGGTTGCTTCCAAAAAGCCAGAGGAAATGAGGTCAAGGGAAATAGGGAGAACATTAGTAAATAAAGGAAACTGCAACTACCTCCAGGGATGGAATAAAGACAAGAGTCACTTCCCATGTGTCTGACTCCCGAGGTGGCCAGCACACTTGGGACACATGCCATTCCATTTAGTGACATTTTACCGTCAACCTGCTGCTTGTATCCTAAAGATAAGCATCGCTTAGGACCAACTCTTCCTGCAGCAGCAATCTCGGGAACTCCCTCAGGCTTCCCTGTTGCGTGCACACCCTGTGTGTGCTTGCCTGGACACACTGGGAGCAGCTCAGGCAGTACTTTTACAGGGTAACGCTGGGGTGGAACAAGGGTCAGAAAGCCAAGTTTCATGGACAGGGCAAGGCTGTGTACAAGTTACCTTGCCAAGAGAGGCAGAGGGGATTATAGGGAAGAAGGAACTGGTTTGCACAGCCCTGCTTTGCCTTGACCTCATGCTGGATGTAGGAGGACTCTTTCAACAATTCTGTGCCCCAGTGCTCTGATTTGGGAGTGTTTGGGTAATGTCATTTATCTCTAGAGAGATCTGCTGAGCACAACTGCTGCCAAGAGCAATGTCTTGAGCCCCAGTGCTGGTGCTTCTCCAGCCATGTAGGCACAATATAACTTCACTGATAACTGAACTGGACCTATCAAAAAGGCACATCCATGCTATGCTCACTGTGGACAAAGGGAACTCGGAGCAAAAACATTTATATAAGAGCAAAGACATGAAGGGAGGTCTCCCTGTGGAGGAAGCTCAGTCTTGCTCTTCTCTCTAGACTGTGGTTAGCTCTACAACAATTTACCAGTCACAGCTGAGGATGCTGGGTACCAAGAAGCAGATCTATGAGACTGGGCAGGCAGTGGGAAATAGCTTTTAGTCTTTATGCCCACTGTGTGTCTTTCTACCATTCATAGCATTTTCCCCTGTGCACTGAAAATAAGAACAAACTTTCTTCCTCTAAGCAAAACCTTCCTCTGATCAAGTAAAAGATCAGAAAAAGGGCACAAAAGTACCATGGAATAGGAAAAAAGATCTATCTGTAGCTTTGAGTTGTTACTTAGCAATACCTCCCGGGAAATCTCCCCAGGGAATTGTCTGCCCCCATCTTTGCAAAAAAACTTTAGCCCAAACACTGGTTATTTGTCAAACATTAGCATGCATGTGATCTTTGTTTCTCCAAATTAAATCAAGCAATTCCTACCCACTGTCCCAGTGGGCAATCACAAGCAATTCCGTTAATTAAATTATCTCTGATTCTGCAGCTCTGGAATCTCTCAATTGACTAAGTCTGTGCTTTATCATCAACAAAATGCTGGACCAAAAAGGAAACAAAAAATGTTATGTCAAAGCGATTGGCTTCAGTTAACCCTTCCCAGCTGGATACTAAGAGTTGTTCAAGGAACTGTTGGACTGGAACGAGCCCAGGAGTGAGAGACACATACTAGAGAGATCAGTAGCAGCTGTTCACTTGTTTCTTTTCCATTGTACAGAAAAAAACAAAACAAAACAAAACACCATATCATCACTGCATCAAGCACCCTGCTTATTTCAGAGCAATGGAAAGATGCAAATTCTTAGCTGCTGAAGCAGCAGGAATCACCTCAAAGACCGGTAAGCCCCAGCGAACATTGCATCCTGCTGTACCCAGACCTCACCTGATGTACCCCGCTGTTGAGAGGAGTCTCTGTAAAACATTCAACTGGATATAAATTTTCCTTCCTTCATAAGTGGCCACACTGTACACAGCATTCCATAAATTTTTACAATTTCACTGTTTGTATGTACCTTGTAAAGAAGCTTAGCGCTGATTAAATGCAACACCAATAAAATTTCACGGGCTGCTTTTGACACTTGATATCCTGACCTTCTTCCCTCTCCCACATACGTTCATTTTTGTTTTCATATGCCTGTAAAAACACAGAGTGGTGGAGGGGAAAATGTACAGCACCACTGACAAACCTCAGAGTGATGTCTTTATTTTTAAACAAAGCCTGTATCTTCCCATGTCAGAGGTAGGGAACCTGATCCCAGCAGAACATACATGTCGTTCTCCTGCACCCAGGGCAGAGGGCAGGTCACTAGCAGCTTACATATCATAAATATTAGAAGCAGAGTAGTCGATGCTTTGAAAGTAGAGTCAAGCTAAAGAAAGATTCCAGCAGCAGAGAAATTGTTCCTGGCCATAGCCAATACGGCCACAGATGACAATTATCATAACCAGTGCTATGTTTCAGAAGAGAAAGCCTGCTGCAGTGCTTGCTTTGTGGGGCACAAATCTTTAAGACTTGATAAAGTAATCAAGAAAACGACCCCAACATCAGTGCACAATCATTGGATTGCAAGCCTTCTTTCATAGCCAATTTATGTTTGGGTGAGAGGGCAACTTTTTCAGAGAAGAGACCATGTTTTATTATCCTGTAACACGCTGCACATAGCTGCTGTGACGCCGGCAGCAGTGTGGAAGGGCAGAACACAACAGTGCTGCCCCGGCTCTCATTCATAGGTTGTCTTCAACAACTCCCTTGCCATCAGTTTCAAACACTTACTGAAAATAACCCTATGTTTTCTGGGATAAGAAGTGCTTCTGTTTTCAACCTGGTGAAAGAATCTGCCCTCTCTTCCAATTTAGCAAGCATCACCTGCAGCAAATGCTATCGCTAACGACACAGGGAATTTAATTTGGTAGAAGTGGGTGAGCAGTACTGAAGCCAGTAGGAGATACAGAGACATAAAAGCCTTTTGCACTCAGTGAGTGCAAGAACATAGCATAAAGCTAAAAAAAAAAAAAAAGAAAAAAAAAAAAAAGAGTTTGTTACTAACAAGTAAAACACTTAAACTGATAAGTAAGTTTTTAAAAAGAAAAGTCACAGGTGGTTTTAAAGGAAACAGACTCAGCTCCAGCACTTTCAGTATGTTAAGTCTGAAAGAAACCTAGCTTTAGGCATTGGTGGCAGATTGACTGTGAATCACCCCCGAACACGCAGGCTACCAGACTGGCACAGTGCACAGCAATTTTATTTCACTAGATGAGCTGGCTACAGCAGAAGGGTCCAGATCCCTAGCAGCAGAAAACTGCCCAGCAAAGCTCTTTGCAGTAGGGTTGTGTCAAATCACACCAAGTGAAGTATAAACGCTTGGTCTGTGAGAGAGTCAGTGCTAAAAGGAAATCTGTCAAGACATCAGTGCTTTAGGAGCTGGCTTCCCCTTTATTTAGCTACAAATCTCATTTATTTTATTTGTTTTCAGACTAACCTTCTTTAAAAAGGATGACTTACAATCCTGTAAAACATGGCCACATGTATGGAGGAAATTGGCAAGGATGCCAATTTATTGTCCTCTAGGAAATAAAAAAAACCAACCCCTCTTTCCTTGATTAATGTATGTTTTTGTATTGTAAGATATTAAAGAATGTTGCTTCACCTGTAATTATAGAGAATAGTTTATTTTGGCAAAGTGCCCTGGCTTCTGGTTGCCAAGTTATGAATAATGCAATGTTCCCCATTCTAATTTCCGTGTTCTAAGTTGTGAATTTGGAGCAGGGTGCATGCAAGGGCACACACACACAACGCCGAGGTTCTCTCAAGTCACAAGCGCCTCTATTTTATACTTGCTTGCACAACTTGTTAATGCCAGCATCTGCTTGCCAAATTCAGAGTTTGCTTCTGACTGATTTAATCTTGATGCAAACCAAAAATGTTGCTGTTTTTTTTTTTCTTCCCCCCCACAGAGGAATTATTTCTCTTACACTTGCATGCACCACCGCAACACCACTGAGGGGAGCTTACCGCTACAAGAAGGCGTTTTAAGCCGCATTTAGTAGGGACTTGGGTAAAGATTCCCTGAAGAATTTAACGACAGAAGAATTCATTATGCTTTCATATCTCCTCCGCCTCCATAACACAGAACCCAACAATGTCTTTACAGAAGCGGGAAGTAAATTCAGGCGCTGGCTCCTTCTCTCTCTCCTTTTTTTTTTGGCTTGTGTTTCGCTGGGACACATGTGCCCAGCCCCAATCAAAACAGAGACAGATGGCATCGCTGATCATTCAGAATGGAAGGAGCCTCGGAGTCAGCATGTTTAGATGCATTTGTAGGGCTATGCAGTATCTGCTGGCCACTGGGACTGATTTAAAAAGGCAGCTAGTGAAAGTCTGAGCTTGCGCCAAAATTTTAAATGTGCCATTTGAGCAATTATAGTTCGACATGAAAGCTGGGAGAAAGAATGCATGGGTCATTCTGATTTAGATTTAGAGACTATGTCCCCTGTTCCAAAGAGAAAATAAATGCAATCCCACTGCTTTACTGGAGCAGCTCTGGCTATAAAGGAGAAAGCCATGCTACAGACAAGTATCTTTCTGCAGTAAGGTTTTGTTGAGGCACCACAGGCTGAGTTAGAAAATGATTCTCTAAATAAAGTTCCTAAACAGAAATAATTGTACATCTACTGTCCTAATATCTCAGTTCACTTTTCAAAGGCATCCTTTATCTTGCTGACTCTGAATGCATTTGTATCAGATCTGTGAAGGTGTATCATGGTTGGTCTCTATCTTAATATAAGTGAGGGTCACAAAAGGCAGGTAGTAGAAAGGGAAAATGCAGGCCCTCTCTTGCCGAGGCACACCAGTTAGAGGTTCCAGCTTACTGAAACTTGCCTCCATCTATCCACATGTAAATGTGTTTGGTTTATAACCAAGTTCTATGTACAGCTACTCAGATATATTTTTCTACTGAAAGACTTACAGCAGCTGTAACCTGCCATCGTATTGTGGCCTGGAGGTGGTCTGGGATTACTGGTAACTTTGGCTGGATGATCAGGATGCAAAATTGTAAAATTTCCCTGAAGTGAAAAAGTAGTAGCAAATTCCTACTGGTGTCAGAAGGTTGCACATGCATCCAAAATTTGTGGTCAGCCTCTGTGCACAATGAAATGCCTTCTACTCCCATGGCCCACATCCAAAAGGCTGAAATAAACAGGAAATA
Source organism: Eubucco bourcierii (assembly GCA_013396675.1). Taxonomy (NCBI): domain Eukaryota; kingdom Metazoa; phylum Chordata; class Aves; order Piciformes; family Ramphastidae; genus Eubucco; species Eubucco bourcierii. The sequence goes on from VWZE01010097.1 coordinate 324,652, forward strand.
TCTATGCTACTACAGCAGCACTTGGATTCATCTGTAGCCTTTTAAGGGCTTTACTGTGGAGGTGATATGCTTTCCAGAACTTCCATTCATGACTGTTGATTGGAGGTATACAAGGACAGTGTGATAACACATTCTCCAGACAGCTTCCTATGACTGCTGCTGCCCCAGAACTTTTTACACTGTTGCTGTTTCCTTCACAGGGAAAGAAAGGATCAGAACTAGCATCATTTAAGGTAATCACAAGGCTATTAAAGGAGGCCACGGCACATTAGTGTCACATAACCAATTGTGGTCCAAGAGCTGGAAGAGGAAACCTGCAATGTAGAGGAGGGACAGGTCAGGAGCTGGCTACCTGAGGGTAAAGCACAAATGCTTATGCAACTGAGTAGGAAACAGCAGCTTTTTGCAGACAGAAACTGTCAAGAAGGAAGAAAGAAGTGAATGCAGAAATAGGATGAACTGCCTACAGTGGTGGGGAGCAAGTAGTTAGGACAAGCATCGATGCTGAAGCAAGGGCAAAAAAAGCAAAATTAACATGGCTATTAACTATGGTAATTAATTATTTGCTGTTACTGCTTCTGTAAAGGCAGTGCTGCATTCTGTGTTACAGAGGTGAAGAAGATATGAAAGCACAATGAATTCTTCTGCCTTTAAACTCTCTGAGACATCATCACCAAACTCCAACTAAAGGCAGCTTAACACTCCTTTATTGCAGGAATAAGTTTCCCTCAGCAGCACAGCAAGTGTGCATGCAAGTGTAAGAAAAATAACTACCCACTCCACAAGTTGTTTAGTGAGCAGTAATGCAAACTACTGTTGTTTTTTTTCCTTTAAATATTATTTCATATTTATACTTACTAAGTATAATCTAAGGAACGCATAGACTACCAAGAGCCGTAATTACAATTATCCTGTTGTCATACAGCAGCTGGCACAGCACAAACACTTCCTGAGCCCTGCCACAATAGCCACTAAGTGCCAAAGAAAGCAGTAGCCCCATTAATGCCAGCACACAGACAGCCTGCGCAGCCAGGGCTGCCCTTCAACAGATGTACGAGAGCAACAGCAAACCAGCAGTGGATGGGGCACAACACGATCCCTTTTCTGCTCTTCAAAAGAACATTTCCAACCAAACAGGGAATGAAGTCCACGTAAAAATAATTGTTACTTTTAGCTTGAGAGCATCTGAGTACCATAACAACATTTCCCAAACAAACAAACAAACAAACAAACAAACAAACAAAAACCCAAAGAAAAAGTCTCTGCCTCTTAATTCTTGCAGTGTAGGTAAGGGATGTGAATAAACAGTCACGTCCTCAAAATATTTTCAGAAGGAACACTGCAGGATCTACAATGCTCCACCAGAGACGTTGTTAAACACAACAGGCTAATTTTAGGGATGAGTCCTCTATCTGACAAGCTGCTCACACACCTAAGGGCAGAATTTGTCTGCTAGAAGGCAGCTGTTTGTGTTTTATAAGCTAAAGTTTCTCTTACCTATGGAATAACTCCAATATTTCACAGGGAATCATCATCCATCTAACTGAAGTACCCTCTAACGGACCATCAGCCTCATATCCCCTTTGAAATAGCACAGCTGAGCACTTGCTGGGCCACGATTTATTTTTTACCTTCTAAGACATCTTGCTAACTCTATAGCTCAACAGTGACAGTCGAATTTCACACTGCGATAGCCCCCCATTGATTTTTCATTGCCAGGAAGCAACTCCACAAATTAAAGTTAACAGCATTTCTGAAACTAAGGAGAAGGGAAAAAAAAAAAAAAAAAAAAGAATAAGGGGAAAAGAAGGGGCAAGCAAAGAGGCACAAATGGCAAGATGCCTAAATCCTGCCCCCAGCATAGGAGTAAAATTCCTTGCCATGATTTTTTTCACACCAGTTATGGCACAGGGATGCTACTGCCCCCTGAATCTGGCAGCCACCTTGGGCTTGCAGATGTTTCAGCACCAAAACATCACAGGTTCAACAGACATAAGAATATCTCTACACATGATGTCAAAATCTACCAAAAATTGCCCGAAGGAATAAGCATTTTACCAAAGGTTTTGGCACAGCTGCATTAAATGGAGATACCTCCTTCTCCCAGGTCTGAGCTCATATAGCCAGTCTGCTTCGCTGAGCTTCTTTAACCACCACCAGCCTGTGATGAGCCATGACTGACACAATTTCAGTTGGTGCAGTGGTTAATAACGTCCGAGACCGCTGTTGCCACATGGCAGCCTCAAGTGAACAATTAAAGGAGGGAGCAGAGTAAAGAAACACCTCGGCACTTTGCTTGTCATCGCCACAACACTGGGGATGAAGCAAAGCCAAAACCTCACTTCATAAAGAAATGGAGCATCTGCATATGAACTCTTCCAGCACTGACCACCACTAAACATTACAAGTACATGCTACATATTACTGAATTACTAAGTGGAGGGCCTAAAGTCTAATGAAGACAAAACTGGACACGAGCAGTGCAGCACAGCCCAGCAGCATTCCCTCAGTCTGGCTTTGACAACCTCATGCTTCAGTTCAGCTTCTCTCAAGTTTACACAAGCCGATCCGGGACTGGACTCATCAACAGCATCATGCTCTCTCTCAGCAAAGCACAAAGGGTTGGTTAATTTATGACTCAAGCTAATTTTTAAATACACTCTTTGCTGTATGACATTCTTGTCTCCCATCACAGCTTATTAACAACGTGATGCTATGTAGAAGGACTGTTTATCCTTCGGTGTGAATTCCCAACAGCTTCTGCTTCCCTCTGACACAGCAGCTTCAAGTGTGGCCCTTCCCTTTCAGGCCTCTGTTAATCCTCTGGATTCACACTCGCTCTGCTCCCACCTTGACCCATCTGCCTGGCAGCAGTGTCCCCATGACAGACGCTGCTACTTCTCCAACTGTTCTCACACGCTTGACCCTTTGCACAAGGACTCCAGCCTAAATTCTGTTTAGTTTTAACTGATGCTGCTTCCTATGTTGCTGCACACCAGATCTCCTCTGGAGCTGATGCTTTTGGAAGAATTAGACTGGAAAGAGGCAAAGTAGGGGGGGGAAGGGAAGGAAAGAGGAGACAGGAAAAATAAACACAATTGTTTTTTGTCTCTAAATCCCTCGTTTTAACCCAATGAGCATCTCATCCAATGAAGCATGATAAGCATGAAGTGTTATATAAAGAAGATAATTATAAAGGGATTTAATGCTTGGCAGGCTCAGATTGCAAGGTTTACAGCAGAGGTAGCAATACTTACTTAAACAGCCTTGTGTCCGGGTTTGCTATTATGCGGACAGTGCGGCTGGGGCCAAGCAGAATCAGAAACCAGATTTGTTTTAACAAAAAAAAACCCCAAACCAAAAACAACCAACAAAAATAAAGAGTACAGCCCCCTTCCCACTGAGGATGGCAGCTCCAGTCCCACCTCCTTCCACTTCTGTCCCATCCCTGATTAATGATGTTGTCTGCCTGATTTATGACCCACCCCGACAGATTAGAGTTTCCCTCTTCAACCTCACCCCCCGCTTCACCCCTCCAGAAGGCACAGCCACACTCTGCTGGAAATATTAGAGAATTATTAAATAAACATTCATACGTCATGTCTCTTCCCATACTGAGCTCATCGTAGTCAACGCTCAGCGGCCGGGCCCTGTTTGCTTTGGGGCTGACACCAAACAGCTGGAGTGATTCATGGAGAGGCTGGCTACAATGCTCTGTGCCATATATCATGCTCGCAGCGCTCCCTGCCCCGGCGGAGATAAACTGATCAACCACAACGGGCTGGAATGAATTTATGACAACACAAAATTGAGGAAAACAAATGGGAGGTGACCCAGTGGGCCACTAACCCAGACTCTCTCGCTGGCCTGCAATCTAGTCTGGTGGCAGAAAGCAAAATTGAACATTGGCACTCTGAATTAAGATGCTGGCTTTTAACCCCGGGGAACCTCGGTTTCAAAATGGCAACAGACCCTCGTGGGCAGGAGAGGGAGGAAGACTTGCTGTAGGGAAAGTGCTTTTTGCAGCTCTGTGTGTGACAGGCTGAGAGCACAACATTGGTGGAAGTGTCAGGGAGGGTGCCCGGACAATTAGGACCGGCTGCTCTCTCCAAGCAAAGCTGAATCCTGAGTCAAGGTAAAGGAGCACTGCTCTGGCTGAGCCTGTCTGATGAAGATGCCAGCCACTGTGGAGGTTGCGACTGGGCTCTTCAGTAGATGGGCAGAAGTGATAAAACACTCCCCCATAAGCATTCAGTATACCCCAGTGCATCTCTCAGACACCTCATGTCAGCAAGATTAGAAAAGCTCAGCAGGGATGAGACACTCTGCAGCACCGAGAAGGAGAGGTGAGACCGGTACCGCCTTCCTCATTACCTGTAGCTGACATCTGAAGTTCCGTGCAATGGAGATGAGGTGAACAGTAAGAAACCTGCCTGAGCTACCAAGGACCTGGCATGGCTGCAAAGAAGAGCTGGGAGTAGCATTTTATGTCGCATTACCTGTGGCTGCCTGAAGTTGAACACAATGTAGATGAGGTCAATCTGTTCAAGCTACTGAGGACCTGGCACAGGCCAAGGAGTGAGGCAACAAACACAGACTTACTCCTAACCCCATTTAGTTGTTCTATATGCAAAAGACTTCCATGCAATCTGAAGTTTAGTTTAAATCAACTTGCTCAAGCACAGAGCTTCAGCTGCATGTCAAAAGGAGGACTGCTTGTTGTACTGTATTAGTGGATGAAATAAAAACCCCAAAGAAACAAACCCACACCACTCTCCTTACCCAGACTTATTTTTGGAAGAGGGGAGGGAGCAGGAATGTCACTCTTATGAGAGAAGGATCAATATGTGGATCACTGCTAATTCTATTAGCAAGTGCTCTAAATGGAGAGCAGGCCTGACACAGGTGGTAGGCCATGTGCTTCTGGACAAGTTTTAAAATGCTAAATCAGAAGCTACACAGGGTTTAACATGCCAATCAATAATGCTCAGATTTAAAGGCAAAAATTAAAGTTACAGACAATGGAGTAAAGTGATGCTGCCAAAAACTTCCTGTAAGCACCACCCAAAACAAGAAAAATGAAACCAATTTAGCTTCAGATTAAGAAACAGGAACTAGAGATGAATCAATTTAGCCTATTGGGCTGGGTCGCCATATATCATGGCTCAGTAGCGGAGTGGGAAGCAGCCAGACAGTGTGAAACCCATCCCCCTCCTCTTCTGTAGGCTTCTAGCTCTGATCCCTGTTATCAGTTAATTTAACAAAGCCCCTCTACGCAGACAAGCACACAGAACATCCAAGATTCCTTAAATGGCAAGACAGAAACTATTTATCACCTGTGAATCTCAAAAGGAAAGGAGGATAGGGGCAAAAAAAGAAAAAAAAAAAGGCATCTAGGAATTCTCCACTGAGAACAGCATCTTGTTTTCTGAACATCAGTGAAATAAAGTGTCTTGAATAAAAAAAAAGCTCTCCCTGATACTTAAAAGAAAACAAACAAACAACAAAAAAAACCAAACATAATTTTTGAAAGACTCATCAAGACACTTATGGCATCTCCTGTGATTTCTGTTGGGTTTTCCTGACTTTTCACATGTTTTATGGACCTGGGGCAAGGTTACTGAGGAGCCAGATGTGTGCATGCACACATACACACTCTCTCCACTTCACAGTGGTGCTAGTATGAGAGTTGTTTGGAAAGGATTCCAGGATCCTTCAAAAGGTGCTAGCTAAAGCCTCTTTGATCAGATTATTAAAGCTATGTCAATTTTATCACTTGAGCTCAAGTGTTCTGGAAAATGTCAAATCCTTTCAGCTCCTGCAGTTTAAAGATTTTCAATAGGAGTGGATCTGGGAGGATGGAGGACTGCTGGGCTGACAGGTAGGAGACCCAAAGGGAAGCCAAGCAGTGGCCAAGACAGAGGCTGACAGATTAGAGCAGAATGGATGAGTCTTTGCCACCAAGACAGCACGCAATGAATGGTTGGCTCACTAAGGACAGAGCTACTTCTGCACTGACTTGGAAGCTCCTAGACTCAGTGGTTGTTTGCCAAAGTCTGCTCACTGAGAAGAGTCGACAGCCGACAGCCCACGTTTGGGACAAGCTAATAAAAAGCCTTGTAAAATGGAGAAGTGCTGAGACAGCAAAGCAGGGTTAAATTTCCCTCTGCAGCAGGGAGATTCCACAGTTAACCCCTGACTGTGAATATATGCTATGCCCAGGCTGTCGAAAGATCCTGAACTGTGCCAAGGACACAACCCCTCAAGCTGGGACTAGGGGCAGGAGGAGAACACACTAGATCAAAAAACTCAATCCTTTCTGTAAAGTCATCTTAACACTACCACCAGATTTTATTCCTCATCTCAAATTATCAGTGGGATCTCAGCCACAAAATGTAAATACTGTTTAAAATCCACAATTACCTCATTGCTTCCACCTCATTCAAGCCACTTGGTCTCTCACTTGATCTCGGGGCAACATTTTATATCAAGCAATAATCAACTTAAAAACACTGCGCCTTCCCACTTAATGCATCCCACGGCAGTAGTGCAGGGTCTGTAGTTTTAGGCTTGAATCATCCAATCTGCCTAAGCAGCAGATCACCCTAGCAGTGTATGGAAGGAGGCTGAGGATAGAGGTTGTCATTCAAATGCACAGTGCAGATAAAACCATTTGTTTCTGTCCTGGACTAGCCTGCGAGATATCCAGCAAGCAGAAAGGCATCAGAAAAGTAGATGCCCAGAAGTCCCTGCACTGTTGTATATTCAAACACTGGGACTTAAAACTTCCGAATGTACTTAAAAGCTGAAGGTAAAAAACTCATAGGTTGAGACATTATTAGCAACTGTACAAAGGTGAAATCTTGATTTTTAGTGAAAATAAATTCTCTCAGTGAGGATTCTGAAAAGTTACAGGGTTGTTGAGAATCCCTTTAGCTGGAGAGATGAATGGTAGAACATGCAGGTATCACAGAGAAAGCAGAGTAGAAACCACCTGAAGGACTGCCCTCAAAACCTAAGATGCAACAATAATGTAACTTCCCCACTAAAAGCAGAATCCCAGGATACACTGATAGAAGAAATTTCACAGGGGGAATAATAAATAAATCAAAGTACAACTTGACAAGCCAAATGCTTTTGTCTAGTTAGAGTGGGTTTGAATCTTCATCTCCTGTCTGAAGTCCCAGCTGTAGTCCAGACTGCTATGCACCACAAAACATATTTGAAACCCCCAGAATGTAGAAGGCATGCATATATCTACTCATTTATTTTTAAAAGAAGGCAACTTGCAGTGGAGAAGCCCTTTGCAAGTTCTGATCAGTTGCTTGTCACTGGGTTCTTGCCCGAGTGGGTGTCTGTGGGAGAGCTCCCCAAAAGCCCTCTGTGGAAATCAGGACACCAAGAACTCCAAGTCCAGGCTTCATGTCAGAGCACAACTTCACTTTGTAGTGGCAAAAGCTTCAAATATGCCTACCTTCAGACTAGTATTGCTTCTGGGAACACCAGATGGGACACTGTGGTCTCTTAAAACCAGAAAAATTAAAGATATCCATTTTGCACTCACTTTTCAATGTCACTGTTCTTACAGGTCTTCTGCATAGTCTCCTGTTTACTGCTTTCACCATTACTCGTTGAGGGCATTTCTGTTGAGACACAACAGACAAATTAGTAAGAGAACATTTGATCGCTGCAGTGAAATAGCCTAAGCAAGTTACAGTTTCAGAAGCAGAGGACCTCAATGAGTCATTTTCATGCTGATTCTCAGAAAGGGAGAGAAAAGACTGATGCTACGTGTCCCTGTCTGACAGAGAGGCCTTCTCTCTGGACAGCATCCGTCTGAGATTTGAGGTTGAAAATACAACCTCTGTCTTCTCCCACTTCATACTGACCCTTGTAGATGTACAAGTTGTTTAAGCCAGGATTTAATTCAGGTAGGTTTAAAATGTGGCTGCCACACCAAAGTGTACTTCTAGTAGGGTGGGTTCAGAGCAGCTCCACCCAGACCAGATCCCACTCCCAGTTTGTTCCTTTTCTGAGATCCCTCAGATACAGAGAGAGAAGAAAACATATGCCAGATAACTAGTAGAACAGAATGGTCTACTCATAGCTCTCCTAGTATTATTATCAGTCCCAGCATTAGAGAGCGTGTGAGATACCAGCAGGAGATGTGTCAGACAAAGTGTCCTGGGGCCAGACCCTGGGCTGTAAGTTCAGCACTGTGGCTTCAAGTAAAAGGTGTGAAGGAAAGAGTAAGTACCATCAGGGCTGCTTCCTCATCACCTACGTAGTTGTAGTTACTGAGGCTGAACACATATACAAGTGAGTGCTCCTGCATCACAGAAAATAAATGTGATTGCCTATCCCAGAGAAGAAAATGCCTGTGATAGATATCCTATGTTCTCCATTTAATCATGGTGCCCTTGGCAAAACTGGTTCTACCCACCCCCTTCTCCCACTGCAAGCAGTAATGTCTTGTAGGTACTTTCAAGGTTGGGAATGAAATGCCCAAAGCATTACAGTAACAGAACAGGGAACAAAATCATTGGGACAAGTCTCTTCAGGTCGCTGAGCTTCAGTTCCCTTCCTAAGGGAACCAGAGCAGCACTGCCCAGCTCTGGAAATGGATTTGGCATCTACAGCTGGAAAGCGCCAGGTTTTATTATTCTCATATTTCCACTAGGTTGCTGCTTACACTTCCAGTGCTGCTGGCATTAAATAAAAAAAACCCAAAAACCAGCAGTCAAATGAGTTTAACACTCCTCTCTCCCCTAATGCTATGAGCTTTCAAATAATGCACACAAAGGTAGAATTTTGGATTCAGTCCTTTGCTCTGATGTCTCAGCTACAGTCCATGAAGTAGCACAGATCCTAGAGTTCCCACTCTAAAGGCACATGCTTCAGAGCTCATCTGCAGGCTTTTCTTGCCATACAGAGGCCAGCAATGACAAGACCTACTCAACAGATGATGATATAAGTCTCTAGCATGCTCTTTTAAAGAAGGGAAGATAATAAGTAAAGAGTTGAAAAAAGCCCAAGCAACAAGTATCTGTATAGTTTAAACCCCCAGCAGCTGAACACCACCATCACACAGTCAAGCTCTGCTGGCTCCCTGTGCAATACAGTAGTTTGTCTTTTAGTGACACAACTGCAAGTCACTCCAACTCTTATCACCATACCAGTTAAGGCTGCATTTTTGAGAACAACCCCAACTGCCACTGAATACTGTACTGCAAAGATTGTGGGATTCTTTGTGCATATATATCTGCTGGTGCTTTATGACAGCATCTGTAACTATCACTTGCCTCATTACTGTCAATTAGAAGATACAGAGTATCTGCCTGTCCTCCCATAGCATGCAAACAAATACATTCTTTCAAGTCCACCACTCACCATCACTGGCCCATTTAGAAAACTCCGGTGTTATTCGAGTACTGGGTGTGCCACCACTAAAAGAGAAAAGGGCAGAATGCTCAAAGGTTGAACCTGGAAAATCTTGCTGCTCAAGAAAAGCTACTGCTTCCACCCACTACTTCTCTCAATACTTCTATCCATCAGTCTAGGCTTCAAATGTGAGCATTTGCCCTGCTGCAGGAGGTGCTTTTGTGCTACTCCACATTTCCACCAGTGTTCTCCCAACCTCTACTTCTAGCTGTGACCTCTGCTGAATCACACAGGGGTTGTGATGCTGACTGAAGGGCTGGGATTCAAACAGCACCTGTGACCTAAGGTTCATTTTTTGAATACACAATTTCAAAGATGAAAACCTTACTTGTGAACAAAAATCCTGTGTTGCAACAGCATCTCTCTTTAATAATACCTTTACACCTTCATAAGCCCCATCGTTTCCACCTGCCTATTTGAAGAACGGCAGCATTGAAGTACAGACAACTCCTAACCCTGTCCATTCTCTCTCTTAGTAACAGAGACCATAAGCAAAAGGAATGTTTCCTGTGTAGGTTGCACACTTGTGACTGCGTAACATGTTACCTCTATGAGCTGTGACAGTTGCACTCAAAAGGTAACACAGGCTTGCTGCTTCAGGACACTAGCTATGCTCCTGTATTTCCACAGAAACCTGCCAGAACTTCAAAGTGCTTGAACAAGCAACATCACCTCTTCTGTTTCAGAGACGGGCAAATCAGTCCAGGAGACATTTAAGGACCTTGCCCAAACTGCAAAACAATGCATTAAGTGCAAGTCAGATGAAAGAACTGGGTCTCCTGACCCCAGGTTCTCAGTCATCTCACCAAGCGCCAAGTGTTCACAGTCACTGAGAAGGGATACCCAAACACTCTGGTGTAATACCGCTGTCGTGGCTGTGAAGGAGCTTCAGCATCTTTGAGGCACTGCCTATGGACTAGCATGGTTAGCAAAGCATCAAAGGGACCAATGGTTTGGATCCAGTGTGGCAAACAGCGCTTTTCTACGGAGCGGAATCTAATTTTGCACTAGTGTTTGTGATGGGCTAAGCAGTAAGAAAACTTCATTTCACTGCTCTATCAATCACTTCAACCTTGACCTCACAGGACCACTCGGTGAAAGAGATAGAGGAGTAATTTAAGCCCTGTTTTATGCAGGGCAGAGGGCTTAGAAAGCAATCCTAGTTCCCTGTTAAGGCTCATTTTATTTGCCTGAAATGCTTCCCCAAGCACCCTGAACACTGGCTGCTTACATTCTCCACATATGTATGTGGGCAGAGCACAGATCCTGCCACGACCCTAGAGTTGAATGTAGAAGGATTAGTTTGCATATCCCACCACACATAATGGGATGCAATGAAATCATACCCTCGGTGCCAGACTCCTAACGTGCCAAACAAGATTTGGATAGCATCAGATTATACTAAGAGGATGCATTTCATTGTGAAGCAATATGATGCATCAGGCCTTACTTTCCCCATCACCAGCATTCACCTTCTGTTCAGCACTGTCCAGGCGGTAAGGTAGTTAAGGGATAGTGTTCAGGGAGGCTTTATGAGGCTGCACAGGTAGAAATTGAGATCCATCTGTCACACTGTGCTTCTTTTCAAGTCTCTCTTGTTGTGACCCTTGCACTCCAGTGAATGAGTAATTTCCACACATTTAGACTCCCCCGAAAGTAATGAAAACAAATTAGCAAGGCACAGGACTTACTTTAACACAGCACCTCGAAGCGCCTCCCTCTCTTTGGCTTCACCTGGTTCTTCCCCAGTGCAAGGGATAACGTCTGCCTCTGTGTACCTGAGCACAAGGAGTTAAGGAACATACAGCCTTGCTGTAGACAGTGAAAAGGTTTTTGAGATGGTCAGGACATTATCTGGGATACAGAACAAATTCATTCCAACTGGGAACACCTTGAGAGGGGCTGGTATCCATGGAGGGGACTGCTTTTAAACTCTGGGTTAAAGCTTTTGTATTTTTTTAAGTGAGAAGAAATGGGAAAGACTTCTGATAGCAATATGATGCCACAGTCACTTCTTCAACTTCTGCAAGCCTAACTTGCACAATTCTGCTATTTCTGTTTAAGGCACAGAGATCTTTTGTCAGGTAAGGGTTGGGGGGCTTCGGTCTTTGAGAATGATACAGATTTCAATAAAATCTAATTCTATAGCTATACATTCTCCCTCACCACAGCTAGAGTCAAGGTCTGCCTTGAATTTCTTCCTGATGGCTGTTACAGGTGCTGCAGCACAGAAGCCTGCTTACAGCTCTCCTGGTACAAAAAGCCTGGCTCCCAGACAAGGAAGTTCCCAAAAGCTGCCCTTAGTGATACTTCTGCCCATGATCTAAAGGAAAAAAAATAATTTAAAAAAAATCAGTAAATCAGTCCCTCTGAGGGGCAGATGAACAGTGCTTGAAATGTTTACTGCATAAACCCACTGAAAACAAAGGGATATCTTGTGGAAAATAAACTAATTTCATACCCATGAAGCAGGAAAAGCTATCCATATGGAAGAAACCTGGGTGGAAACAACAGATTGCTTATGAAACAGAACAGAGACACACTAACTTTGATCTCCTGCAATGTCTCCTAAAGATCTCACAAACCACAGCTGAAGCAGTGCTGCACCGAGATAAAGATTTCAAAGGGAGGAATGGGGAAATCTTTCCTAACTCATGCAATGCGGTAAATGGAAAAGGCAGTGTCATCTCCAGCAGGGCTGGACACAGGTTATCCACCACTACCCAGGGCAGTGCTGTATGAAAGCTAGCTGAAGGTGCCCCTCTATGTTCCCTCTCAGTAGGAGCCTTTCAGAAACGATACTGTGGTTTCCCGTATTCAAGTGTATCGTCGCCATCCACGTCCAGGTCTGCGTCGCTGTCTGGATTCTCCTTGCCGCTGCACATGATGAACCCAGAACCTGGAGAGAAACAAAACACACAGGGGTTTGAACTGGAGGTGATGTGTAGGAGATTTCCTAAGGATGATGCAAAAGCACCAGTCTGCAGGGTCTCCTTTCCTCTTAACGGCCTCATGAATTGGAGAGGTTCCACTGCCCAAACCAAATTTTCAGAGGAATGCTCAGAAAGCAGAGAAATCTTCCAACTTCCTGGATTTTATGCTCTGAAGTGTCCCTTCAACGATGAAAAGGGCAAGAAGAGTCTCCACTGCTTATTGGACCTGGAGGGGAACACCATAACTGAAGACGAGGAAAAGGCTGAGGTCCTGAATGCCTTCTTTGCCTCAATTTTCAACAGTGAGGAGGGAGGAGTTCAGGACAGGTGGACTCTTGAGCTGGGTGATGTGGTCGGGGAGCAGTGTGTTCCCCTGGAAATCCATGAGGAATTAGTTCAGGACCTGCTGAGCCACTTGGACACCCACAAGTCCATGGGACCTGATGGGATCCATCCTAGGGTGCTGAGAGAGCTGGCAGATGAGCTGGCCAAGCCACTCTCCATCATCTTCCACCAGTCCTGGCTCACAGGAGAGGTCCCTGACGATTGGAAACTGGCCAATGTGATCCCCATCCACAAGAAGGGACGGATGGAGGAACCTGGGAACTACAGGCCTGTCAGTCTGACCTCAGTGCCAGGGAAAATGATGGAGCAGTTTATCTTGGGGGCAATAACTGCACACCTGAAGGATGCCCAAGGGCTCAGGTCCAGCCAACATGGATTCAGGCAGGGCAGATCCTGCCTCTCCAACCTGATCTCCTTCTATGATCGGGTGACCCACCTGGTGGATGTGGGGAGGCCTGTGGATGTGGTCTACCTGGACTTCAGCAGGGCCTTTGACACTGTCCCCCACAGCAAACTGCTGGCTAAGCTGTCAGCTCGTGGCTTGGATGCCAACACTCTGCGCTGGGTTAGGAACTGGCTGGAGGGCCGAGCCCAGAGAGTGGTGGTGAATGGTGCCACATCCAGCTGGAGGCCAGTCACTAGTGGAGTGCCCCAGGGATCAGTGCTGGGCCCCATCCTCTTTAACATCTTCATTGATGATCTGGACGAGGGCATTGAGTCAGTCATCAGCAAGTTCGCAGATGACACCAAGCTGGGGGCTGATGTTGCTGGGTTGGAGGGCAGAAGGGCTCTGCAGCAGGACCTAGACCGCCTGGACAGATGGGCAGAGTCCAACGGGATGGCATTCAACAAGTCCAAGTGCCGGGTGCTGCACTTTGGCCACAACAACCCCATGCAGAGCTACAGGCTGGGGTCGGAGTGGCTGGAGAGCAGCCAAACAGAGAGAGATCTGGGGGTGCTGATTGACACCCGCCTGAACATGAGCCAGCAGTGTGCCCAGGTGGCCAAGAAGGCCAATGGCATCCTGGCCTGCATCAGGAATAGTGTGGCCAGCAGGAGCAGGGAGGTCATTCTCCCCTTGTACTCTGCACTGGTCAGGCCACACCTCGAGTACTGTGTCCAGTTCTGGGCCCCTCAATTTAGGAAGGACATTGAGGTGCTTGAACGTGTCCAGAGAAGGGCAACGAGGCTGGTGAGAGGCCTGGAGCACAAGCCCTATGAGGAGAGGCTGAGGGAGCTGGGACTGTTTAGCCTGGAGAAGAGGAGGCTCAGGGGGGACCTTATTGCTGTCTACAACTACCTGAAGGGTGGTTGTGGCCAGGAGGAGGTTACCTTCTTCTCTCAGGCAACCAGTGACAGAACAAGAGGACACAGTCTCAGGCTGCGCCAAGGCAAGTTTAGGCTGGAGGTGAGGAGGAAGTTCTTCACTGAGAGAGTAATTTGTCACTGGAATGGGCTGCCCAGGGAGGTGGTGGAGTCACCGTCCCTGGAGGCGTTCAAGGCACGTTTGGACATGGCACTTAGTGCCATGGTCTAGTCTTGAGGGCTGTGGTGATGGGTTGGACTTGATGATCTCTGAGGTCTCTTCCAACCCTTGCGATACTGTGATACTGTGATACTGTGAAAACCTAACATTCTTAAACCTTTGTCTCTCTGCACAAGTTACCTTAAAGTTGAAGGCACTAGAAGGGCCTCTTTTAAAGACAGGAAAAAAAAAAGCAGCAAAATAGGGAAGACTGATTTTTCATGGAAGTAGCACATAAACTACACTACTAGCAGGTAAGAGAAGGCCAGAAGAACATTTTGTCCTTAATTCAGATGCAAAGAGCAAGCAAATACTGAAGTAGAACGTGGAACACCCTCTTCATTTTTAAAAGCATTTAGTCACAGCTCAGATTTTTACAATATAAAATACTTAGGAATAGCAAATCTGTTACTAAGAGAAGAAAAAATAATAAATCAGACTCCACAGTCAGTTACAGCTACTTACAAGCACTTCTTATGTGAGCAAATTCCAGTGCAAGTCAACCAGAGTCCTTCCAATGGATCAGGTGTAAGCCCAGCCTCAACTCCAGCAGGAAGGAAGCATAAACTGTTCTTCCCCAAATGAAACTGTCTAATGACTGCCATCTTTTAACAATATATACATTTATTTTGGGTCTCAACCTTTTTTGTTGACTGTGTTACTGAATGTAACCAGGCTTCTTTTAACTGAATCTTTGCATAAACACCTACAGGATGAAAATCCAGATGGTATTTGCTGCCCAAGGTTTATGAATAGAAGAAAAAACTAAGGAAGTCACATGTTAACTCTGTAAGATTTAACTCTGGATAATGTTCTCTCCCATGAAATTGGAAATTAGGCAAAGATCATCTGACTCCTAGAGTGGTGGAAGGATCACATTCAATTCTGCAGCAGATCTAAGTTGTTTGGGGACATAAGCCATGCAGATGGAAATCTGCTCCACCCAGACAGCAGTCTTGAAAGTCTGGTTCACAGACAGAAGGTACCTGCTGGAGCCTGAAGGACATGACACACTCAGGTGGCTGGTGACTTAAGTCCATAGCTAGACCAGGGAGAACATCCCATCTGCAAACACCAGAAGAGTAAGGTAGACACAGCCTTGGTTTTGCAGAAATGCCCCAAAGAAGCTACATTTCTACACTGTGAGTGTGGTCCTAAATGTGAAGACAGGCTAAAATTCATGCAGAGGCACTGAGTATCAGGTGTATATGTGAAGAATGAGCACATCCCCAAGTATTAGGGTAACCTTTTCAGTGCTACAGATGTCTCAGTCTGTTCATCCCACTGGTTTCTTACCAGAACACTGAACACTTGTGCAGCCAGCAGCCAACTTGCACTTTCCCAGCCCAGCAAAGTGAGCTGTATTTCTAACAGCCTGCATCTGTGCAGAGAGCAGGGCAAGGTGAAGGCCTCATTTCCAAGGACATGCTGCAGACACAGCTCTTTACTGTCACTCTCTAAGAATGGATGCTCTCGCTGATTCATTAAGCCCCCAATAAAATTTGTTTATATGGATTTGATATTTCTCTTCCCTGAATATAAAGAAGGTCCTTAACGAGTGATAACTGTAGCTCGACAATGATTTTAAGACTAACCTTTCCCTAGAAGCATAAACTACCTTCTACTTCAAAGTAATTGCTAGCTTTAATTTTTAGCTGAGGGAACAAAACCGACATCGGTGATGCAGCATCCACAGCCTGCACCAGGAGCCATGCTTGCAGGTCAGTTCTGCAGTGCTGCTGCTGCAGTCCTCTTCCAGCAGATCCTTTAGAAAAAGTTTCACATACTGGCTGCATGCTGCCAGCCAACACATGTCACCAGCTGCCTTCTCTTGCTGCAATGGCTCATCTAGTAAATCCTGACTCCTTCAGTTCATCACAATGTTTGGGTGAAGATTTAGAGGAGTAAGAGAGACCTGTCAAAGAAGCTGGATAGTCTTTCAAAGCTGCCTTAGAAGTCACAGTGGGCAATAGGGTGGTAATTTACAGGCATGGCATTTAACCTCAGTAACACCATTCCCTGCACCTGGCATTACTTTAGCCCATCACTTCTCAGAGGCCATAAACTTTGGACACACAGGTCTTCATTTTTCTTGTAGCTGTGGGAAACATAAATCATGCAAAGCTGGAGCTGTGACTTGGCCAGTCCCAGAGGTGATCTGAATGTTAGCCAGACAATGAATACTTGGAGCGAGATGTCCAAAAGAGTGAAAATAAGTGGGACTGCTCCCCATGTCCCTCCTCCCCTGCAAGGATGCTGAGCACATAGCAAACATGCACCTTCCCATTAATTTTGTTTCCAAGTGACTCGAGCCAACTAGTGGTTTATGGATAGAGCTTAAGAAAGGAAGATTTGCTCTGATACAACTTACAAATATTAAGGCACCTTGACTTCAGAATCCTGGTGTCCTTGCTCTCAAAACCTTTCTGCTTAAGAAAATCCCTTCTAAATCTGAAAGGAAAATATTCCAGAGTTTTTACTGAAAAAAGCTCTGTAACAGGAACTACTGCTCTGCTAACAGAGTAACATCCTCTCTACACCATGAGGGCACAAGGGAAGGGTTCAGACAGTATGTGTGATGATGGCACACACACACTGTGATGATCTGAAACAGTATTTCAGTTAAAGAGGAAGGTATAGCAGAGAAGTGTATAAGGTTAAGATGAGGGGCAGGAGGAGGGCAAGTTTTCTGATCAGATGAGGACTCCCAGGCCAAAGCTTAAAGGAAGCTGCAACACAGTGATCCATCTCTCAGATTTTCACCAAATATGCTTTATTTTTTTTTTAATGTGACCAAATGCAATCTGTTGCAACATGGTAAAAAAACCTGATTCAGAAACTATATGCTAAACAAAGCAACCTCTGTGAACCCAGAAGAGACTCTAAATATAAGTTGCACTATCAGTTTTAGGCTTCAGAGGTTGCTTTAAAATAAAATAAAATAAAATAAAAAAAAAAAAGGTTTCCAATGTGAATCAAAATGTCCATAAACCCCAGTACTGCCACTGCATGGAATACAATACCAAAGAAGAGGATGCAAAGCTTGGCCCAGCATCACCTGTGGAGCAAGTAGTCTGCCACTGGCATCCTAATACCCTTTCATCTGCAGCAGGGATGAATTTTGAGGCCAGTTCCGGTGGGCTGGGGTTTGGTACCACAATTTCAACGTGAGCCTCCCTGTCTAACTTCCTGGGGTTGCTTCCATGAACAAATCCAGCAAAAACACCCACGCAGCTGTTCAAATATTTGACGTCTGAACTGCTTGACATTATTCATTCATCTCAGGCTCATTCAAACCAGATTTCTGGACAAGTGCTGTTATAAATGGATTAAGAGGACCACTAAATGCAAGGAAGGCCTGATAGGATCACACCTGCTTCTCACTAACTCAGCCCAAGTGTAAAGAGGACTCACAACTTCCAGCTCCTGTTGGCAGCATATGCTGCCATCCAGGAGCAGGGAAAATGTGAAATGGAGCAGAGGGTCTTGATCAGAGTAAAACTCCCTTTGCCACAGCATTGGTTTGGAAGTACTAGAGGAGAACGAGACCTTCCAGAATACCTCCTACCACTACATTCAAGTGATCTACAACTCAATAGCATGCACTGGGAACCAGGTTCCTCCAGAAGGCTCAGGTTCTGAGAGTCATGCTGTAATTCAAGGCCATCAACAACATTTCCTAGAGCAAACCTCTAAAGCTAGTGCTGCTATGCAGAGGTGAATGTCTGGGAGTAGGACTTCATCCCAACATGTTAACGAAATGAAATCTGACAACTGAATGTTAAGTTGCAAGTTTAACCTAGGAACTCTCAAGAGAGACAATCTGTTATTCACAGAAGCAGTTGCGCTCTTACAAGGAGAGTCATCCAAGGCCTAAGGAACATAATTCCACATGTGAATCTGAAAACACTGCTCTCACATGAAAAAAGAACAAACCAAAATGCAGACTCTCCTGTATCTTTCCCTTCCCCTGTTGAAGAATTTTTTGTTCCTGCTGTGCATGTGGAAGGACACAACCACTTGTCATATACTGCCAGCCTCAATACAATTAGCCTCCTGATGCTAAAGCAGAACAAACCCCTGACAGCCTTAATCCCAGCTGCCTCCTTAAGGTCCAGACAAACAGGACTGAGCAGGCAGGTCAGACACTGAGGCCATTAAGCAGAGAAAAAACAAAGTTACACCTCTGTCTCCAATCCCCATTGCTCTTGTAGCCAGGTGCTCTGACAAGCAATTCCAGCACCGGTATTGAGTGGCACCTCTATAAACCCTGTGACAGTTTGGGAGACAAACTCCCCCATCAATCAGAATGTACCTATCAAGATCACTTACCTAGAGCGCTCACCACCTTCCAGCACTATGTACACAGCTTTGCTTGGGCTGGCCGCAGAGCAGTCTGCCTGAGCACCAACTCAATGTAGTTTCTGAAAATTTCAGGCACCCTACACAAGCAAAGTGTTTCTGAAATACAGAGGTCTGAAAAACAGAAAAAGCATTTACATGCCTCTTTGCCAGGGCCAGGCTGCAGGCACTGGCAGACTACAGGAATCAGGTGAATTTGAAGTAGACCAGAAAATAGTTCCCACTGTCTTTCAGGTATCTAGCAACAGTGACTGGACATTAATCCCATCAGAAATACTTTTATTCCCCTTTCCGTAAGTTGGCAGAGTGCTTCTCCTAAGCCACCCCCTCTGACTTCTGAACTGCTTCTCAAATCTGACTTCCTTTGTGCAATTCCCTCGAACACTGAGCATCTCAACATCTCTCTAGGGAAGGGTGGTTCAACCGAAGATCGAGAGTCATTAACATGACACATAAGCAGACTCACAGAACAGATAAAAGGGTCTCACATCTGAGTCCCTCCTTCTCTCCATCACGTTCAGCAGCAGATGGTCAAAGTGACAACATATGCTGCTTCAGGTGCTGGCACCACTGCTGGCTTCAGTGCAGGCATGAGCTCACACAGAGTCTTGGGAGTAGAAAGCTAAGGCTAACAGATCAGTGTAGACCCAAACAACCACTGCCAAATTTCATCATCAAAGGTAGGAAAGCACAAACTTACTGTACCCCACCTCTGCTCCTCAACTTCTATTTGGGCAGATAAGTCAGTTTTGGGAGCCAGCTGTTCTGTATGCATTTCATTACCACTCCAAAGGAGACTGAGGAACCAAATTTAGATCTTTGCATTATTATTTGCACCACCATTATGAATGTAGCTACTAGATGCTGTTTACCTAGAGAATCAAACTCATTGGTATAACTGGTGCTTCTCCTGTTCGACCCCCAAGGAACAGGGGAGGGTCAAATTTATGTTGGAAAGATTCTAGAAATCCAGAATTCTGTGTAAGTTCTGTAAGTGTATCTGAATCCAAATCCATCTCAGGGGCACACAGCTCTACTGGGACCTGTTTTGGCTGGGAAGAGGCATTAATTCTGCTTGCAGGTAATTTACACGTGTTCAGGAAAGAAGAAAAAAAGCCTCCCGTAAATTTCCAGAACTGAAGCCTTTGCTAATTACACTCCTTGCAGTGACCCCCTTCTGCACAACCTCCCTTTCCAGCACGTTCACTCTATTTTCTTAACGAAATGTCACTCGTTGGCTTCTTGGAGAGTAAAAACAATGAAGGCAATAAAAGTAGTTTATGCAGACACACGGTCAGGCCTCACACACACTTCCCGAGAATGGCTCTAAACTGGGTTTATTTCATCAGCTGCTAAAGTATCCCAAACTAGTACTAAGAACACAAGGTGCCGTGGAAGCTGTTTTATTTTAAAAGGTGTTGGGGAAGACAGACAAAGCCATTAGATTCTTGAAAACAAGGCAGTGGCAGAGATGAGGCCATGCTGAGCAGCAGTCTTTGTGATCCATAACATCTCCTCATCCCCGTTTCTGGACAGCAAAACTGTTCTCTTGTTTTTTTCCTAGCACAAACAGGGATAGAATAGTTCTGGTGACTTTCCTAGCCTGTTGCAGGAAAAATGACATTCAGAGGCCATGAAAAGCTGCTTACAGGACAAGGGTTTCATTTCTCTGGAGACAGATCCATTTCAAGCAAAACAGTGATTTACCTGGAAAAGTGACAGACACCCAACCGTGCCATTACAATGTACACCTAAAATAGCAGATGCATCCGTCTGATGCCATCTATTAGCTCCCACAGAGGCACAAATGGGCTGCCAGAGACCTGACTGCTTACCAGCATCCTGGATGCTTACAATGATCTTTGCTAACAGATTAGAGGAACGGATGCCTTTAAAGAAAGGGGCTATATAATTTTATGACCATTAACATCATTTCACAGCAGCGTGCTGAACAAAGGGCAGGCAAGCTCTGCTGTACAGGGTAAGAGCCTGCTGCTGCAAGGCTCAGGGAAGAAGCTTCCCTTGCAGCACTGAGGAGTATTCCAGAGAGTTCTTTTATGTCTCTCCATAACCCACCCAGGTATAGGTTTGGGTTGCAGAAGGGAAAACGCACTTGGACCAAAGGTCTGATCTGGTGTGGCCATACATGCACAGCTGTATCCTCAAGCCGCGTGCCAGAGCGATGCACTAAGGTGAGAATGGTCTCATGTCTATCTCAAAGGCTGCCCTTCAGACTCCAAAGCTGAACTACAAAAGCAGCAGCAACAGCCACAGTCTTGGCAGCTACAGTTCGTTTTCCAGAGTCAGGGAAAGGTGGATCTGAAAGCTTTTGTTCCTCTGGGGAGAGGGTGGAAACAAACAAAAAAAGGAAGAGGGAGAATTAAAGTAATCTTGAATCACTAAGCAGATTCACATCACTGGATCAATAAGCAACACTGACAGGGATCACAGGAATGTCGCAACTTTGCCAATAATAAAGCAGCACAGCAGAGCTCGAAGGATGACTTTTCTAAGGCAGCAGAGCATGAAGCAGCAAGGCTGGTGAACAGCTGAAAGTGACACCCTGGCTTACAGTGGGCTGTTGCCAGTGGCAGGGCTCGATGCAGTTTGCTTTAAATAATGATGAGCAGAGAGATTGTATTTGTGGGGGAAAGGCAGCCAAGGACTGGAAAAAAGCAAGTGCTAAATTTCACAGGCCAAACCCATGTGCTCTTCCCCTCAAACGAATTCTTTTCTAGGTTGGAAAGAAGAAAGAAAAATCAGTGCTAATTTAATCAATTGATCAGCCTATTGATTGCAAAACTGGAGCTGCTAGTTAGCCATGTGCTGTAATGCCCTCAACTCTGAAACCACAAAACACACCATTGATTTCTTCACTTCCAGCTCCAAAACAAGAAATAAAGCTGGGCTTTCAGAAGAAAAGCGACTTCCTCATCCAGGGAGAAGGTGCAAGCAAAGAAGAGAGACCAAGAAACAGGGACAACTGCACCTTGTGAGGTTCAAACTGAAATTAGTTACAGATGCAGTCACAGTGTCTTGTGTAAACTCTATCGATTGGGTTGGCTGACAGTCTTGGGAGCCTCCATACTAGGACAATCAATCTGGCTGCAGTGTCACCTGCCACTTTGCTGAACAGTTGACAATGCAATTATCCAGTGTGGAGGCAGGGAGTTGGCGTGTGTCAAACGCAGTTAGCCACTTTCCGGGCACTACTCGATAATGCGTTTCACCGCCGAGCGTAAGAGACGACATGCGGCGACAGGAGCTGTTTAGAGCCATTGAGACCTGTGCTCCCTTTTTCCTTTAGAAAAATCTCACTGCCCCTGACTTAACAACTGTATTCTAAAATGCTATTAAAATAACGTCAATCAACTACTGTGTGCTTAAGGTTGAAGTCTGACTCAAGTGTCCGAGAAGTAGGTTGCAGTCCTAGCAAAACTGCAGACACTTAGGGAAAAAAATATAAATTATCAAGTGACTGTCCTAAAGCCTAGGACCAGAGCAGACAGACCACTGGAAAAATCGAATGCAGACAGCAGCTAAGCAAGTGCAGTGGGTGGGACAGGAAGATCTTACGCTACACATCTGAGATCTGGGAAGACTGAAGCTTAAAGGGATACTGTCAACCTGAAACTCATTCAATTCAAAATAAATTTAGTAGTTTCAGGTGCTCTACCTGCTCCCTTACTCCCCCTGCCAATATACATGGTGTTACAACTGCATTTGCTGTTTTAGTTTTTTCCTTCCCTCTGTTGCTGGGTGACAGATAATCCTTTTCCTCCCCCAAGTATGATATATAATACTATCAAATGGAGAGAATTCCCCTCCTGCCCACAGAAAATATTTTCCTGGGTAGCATTACGTAAATCAAACAGCAAGGTGGAGCTGATTGTGCTCCTTTCAGCTAATGTGTTCTGGCAGTCTGAGCATAAAAACTAGGCTCTTGCATTTTTACATGCATTGTTTACATGCATTCAAATGAATGAAAATATATTATCAACAACTGGGACTTTAAACAGTTACAAGCAAGTGGTTTTTTTTTCCTTCCAGTTAGTGATTTTTACTTAGCCCAGTCTCACTGATCACTTTCGTGTTTCCAAAATGAAGATGGTGCCATTCCTTGAAGTATAAGATAAACTTTAAACACAAGATATCTAGTCAAGCTGGTTTTTGTATGTCAAGGTAGGAATACTGGATTGTTTTCCTTTTTAAACCATGTACTATTCTCATCTGTTTTTATACAGTACAATATGCAAGAGACATTTATTAGCCGTAGAATCCCTCAAATTCCATATGTGGGGACAAACGATGGAGAAATAGTCAGCTACTGTCCATCTGATTACTGTATATAACATATGCAAACAGACCTGTTAGCATTTTCAGGTCAAGTGTAACCACGTGGACAAGTACTTGCACTCCAAGGAGAGAGGTGCAAACATTAAGGAGTGGTTGGGCTGCTCCATCAGCCCAGTACAAAATACCCTCCTTCTGCAACAGAGGGATTACCAGGATTACCACCATTTTACACAAGGGCTGAGGTAAGGCATATGAGTGCTCTGGGACCCAGCAGCCCTCTAAAGTGGGGGGATAAGGCATAAAAAAAGCACTTGAGAAACACAGAATTTGTAGATCTTGCCCACTTGGAAGCTTACATCAGGAAGAAGTGACCAGCGGAAGGTAGCAACCCAAATACAGGAAGACTGAAATACCAAGACTGAGAGGCTGGGAAGGATGCTCAGTTGTACAGACGCATTCACTTTAGAGACTAAGCAATGAGGGAAGCTGACACTGGAAATGTGACAGAGAAAGGCACTGAACTGAGCTCCTCCTAAGTGGAAGGAAGATTAAGAATTTCATTATGGCAGATTCCCTGTACTCTTACCACTGACTGCTCCTGCATCTAAGTTGAAGTTTGCTTTAGCCTGCCAGGGTAAAACAAATGAGTTCTGACTCATCTTCCCTGTTTCTGTGTAGATGATTCTATTTACTAAACCATTCTTCCAGAAGGTCTAAATACGCCAGCGACATCTTCTATTCCCCACACAGCCTCTTAGGAGAAGTCACACTTTCACCATTCAACTCAAATTCTTTTGCTGAATTGGAGTAGCTCAGTTTATTCCATCTTTTACTAGTACAATCTTAAATGCAGCCTGAACCTCCTGGCATGGAAAAATGGAAAGTCTCCTTGCCTACCGAAGCTTTCCCACATGACTCTTATTTTATTTGAAAAAACCAAGCTGCTAGGTGAGACTCTAGAGTAAGACTTTTCAGGCCTGTTGCAGGTTTGCTAATACCTTTGTAACACTAGAAGATGATGCAGCTCCATTCCTTGGGTTCCACATGTGCGTCAAACAGATTTTGCAGTTTGTTGCAAGTTGATGTTCACGAAACTCCACTTAGAAATAAAAATGGAGCTCTCTTCCGGGCAGCTACCAGACACAAGCAGTGTCACTGTGTTCACAAACACTTGGTGCTGAGGCAGAACTGAAAAACACCTGTTTAGATTTTGAGGACAGGATCTTACACCTGAAAGTATGTTTCCAATATGGCATGTATTTAGAAGAACGAATTGGAGGAGCACACAGTTATTTCCCCAGTGCTCTTTGCTTAACCAGTTAACCCATGCAGGACGAAGGATGGTTTACAGGATGTTCACAGGATTGTCGGGTTGGAAGGGACCCAAGGAGATCGAGTCAGAGCAGGACCATACAATCTAGCTCAGGTCACACAGGAACACATCCAGACAAGCCATGAAAGTCTCCAGAGAAGGAGACTCCACAACCTCTCTGGGCAGCTCGTTCCAGTGCTCTGTGACCCTTAGAGTAAGGAAGTTCCCCCTTGTGTTAAGGCGGAACCTCCTGCGCTGCAGCTTCCATCCATTGCTTCTTGTTCTGTTACAGGCAGCAAGGGAGAAGAGCCTGCCCCCACCTCCTGACCCCCAGCCCTCAGATATTTATAAACATTAATTAGATCCCCACTCAGTCTTTTTTTCTCCAGACTAAAAAAGCCCCAGGACCTTCAGCCTCTCCTCGTCAGGCAGTGTCCCAGTCCCCTAATCATCCTTGTAGCCCTCCGTTTGACTCTCTCGAGCAGATCCCTGTCTCTCTTAAACTGGGGAGCCCAAAGCTGAATGTAGTTTACATTTGCTGCTTGAACTGATGCACAATCTGATTCTGCAACGATGGAAAGGTGACAGTAGGACTGCAGCCATCTGCAGTAAACTTTTCAACATTTTAATACAGTCTCACTTTCCCAGGCAGTTGCCCTAATGGTACAGGACATGTGATACAATGCAGGTGGGCACCCAAGGATACTTCTAGTTTGTTAGTCTTTGCCAAATTTTGCTGCGCATATGCTAAGTCAGGCTGTTGTTTTCCCTTAAGACAACGTTAACAGACAGCTACAAACCCTCTGCTATCTTGGGAGGAGGGCAGCATGGAGAAATAAAGAGAAACTTCACAACTGAGTAATGTCTGCAGGTTCCTCCTTCTTTAAGAGTGTTGCAGTGTATCAGACAGATCCTTGCCACGTCAATCTTTCTCAGAACATACCCTTCCCTGAAAATGCCCTGCTTACCATTTTAACATTTTCAGAGTTTTTCTTCTGTCCTGTATTATTTCTGATGTAATTGATCTGCTGAAGGAAAAGAAACCCAGAAAAGCAGTAATGACTACTACTGTGGCTCTGGGCTACTGTGCCCAGAGGAAGGCTTTTGGGTGGAGGACCTGGAGGGGACAAGAGAACAGGCTGGGTAGAAAGAACTTCACTACATTTCTTCAATTCTTTCATATCTAAAGAGGACAGCAATCTCTGTTCTATCAGGCCGCACGGCTCGTGCTTTAAATGGTACTTGCTGCTAGCTTGCTTTCCCTGTCTCTGTCTCTCTCCCTTTGAAGCGGACTGGACAGCTTCCTCAAGCTGGCGTTATCACTCCCTCTAACCACTCTTGGCAGGCAATCTAATTCCCCCTGAAAAGGTCACCGCCATTTTAACTGCCTTTCAATCACATTAAGCACGCTGCCGCTCGTGCTCAGAGCACTGCGCCTGCAGCTCTCCTGACTGAGGTGCGATCGATAAACTGACATCCCGTCCCCCCACCCCATCTCCCCAACCGCTCCAGCCACCGCTTGCCACCTTCCCCTCTCCTGGACAAGCCACCTTCCCAGAATGGACGAAGACAGGCCCAGTGACAAAATCCTCTTCTCAAACCTGAAGCAGCAGAAGGAAGATGTTAACCTGGCCTTTACTAATCTTTGCCCCATCTGCCAAGGAACAGAAGGGTGTAAAGCATCACCCCCACTTTCCCTAGACCTACAGAGGGAGAGGCTTCACAGGACAGTTTGCTTAGGCACCGGTCCAGACACCTTTGAAGCTGTGTTACAAAGAACAAGCCTCCCTCAAGCTTCCCTGAATGCAATCATTACCGTTATCTCTCCCCCTGCGCTTCTTTTTTTTTGCAGTTACGAGTTATGTGTTCCACTCATCGATCCCTGTGTAAGACACTGTTTTAAGTCCTCTTGCCTTTTGACTGTGCTAAGCCGTTTAAGAGATGACAGCAGCTTCTATCAGTGCAGAGCTGATGTGATTCTTTTCAGATAAAGCACTTTTTTTCACTGCCCCCCCTCCTCTACCCTTCTTTCAAGTAAGAGACATACACACAAAAAGAGACACTGAATCTTTCAAAGGGAAAAAAAAACCTTTTGAACTTCCCTCAGGAATTCTTTAAAGGAATAACCTTAGAGTGTAAACACTGAGGGTAACGTGCATCCATTCTGAAGGGGAAAAGAAAAACTGCTACAAATATGCTGAGTGGTAAAAAAACCAACAAAAATCAACATCAGAGAGGGAGCCACTTGATGCTTTCACTGGCCAAGCCTTGTTGGCTTCCTAAACACAGAAACTTATTAGACAAAGATAGTATGAAATAATCCCCTGCAACAAAGAATGTCAGAGAGAGATGATTCAGAGACCTGGGGATAGATGGTTACTGAATGTTCATGTATTTCAAAAGAAATTTTAGTCTTCTGACACTCTGCTGAGATAAGGAAATATTTGATTATTATATCTGTATGGTTTTTCACTTTGAAGTACAAGCCTGACTTAAATAGCACTTGGTATTTCACACTGGTAGCCTTCTGTACCTATCCCAAGGAGAAGCAAGAACTCAACCACAATGAGTTACCTCAAGCAGGACCAAACCGAGTGGCTCCAGGTCCCACATAATTGCCCATAACCTTAAATTACATTCTGCATTATCCCCATTTCGGGTAAGCAAACTAAGTGGTAGCAAATGATGCTTTAAGAAGCCAAGAGGACAGTTAGAAGTAAGTAATTCCTGACTGAATGCGTTCACCAAACCAAACAACTTAAGAGGTAACACAATGACCTCTGCACCCCTCAGTTACAGCATATTTCTAAATGATGACATCATCTGTTCTCTCTACCTACTGCATCAAGTATGCAAAGTTGTGCAGAGCAGGATGTGCTATGGCTCTGCTTTGCAGCTGTAAAACCAAAGCAGAAGACAAAGAATTTCCACCTCCTAAGACAGTCCTTCAGCTGAGAGGAGCAATTCTTCCCCATGAGTGCTCTAGAAACAAGAGAACACCATTCGAGGAACCACATAAGTGACAGTTCCATCCTGTGATTGCTCCTAAGTATTAGGTCATCTTCCAGGAAACAGGGCTGCTTGTTTTCCTGATCTTTCTGTTTTCAAGAAGAAAAACCCCAAGATCTCCCAGTTTTACCCCACCTGAGAACTTGGCAGGATCTTTCATATAATCAGTAAGTAGTTTTCCTCACAATGAGGATGACATGAACTTTGCCTGTAAACCAAAAAGTGATAAAAAGCATCTGCCAATGACCTGTGTTATGTCACTGCTGTAATGCTGCCCAATGGTCTGTCTGACCAATTCACACAATACAGGATGGTCATCGTGTCCTGCTCCCACTTCACCCAGCTGTGACATCTCCTCAAAGCAACACACCAATAAAACTGAAATTAATGAGACATACAGACATCTATTTTCCCCTCTGGTTTTATGTATTTTCCCATGTCATCTCTTTAGACACTGGTGACATTCCTGTAGCCTGGCAAAGGCTGTCTGGCATTATAAAAGGCCTTCGATTTCCACTTCACTGCTGCTCCTCAGTAAAGGGAACAGAGCCAAACACAAAGCCTCGGGTGACAGGGGTTAACGAGGGCCTTGCCAACTCTAGATAAAGCAGTTCTAAGCATTGGAAAGCATCTCCAAAACGTTATGCTGTGCCTCAGGGTTATAAATTAATAATTTTGTCCCTAAAGTAAAGCAAGAATCAACACTGGCTGAGAAAGGGAAAAAGACAAGTCACCTTAAGGCTACCTGGGAGCACACAAATAAGCCCTGACTGATGGAGATCTCTAAATGCCAGCAGCCAGAGACAATACAAGATCCACGAATGAATGCAAGAAAAAGTGTAACTTGCCTAATAAGAAATATGGTTGGCCAACTATGGGAGATCATTCCAGCTTTGCCCTGTCTTCTCAGATTTTACAGACGCTTCTTGTGCAGAGTAGGTAACTATCCTGCAGATATCCTCTGATCATCCCAAAGTACAAGGTAGAAAGGTGGTCTCAAGAAGTTGCAGCGTTTAGGGATGAGGACACCTCCCTACAGGAATATGGCACATGCTGATCCCAACTACCAGCACAGGCATACTCCAGAGGGGGAAAGGACAGGGAGAAATGCATTCACGAGAGACTTGCCAGCTACTCTGGGGATGAAATTTCTTAAGTGTCTCTGCCAACAAAAAGCTGTTCCTCACCAAATACTACAGTTTCCTTGCATGTGCTTGCAAGCTGACCTACAGAAACCTTTCATCCAGTACCACAAAAGGAAGGAGTCTAATCCAAAAGTCTTCTCATAAGAGTAACTATGGAGAGTTTTAGAACTGCACCTAACTGTGCCCTACGCTTCTCCTACCCTTCCAGTCCTGCACTGAGTATGCTCATGTAACTGAATACTCCTGATCGTGTCATGAAGATCTAAAAAAGGAAAGAAGAGACAGACCTCATATTTCCTGATGGAACCAAGGTTATTTCCAAGTATGAAACAAAGAAGTACCTGTCCACGTATGTGCAGCCATCTAGCAGAGGTTATAGCCCTGACTGATGCTAGAGTCTAACTCGTGCTGGCAGCTGATCCATATAACACAAACTAAAGCATTTGAGAACTCTTTAAAATAGCAAAGAAAATGCAACATGGACCAAGTACTTTGCATTTACACATCCCAATCACATCAGTTACACATATTTTGTCTGCCTGAAGCCACATCTCAAAGAGGGTTTCCATATGACTGAAACAATATGAAAAGTTCACATTACAATTAATTGAGAACTGAAAACCAACTAGTGATGTTAACTAAGTTAAGGTAGCATAATGCCCACACCAAAGGAAGTAGCACCAAAAGCAGCAGAAGATTCATACTCGGGTGTCCAGTGGGGGTGAAGGTGTTCAGTAGGGATGAAGAAAGAAATTAGACATGCACAAAAAGAGGCAGAAATGAACTGAGTAGCTTTTGCTAATCAGGACTAGCAGTGACAACAATAGAGGCACTCAAATATGCTTCCCCGCTACAGACTGTGGTGACTATACTACATAAACACAGTCTAAGGCCCTGGATGGGCTCTTCAGACCTCTTCCTGGAATTGTGTAGAGATGTAACTCTGAGCAGGTACAAAAAAAGTTATGGCAGGTAAGGCTACAGACACAGGAAGCAGCAGTGTGATCTTTGCTGGGTAGCCTTTAAAACCCAGAAAAGCTGCTCTTTCACCTCTGCAGTCCAGATCATCTGCTCTGCTACAAACCAGCTACAATTTAATTTCAGAGGAAAGCAGGAGCAGATCAGTAGTGCCAGTCTGTCACTAAGCACACTGTTGGCTTTTAAGTACAACTTCCTTACAGAGAAGCTTTTCTCCTTGAGATATTTAAAATGAAAATCCCAAGCTGATACAAGAAGACATCACATCCCATCCTCTTTACTGAATGGAGGGAGCCAGCATTCCCACTCCCTCATTAGGCATGCGCTACGTGGATTGCTTGTGAGAAACTCTGCTTAGTGCCAGAAGTTCATGCCAACAAACAGTTTAGTAAATCCTCCTCTTTGAGGCCAAAGGGCTGAATGTAAGAAAGGGGCCAGGTTTCTAGCTAAAATTACATTCACCAATAAAGCTCACGTGAGGTCAAATTTTGCCATAATTCACTCTCTCCCCAGTAACCGATTTCCCTGTCACTGGGTAAGGAGCAAAAGAAGGAGGAAAAATAAAATGTGTTTGTCTGAGAGCCCTAAGGGCTTGCAGTGCTAGAGGCTCAGAGCAGGTTCCTGGATTCTCATTTATCAACCTTAAAAGGGATGGAGTGATAAATGCACAACTGGCCTTTTAATATTTTATGCAGGTGCTAAAGCGACTTAGCTGTCACCTCCAATACATCACCAGAGGCTGATACACCAGCTTTCGTCACTCCAGGCTGGGAATTTTTACAATTTCATTTCTATTTCCCTCTCTTCACATATTTCCATGTATTTCTTACTATGTGTAACATACAAGAAGCTATTTTCCCTGAATGATCTGCCCCCTCTACTCATTCCTCCTCATTCCCTCTTCAGGCACATTTCTTGAGGAAGAAGTAGCGACACACTTTTGTTAGAGACTTGCGCAAATTTTGACTCTCATCATTCCAGAGAGGCAGAAAACTGAAATTACTTCACATTCAGGCCTTTGTGAAAATCCCTCACTTTAAAGATAGGCAACAATCAACTCCACAGCAGAATGATGTACAAGGGCCCCCAAACCACCGGCGCACCTCTGAATCCTCCCTCCAGGAGAGTAGTAGCCCGTATCCTCTTCTGCCCGCACCACTCGTACTCTTCAAAGCGGTTGCCGTTCTCATTCTCGATGTCCACAGAGTCATCCTCAGTCATGCATGAACCTTCTCTCTGCACAGGGTAAAGCAGGGGCAGAGCATTGAGATGCATGGAATAGCTCTTTGGAGTTAGTAACTCATGGTGGAATGGGAAAGAAATGCTAGACTGTTCCCAGGACAGCTAAGCATAGAAGGGACAGCAGCATCTATTCCCGCTTCCATTTCCAGGGATCTAAATCTAGAAGTACGTGGGTGCTGGGAGAACTTAGAATCATAGAATGGTAAGGTTGGAAGGGACCTCAAGGATCATCTAGTTCCAACCCCCTGCCATAGGCAGGGACACCTCCCACTAGTACAGGTTACTCAAGGCCTCATCCAATCTGGCCTTGAACACATCCAGGGAGGGAACATCCACAACTTGACAACCTGAAGATCAAAACAAGTTGCAAGGTTCCTAATTTTTACACATGGAAATGTGGCTGGCTCCTACAACAAAGCTGGTGTGCATTTCAACATGCATTCCCCAGCCTTGCATGCACAATTCCCCTATTATGTAAACCACAGATTCTTTTGGCTCCTAGCAGGAATGTTCTCCTAGAACGTATCACTAACCCAAAGACACCTCTCTTCACACCATGCATCTCCTGAGGAAACAAGAATGACTTTGTTATCATTTCTATTGTGGGTTTTTCCTAAGAAGCAAACATAGAGAGCCCTACGAGACAACTCTCTCCCTCCCCTAGGTCTTGTTCCTCCTTCTTTCTTGCTGTCACTGGGACGGAAAGCAAGAGAATGGTTCTGCCCAAATGCACTTCCTGGAGTAAGATGGTCATGCAACATTTATGAATGCCAGTCTGCTACAAAAGAATACAACAAAAATAATTCTAATGCTGTCAAAGGCAGAGATCAGAAAGAACTCTTCCTGCTTTGCCACGCAGAAAGCATGAAGCCCTAAAAAAGGCTTCATAAACTTCAACAGCTCTACCTTCACAGTCTACAACTTAAGACTTCAATAACAGTGAAAAGGTCCATGAAGTAGAGTTACTAATGCAACACAGGAGAAAAATCTAAAAGAATCCATCTTCCAAGACAAAGAGAAGTGACTCCAGATCTTAGGGATACAGTTAGCACTGCCTGCAAGCTCAGCGATGTTAGTTTTTGCCCCATGTTAGGTCAACTGCAGCAAAGCCGGGAGTAGGGAGAAGGGAATGGCAGCTGGCAATCCTGCTGCGCCTCTACCTTTGCAAGGCATTGTTCCACATGCCTACTCATCTCCTCCTCGGATCCTGACAGGGGTCGGCTGCAGAGGGGACATACCTGCCCTTCGTCTTGCTTCCTCCGTTTCATTTTTCCAATCCGAGCTGCATGGAGAAACCAGGGAAGAAAAAAAAAAAAAAAAAAAAAAAAAAAGAGGAAGACATGTCAAGTTTGTATATTCACTCTTCTCTTTACTAGCTCAGCTCCAAATAATAAGCCCTTGGCAGAAACGGTAAGATTTCACACCAGAAAGTCCCACTGCAACTCCCTATTCTGACCTCTGTAAACAGTACAGAGAACATGACCTAGCACTTTCCAGTTGAAACCCGCAGTCAGTACAGGTTGATTTCACAAAGACAGCTACTCAGAATTTAGTATCTAGGAGAGTAAATATCTGCTGCAAATCCTCAGGTTAAGTTATTCAAATGGTTAAATATTTTCTTTTTGGAAGCTTCAAAGTGTTTTCAAAGTTGAGAGATCAAACAAACCATTGAATCTTGTTCTGGATTCTTCCTTCTAAGTTGGAGGCCCATCCACTAACGCATCTGTTCCCCACACAAGAACCTGCTTAGACCATAGAAGGATGATGTAGCACCTGAAAAGCCTTGGATGAGGTGTATCATAGTCACTTGCAGAATCAGAGAGTCTCCTGTACACCCTGAATAATTAATTCCCAGAACATCACAAAGAAGTGAGAGTACTATTTTAGCAGCAGATAACAAGTGTGGAGAGGGAAGATCTTTTCTGTGAAAAACAGCACCTATGCTAGATAGCTTTTGTCTCTGTTATTTTTATTTCACTATTTTAATGTAGAGGAAAACTGGGGGCTACACTGCCTTCTTGAGGGCACACTCTTGAGAAACAAACATGTTAGGAACCACAATGATTAGGAAAAGCAGCCAAAAGGTAGCCTGTTGCTTAATCCAATCTCTGGTTAATTTGAACCATCATTTAATGTGATCAAAACATCTGGAACCGAACCATTTGCATTAAAAAGAACTTCTGTCCTTTATTATGATGGCTTTAGGCAAGTATTACTGAATAACTCAATCACTGGCTGCAGGAAATTCACTGTTTAATTAATAAGGAAGGTCAAAATTCTGAATGAGAGACAAGGAAAAGCCCAAGGAAAAGCCCATGTGATAATAAGAGATGACACCACCAAAAAGCTGCGTTAGCCAGAAATTGTTACTGACATTGTGAGCAGTGCAGCATGCTCTGAAAGCCTTTGTGCCCAAACACTGCTCCCTGCAGCCAACAAGTCAGAGAAAGCTGCTGGAGCACCAGGAAGAGATGGATCAGGGTACGGGAAAGTTTCTATCTGATGCGCTGTAGAAAACGACTGTCTGGTGCATGCACATCACAAAGTGAAGTACGAAGTTACAGCTGAACACACCCACACAGAATGGGAAGGGCTCTTTCAAAGAGTTCTTGTTGTCTTTCCTGGACTCAAGACTCTCTGGGTTAGGATATACTTCTTCACAATCCAGAATTGAGAGTATTCATCATTCCCCTAGCAGTCTCTGAAGCTCAAGGATTAACAAGGCCGCAAATTATTCCCTGGGCATTGCTTTTCCTCACTGAACAATACAGTTGCAAAATGAATCTCCACTTGTGGCATCATGAAAACGATTCTGTAGAAGTGTTTTCTTCTATTCCTTCAATAAAAGGTAGCAACTTGAGATCAAAACACGAGCGGTTTTGATGCCTGCCATTTAGAACAACAAAGACTCAAGTAAAAGCACACCACTTTCATAATTTCTCTAAGTTTTATTTGTGGAAGTTCCACAACCCTCTCGTGTTGAGTGCACCACATTGACAGCTCCACAGCCCACCTGCCTCTCCAGACTCTTCAAGTACTTTGGTATTCCTAGAGGGATATTTTAATAGTTTTCCTTCTAATTTGAAGGGTTATTGCTAATTTCATTGTGCCCTAATGAATTCTGTTCCGCCTTCAAATAAAACAACAAGCCCAAATGTGTCTCCTCTCCTCTTCCTGAACCTCCAAATGTTACCCCTCCTCCCCCTTCAGCACCATCCAGCTCTGTTACAGAAGTAGTCAGAATTAAGCCATGGTGGTTTGTACTTCAGTGCACGAGAGACTCCTGGAGTTCTGGTTTAGTGAATACCTATATCCTCCCACATGGCTCTTTCGCATAAGTTAAGGCTGCTCTTTCCTTGCCTCAATAGCTCCGCAGAGCCAGCACAGAAGGGAGGAGGCTGGAATCAGCCACGACTTGAGCATTCGCCAGCAAACATCTAACCAACCACAGAAAAACACAGGAACAAAGCTTTTGCTATCCTGATTGCAGACACATCTTTCTCTCACCTCATTCTGTTTTTGAAAAGGGAAATGCAGGGAAGGAGCAGTTTAATTATTTCGGTAGAACTCCCTGTGGCAAATCAATGCAGCTAAGTCAATCTGCCTAGCAAGTTTGTTAGTATTTATAACTTTTTTTTTTTTCCAAACTGCAGTTCAACCACTATAACAATGATAAAAGGAAGAAAACTTGTTTCATGTCTTGTGCTGATAGATTTTTGCAACTATTCTGCCAGAACAAGTACCTAATCTGCTGTTGCAACGTTAGCGTAGAGTGAAAAACAGAACCACGTCAGATTCAGCAGACTCTCGGCTCGTTTAGCTCTGCTAAAAAGCAGCCTTTTAAGTTGTAATGCCACAAGTGAAAAAGCCACTGGAAGAAAGAGGTGTTGAAAACAAATGCCCCTGCCATTTTCATTCCGTGGTCATCAACAGTGGCAGTGTTGTGCCCACAGAGGCCCAGGGTGCCCCTGGTGACAGCAGAAACCGAAGGGGAATGCCGCAGCCTGGAAAGCACATCCTGAGCAGCGTTGTCCCCACCCGACACGACTGGCAGCCCGGCTATCACTTCCAATCAGCACAGAAGGGACAGAGCGGCCCCAAAGGCAGGGGGTGATTGTGGTGCCGTCCCGAAGGGGAGCAGCTCAAAAGAACGCGCAAGTGAGACCACAAGATTGCTAATTAGTGTTGATAGATGCGATCATTTCTAATTAGCTCACTAATCCCTCTCCCCCCTCGCTCCTGTCGCAGGAGCTCGGAAGAGGGGGAAGGAAAAAAAAAAAGAAAAGAAGCCATTCCCTCTTGTAATTCAGGAAGATAGAAACGCAGCCAGCAGAGGATTGGATGCAAGAAGAGGATGGGCTCAAGGAAGAAGATTTTTTGCATAAAGCTGACCCATTCTTATCTCTGACCGAACAAAGACTCTGTAGTTATTATTCCAGCTTTCTGCCAGCAGGTGAGGAAGTTCACTAATTTTTATTAGCATTAATAACTATTATCAGGCCATCATAGAGCTTCCGGTACCTTTAAGGCCTGACTTTTCACAGATGTACATCTCCCTACACACTGTACGTGCACGTTATCCTTCTAGTTACTGAGCCACCGGGCACCCCAGGAGCTTAAGCCACTAAAGAATATGAAAGAGCAAGTAGCACATGGAGGTGAGCAAGAATTGGGATCCACTGCAAGGGCCCAGGTCTCAGTTACAGTCCTGACTTAACTTAGGAGCTGCGTTGGGCAAAGGAACCACTCTTCTGTTACTTAATACAAGGTCTTTTGGGATATGCAAGGTGAGAAGCTGCTTGCACTAGAGGAAGAGCCGAATTACATTTGACAAAGCCTCTACTGCTGAGGGTATAATGGGCTCTGCAGTACTTCCCTTCTGCAGAGGGAAGTAGCCAGTCCTTATGGACAAGAAGAGACTAAGGATCTTTCCTCGCAACACGTTCTTCCCATCAAGGCTAAGCTTCAGTAATGTCTAAAGATCCTGTTAATTCTCTAGCCCAGCAAAGCCTCCTGAGAGAAAAGCTAATGGATTTTAAGTTTCACTGGTTTCCCCCCCCCCCCCAACCAACCAACCAAATATTAACCTTCAGGACAGAGCACTAATTACTCTCACATAGCATCTAGCAGTGGGCACTATGCAAACCTCTACTGCAGCATCAAAGCAGATGATTAAGTTACTAGCAATATCTCTTATGATTTCCTCCACCAGTTTGAGAGGTCCCCTGAGCCCCATGCAGACATCATTAGCAGCTCCTGTAGTGGCAGGCCAATCAAATAAAGTGGAAACATTTTTGTCTCCTTTCCAGTGAAAATCATCTAGCTTTATTCCTCCCCACTCATCAGCTACAAAAGCACAAAACAAGCTAGTGATGGTTCAACAACAGACTGCACAGTGACCACCTCCACAGAAGTCTGCCCAAAGAGGAAAGCTTAGGGTTACCACTAAAAAGTGAGTCAACCTCTCAGGAAGGTGCAGAAGGACATAATTCTACAAATGTACCGAAAATGCCCACTTTTCTAATACCTCTGCATTTCAAAGATACTCAAGCATAAAAAAGAGCACCTGCTCTCTGCAAACCTACTAGGGGAGTCTTGAGGAGCAATTACACCTATTATTGTGAGACCTGTCATGAAAAGCTTCTGTGGATGATCAACTTAGGCAAGAGCATCTGATCCAAGGGAACAATGGTAGCAATGGCAGAGCACAAAAACCTATCTCAAGCACAAGCTAAAGCAAGAAAAACAGATGGCCAAGAATGAATCTGTTTCAGACCTTATGTACAATTTGCTGCTCATCTGCCTGAGAGAGAACATTAAGGGCCAAATTCACAGAAGAGTCTCAGTGGGGTTTTCACATTTGCATGGCCAAATTTCCATGCAGATCATTTCCAGCAGCCTTCAATCTGAAACTATTCTCTTGAGGATGCCACATACTTAACCTGCTGAATCCATGTTCTGATACACTAACCCCTAACTTTGTGCCTCTGATTTTGAGCGGCTACCCAACCTGCTCTGCACTGCTGAACTCCATAAGCATCAATTTACAGGGTTAAACTTTCTAGTTTGGCAACACTGGAAATAAAGCAAATGGAAGAAATGCTTTTCGTCACACAGCTTTGTCAGGAATCAGCATCTCATACTCCTGGGTTCACAGGGGTACAACCTCTGCAAAGTGAGTTTAGTACAGGTGAGAGGTGCGGGATTAACTCACTGAGGCCAACAGGAAAGTTCAGATACACTCAACTGAAAATCTAACAGACAGAGCATTAATCTCCTGCTCCAGTGCTTGCAAATGCATTCAACTTACTCACAGCTCAATTTAAGTAAAAGGTTTAACTTCCAGAATTAAAATTCTGGACCATCAGGTACCTGTGAAACATGTATCTATTAGGATCTTGTGTTGCAACCAGGCCAACAGCAGCTCACCGAAGGTATCTCTCTCTCTCCTTTCCCCCTTTTCTTTCCTCTGCTCTTCTTGTGCTTTTCTGAGTGACCACAACAGAGTGGAACAAATCAAGGAGATCTGATAGGACTTGGGGCAAAAAGCTGGGCAGCTGAGATTTGAGTCAAGGACTACATGGGAGAAGAACAAACACCACAGGCCTCTTTTTATGGGAGGAAGAGTTTCCGTAAGTGATTCTGGAACTCAGCTGATGAGAAGCTTGACAGAGGCACCAAGATATGCTGTTTAAGACGCTATTGAAGAGTACATTTAAAACATACTAAACCCAAATGAAACAGGTTTTTCTTTGGCAGATTACATTTTCTATACCTCAAGTTTCTTCAGTGTGTCATTAAGAATACGAAAGCAAAAGTCAGGTATCTTTGGACAAGTCCTGCATAACTGTCAGTGTAAACTAACTGGGATAAGGAAGCCGTTCTCATGGAGCAAGCTATAAAGTGTGACCAATTAGAAGTTTGTTAAAACACATAACACAGGCAAATATGCATTTCCTCCCCCCAGCCCAAAGCACTGAAGTGTTTCTCCTATGCTTAAATAACTGTTTAACAAAAGATGTGGAAAATCATCTAAGTAACACAAAGTTATTTTCATGCACACAAGTGCAGAGAAGGAAACAAGGAAGCAGGCCAGGTTCAGTGGTCACAAATATAAAGTGACATGCATTGAAACCAGCAGTATAATTAACCCAGCTCTTCAGTTGTATCCTAATTTAACAGCATAAGACTGAAGCAGGCATCAATACAGGTAGCATACCAGTGTTAAAAGGGCATTATCTGTATCAACCAAAAGCCCTCAGCTGGAGCATGGCTCTGTTGCTCACTGTACCCCAAGAAGTTTGTATAAAATAAGGTTCAGCAAAAACAATGCAAATGCTGCACAAACTAGCAGCTTCCCTTTACATGATGATCCCAGGTGCACAAAACATCCAAGAACCAAGAGGATTGAGTTTACATGGACTGTGCTGCAGCTCTACTCCAGACTAAAGTCAAAAGCATAAAGCACTACTGTATCAGTTCAGCAGAGCATGCTGTCATCAAGGGATTTCATTCATACCTAAGCACAACACCAAGAACCTCACACGCCTGGCTCAGTTTTTTTTTTTTTTTAAATTAAAATAAGGTAACTGCACATTGTTGGGCTGAAAAAAGGCAAAAGGTGGGAGCTCAGCCCCAGCTATCCAAAAATTATAAAGAAACAGTTTGACATCACTGACTCCAGAGACCTCTGTCACACAAAACAAGTCACTGCAGAGCAATACCTCAGTGCATTTCAGCCATCTGAAGTTTCTGTGTCTGGAAATGTGTCTACCTCCAACACTGGCAGCTCACTGCAGTCATCTCAGAGTGCAGATGTAAGCACACCTGCTAGCAGTTACCTGTAACTGACGCAAGGCATCTCATCTCTTTGATGTATGACTTAACAGACTTCCAAGAGCCCGCAGGTTTTTGGACCTGAGGATTTATGTTTAAAAATCACCAGGCAAGCTCTGAATTCAGCTGTTTAAGTTAGGGACTTAATAACATTTCTATTTGCTAAAGACTATGCTCAACATGCAGCATTTCAAATCCAAGTAAACTACTTTGCAACGGGTACACTTGAAAGCCTTTTGTTATTTAAGTATTCCTATATTCTTCTAGATAGAGTGTATCAGTATGTCACTGCTGTTATCTCCAACTGTCCCAGCAGTAAGCTCAAAATTAACATGCCAACCAACCAAATTTTGTCTAATTGGTATACATTAGAGCAGCTATAAGTAAAAAAACATCAGATGTCAGAATACTGCTACTATTTACAAGTTCTGACTTCTCTGAACTTTGGGAAGAGTTTCAACTTCTTCACTCCAAGCAAAAAAAGTATACTTTCAGCCTTTTTTTTTTTCCCCTCCCTGATTTACAAACACAGGGATTTTCTTTTTCTGAAATAAAGTGATCTCTGACCCGTGTTTTAAATATTTGCTAGAAATATGTTTACATGTTGATAGAAACACCTAGAAGTACAAGAATAGAAGTACCACACCAGCATCTGCAAGCTTGAGAGGAAAAAAAAAAACAATCAAACAAAACCCCCAAAAAAACCCACACAAAAAAACCCAAAACAAAACACCACCCCCCAAAAAAACCCCAACCCAACAACAACAACAACAACAAAAAAACCCCAAACACAACAAACCAAAACATGACGTCAGCTACACAGACATTCACGACTGCTGGTTTCAAAGTTTAGCCATGTGAGCTGTGAAAGCACGGCTGCCTGGCCCCACGATGGAAAACGCACGATTCAGGGCCTACTTCAAAGCTCGGATGGGGATTCCGGTGGGGAGAGCCCCGCAGGGAGTCGGGGATGAACGGGGAGGGGTTCGCCCTATACACTCCGCGGCCCTGCCGCTGCAAGTCGAGGCCCCGTAGACGCAGGTCGCGGCTCTCGGCCTCGGGGGGAGGGGGTGTGTCCATAACTCGGCCCAACTCTGGGAAGTTTTCCGAGCAGGGGAAGGCTCTGCGGGCTTGGGGGCGGCCCGGGGCGCCGCGCGGGGCCGCACTCACCGTTCAGTCGGGTCTGCCGGTTCGCTCGCACCCGCAGGAAGGTCTGCAGAGGGGAGACAAGAGCAGAGAAGTGTCACGGCCCGAGGGACCTCTAAGTAAACAACTCGCCCCCCGCCGATAAACATGGCCTAG